>OY723321.1:662770-1040270 GCA_963210315.1 Rhynchopus euleeides | reverse complement strand
GGGAAAAGGGCGGATAGGCTTCTGTTCTGCCCCTGGCAAAAGAAGAGTTTGTACAAAGAATATCAGCCGGGCCCGTTGGGCCCAGTGGTGGTCCTGGCAACAGAAGAGAAGGGGTGCTTTGAATGGCATCATGTTAGGCGTTCTTCGAAATGCGCAGCGGCACTCCGGAACCTGAAAACGGGGGTTTCTCAAATAGCATCCATGTGTGATTCGATTTTCCTGTGTCTAGCAGGCAAATACAAGGGAGAAAGACACAGGGAGAACAGACCATCAGTGCGGACAACAAAAGGGGAATTCGAGGAACCTTACACTTGGAGAATGTGGTATGTAGCCTACAAACCTGTTGCGGCCATGAATGGACCCGCCATGTGACAGCGAGATCAGGGTTTGCAGCATTACCTGCATACCAATCGACTGTGTTGACAAAAAACCCACTCTGACCACCGGTGTCATCATGTCATTATTCCCTGCTGAATAAGGGGTACGGAAGGGTATAGCACGTTGCCGTTCCCCACACACCACCCCGGATCAGTTGGCAAGGTTGCTGACAAAAAAAATCGGGCAGCCCCCAGCACTTCACGCGGACATTGCAAAACTTGCGTTTTTGGCAACACCGACGCATGCTCCCTCTCCACCCACCTCCCCCGGCAGGGCGAGGGCGTGGTGGGAGGGTCTTCCGGGCACACGGACTGGGCCTTGGAGCGAGCGTGCCAGAAAAGCGGTATGTGTTTTATCGCCACGAGAAGCTCTCTATTTTAAATGGGGGATGGGGTGTTTCGTTTCTGTGTTCTTCGAGGACTTCTTTCAATGGGTTCTTTTTGCTCTAATTGTTGTATCGACGGGGGGGGAGGACAGCAGACTTGGTTCGCCGTACAAGACGACCAGGCTACGGGTACATATTTGTTGACATAAAAAGCAGATCCCCAAATTCCATTCAGATCTGGGATCTCGTACACACATCTCTCACTCGCATGTGATTGCAGTTCGGAGACCCTAATCAGCAACTCCCCCACTTACCTCTACATATTTTGTAAAGTTGTAACATCACCAATGCCAGTGCGATGCTGTCGGCAGAGGTCGGAGGTTGATCGTGAGGCCATTCGCACTTGACAACCGCAAACCCATCCCCAGGAGGACGGGTGGCATGCTCTCTCACTGGCACCACCCCCATCTTGCCGTCAGACAGGGAATAGAGAAGCGTTTTCAGCAGGGTCAGGAGACAGTAACAATAACGAATCTGAAATTACATAAAGCGCAACCGATGCGGCAACGGCAGGAATGGCGGCGGTTCCTGGAAACCGCCCGCACACCCCAGCCCCAATCTCCGGCCACCCCACGCGTGGATTTTTTTGCCTGTTCAGTGATTCGTGATGTTGTGAGGAACGAAACTGACAACGTCACATCCGCACCCTGCTGCGTTTGACTCAGAGTGAGGCAGACGATTGCAGCGCAACATCTTGCGTCACAGACATCGGCATCGACGTAGAATTGGAACTGGCCACCGCTATGACACTGCATGTGTAATGTCGGTTTGTTGAACCGTGCAACACCTTACACTATGTGTGCATGTCGGGTGTCCATGATCTGAGAAAAGCGCCACCTATCCCTAGAACAGGTTCCAGGACTTGCTCTCTTCGGACTTGGCTGCGATAGGCTGGTCTATTCTCCGGTCGAAGTTCCCGAGGTCGGAGCAGGCGCTGAGAAGTGGAACGAGGCGTGCGTCTTTTGTCTCCCACCACTGCGTGAGCTGCTGCTGGCGCCTGTTGTAGGGGGGGAGGCGTGGTTCACAAACCCAGAACATCACAGGCCACGAGGGCACATGAGGTAACCATATATTGGCTACATTATAAGGCCTGCCTCACTAACAATTTCTGAAGCCCGGAAAAGCCCCTCAAGCACGCCAAAACATCGCTCAAGTCGTTCAAAGTGGTGGTTCAGGGTACATCCAACATACCTCTTGTCGCACGCGTAGAAGTTGTCGCGGAAGGCAGGGAAGGTGTCGAGAGCTGCCTGCAACGTCCCTGCCAGCACCTCCTGCTCGTCCGTCCGGATGACCAGCCTCTTGCTCCTGCAACGGGACCCGATGTGCCCCCCGAGCTCAAGCCTGTCCAGCACATCCATCGGGTCGCTCAGAGGAACGGCTGACTGCAGCAACATCGCGCCTTCCTCAGATGTGCGCGCACGCGTCACGGAGAATAAGGGCGGGGTGTGAAGGGGAAAGGGGGGGGGGGCGATGGGCAATACAGAGTAAGACAAAACAAAAGAGGGGTCCAAAATACACAGGCGGATTGCTTGTTGGTTTTTTTGACAAAATTCGGGGAGTGTTCCGAAGAACGTGTACAACGAGAGGGGGGAGGGGGTATAGGGTGTGGGTGACTGCGAGGAAAACCTCACCCTTGAAGGCCTTGAAGAGCCTTGGCGTCGCCTGTGTATGGGGTGGGGGATGGGTGAGTGTTTAGCAGAACTCAACAATACAACCAACCACGAACTCGGACTACGCTACAGTGCAGGCAAGATGGACCACCAAGAGGAGATGCTTGGGTTAGGGGGTAGGGGGGACCGGTGTGGGCTTTGGGCTCAAACCCCGACCAACACTCTCTTCCACGATGACAATCAGCATTCTAGGGCCAACAAACCACGCACCAGCCGTGTTATTTTTGGTATAACTTTGCCCCCCATCCTTCCCGGCGCCCCGCCCCGCCCCACCCCGCCCCCAACCGAGTTGTGGCTGACGCCTTCTCAGACTGGGAGAAGAGGTGGGGGGGGGACGGGGGGGGGGACGGGGGGGGGATACAGGGAGACATCGACACTGGCATATCATCCTGTTTTGCTACAGAGCGTTGTTGTTGCGTAAATCCCTTCACCCCCTCTCCCCCCCCCCCCACACACAGTGGGGGGAGGTGAAGGCAGGGGGGCGGGGGCGAAGGGAGTGACCAAAAGAAAAGATAAAAGCGTTGCTGGGGGGTGGGGCGTTCAGCATTGGGGGGAAAATAAAACGTCAATTTGTCGGTGCACTTTCCCACTCCACATGCACCCTCTCCAAACCTCAAAAAATAACCCTTCTCGCTTGAGATTCACTCGGCTGCATTTGGCTTACTTGTTGCGCCGGTGGGGGGGGAAAATCACAAAAAAAAGTTGACATCCAGGAGGCGCCCAAAACGAAAGCTGGGGCACAGCAAACCAATAGTCGTATTTTGTCGTATCACCACCCCCGCCCCCTTCCATATTGCTGCCCTCCTGCAGATAGATCTCCTGCGAGTGCCATTGGCTGGATTTCCACTCCGCCAATCCAGGACACCAGCCTGATGCACGCATCCGTGCACACGTTGGCACCAACGCGGGGAGACCACTACAATACCTTTTGTTGCAAAAGGCGGAGGGGAAGCATGCGGGTTGGGGGAGCGATACTCAAAGCGCTTGACAGACACACCTGCCGAGCACGTGAGAGTAAGAGACAGACGGACAGAGAGAGAGAAGAGAGATCATGAGGACTAGGGAAGGAGGAGGGGGGGGAGGGCGACACACAGTGCCGACCTCGCGCGAACACTGCTGTCAGAGAGAGAGAGAGAGGGGGGGTCGGAGAGACCCCTTTGGCTCTGGTGTCAAATAGATGTGTCAGTGTGCAGCTCAATGTGGGGTGGGTGGGTGTGTATCTTTGCTGCACGTTTCGAGCGGAAAAGGAGGGGGCGGGGTGGTGTCTCCTGTCGGATGCCCCTGTTTGGGCACTGGAAAATGGAGAGAAGTAACGGAGGGGGGTGAGGAGAATTTTTTCCACATTCAATAGGAGATGCAGAACATTCTGTGGGTACGTCTGCTTGCGGGGTGTCGATTCTGGACAAAAAATAAATTTTTTCAAAAAAAAACCGAAAAATCGGGGGAAAATGCTGAAAAATGGCAAAAAAAAAGAGTTTGGGGAGTTGGGTCCAGTTTAGCAAAGTCGTCATATTATTCGGGTCTTTTTTTGAATGGGACACCCGAAGAACCCGTTGAGACGTGAAGGACACGGTGAACATCTGCCAGAGAATCCTCAAGCTTGGTTCAAGAACGTCGGACACCACGGCGCTCCAGGGCGCAGCGAGGCAAGCCGGCAAAAAAGGCAAGGTCGCCTACACGGCGAGCCATGCGGAACAGGCTGGGGCAACCTCGCCAAGGTGCGGAAAATGCCGGGGCAACCTCGCCAAGGTGCGGAAGATGCCGGGGCAACCTCGCCGAGGTGCGGAAAATGCTGGGGCAACCTCGCCAAGGTGCGGAAGATGCTGGGGCAACCTCGCCGAGGTGCGGAAGATGCTGGGGCAACCTCGCCAAGGTGCGGAAGATGCCGGGGCAACCTCGCCGAGGTGCGGAAGATGCTGGGGCAACCTCGCCAAGGTGCGGAAGATGCCGGGGCAACCTCGCCAAGGTGCGGAAGATGCCGGGGCAACCTCGCCGAGGTGCGGAAGATGCTGGGGCAACCTCGCCAAGGTGCGGAAGATGCTGGGGCAACCTCGCCGAGGTGCGGAAGATGCTGGGGCAACCTCGCCGAGGTGCGGAAAATATCGGGGCAACCTCGCAGAGGTGCGGAAAATATCGGGGCAACCTCGTAGAGGTGCGGAAAGTATTGGGGCAACCTCGTAGAGGTGCGGAAAGTATCGGGGCAACCTCGCAGAGGTGCGGAAAATATCGGGGCAACCTCGCAGAGGTGCGGAAAGTATTGGGGCAACCTCGTAGAGGTGCGGAAAGTATCGGGGCAACCTCGCAGAGGTGCGGAAAATATCGGGGCAACCTCGTAGAGGTGCGGAAAATATCGGGGCAACCTCGCAGAGGTGCGGAAAGTATCGGGGCAACCTCGCAGAGGTGCGGAAAATATCGGGGCAACCTCGTAGAGATGCGGAAAGTATCGGGGCAACCTCGCAGAGGTGCGGAAAATATCGGGGCAACCTCGCAGAGGTGCGGAAAGTATCGGGGCAACCTCGCAGAGGTGCGGAAAATATCGGGGCAACCTCGTAGAGGTGCGGAAAGTATCGGGGCAACCTCGCAGAGGTGCGGAAAGTATCGGGGCAACCTCGCTGAGGTGCGGAAAATATCGGGGCAACCTCGCACAGGTGCGGAAAGTATCGGGGCAACCTCGCTGAGGTGCGGAAAATATCGGGGGCAACCTCGCAGAGATGCGGAAAGTATCGGGGCAACCTCGCAGAGGTGCGGAAAATATCGGGGCAACCTCGTAGAGGTGCGGAAAGTATCGGGGCAACCTCGCTGAGGTGCGGAAAATATCGGGGCAACCTCGCAGAGATGCGGAAAGTATCGGGGCAACCTCGCAGAGGTGCGGAAAATATCGGGGCAACCTCGCAGAGGTGCGGAAAATATCGGGGCAACCTCGTAGAGGTGCGGAAAGTATTGGGGCAACCTCGTAGAGGTGCGGAAAATATCGGGGCAACCTCGTAGAGATGCGGAAAGTATCGGGGCAACCTCGCAGAGATGCGGAAAATATCGGGGCAACCTCGTAGAGGTGCGGAAAGTATCGGGGCAACCTCGCAGAGATGCGGAAAGTATCGGGGCAACCTCGCTGAGGTGCGGAAAGTATCGGGGCAACCTCGCTGAGGTGCGGAAAGTATCGGGGCAACCTCGCAGAGGTGCGGAAAGTATCGGGGCAACCTCGCAGAGGTGCGGAAAGTATTGGGGCAACCTCGTAGAGGTGCGGAAAATATCGGGGCAACCTCGTAGAGGTGCGGAAAATATCGGGGCAACCTCGTAGAGGTGCGGAAAGTATCGGGGCAACCTCGCAGAGGTGCGGAAAATATCGGGGCAACCTCGCAGAGGTGCGGAAAGTATCGGGGCAACCTCGCAGAGGTGCGGAAAATATCGGGGCAACCTCGTAGAGATGCGGAAAGTATCGGGGCAACCTCGCAGAGGTGCGGAAAATATCGGGGCAACCTCGTAGAGGTGCGGAAAGTATCGGGGCAACCTCGCAGAGATGCGGAAAGTATCGGGGCAACCTCGCAGAGGTGCGGAAAGTATCGGGGCAACCTCGCTGAGGTGCGGAAAATATCGGGGCAACCTCGCACAGGTGCGGAAAGTATCGGGGCAACCTCGCTGAGGTGCGGAAAATATCGGGGGCAACCTCGCAGAGATGCGGAAAGTATCGGGGCAACCTCGCAGAGGTGCGGAAAGTATCGGGGCAACCTCGCAGAGGTGCGGAAAATATCGGGGCAACCTCGTAGAGATGCGGAAAGTATCGGGGCAACCTCGCAGAGGTGCGGAAAATATCGGGGCAACCTCGTAGAGGTGCGGAAAGTATCGGGGCAACCTCGCAGAGATGCGGAAAGTATCGGGGCAACCTCGCAGAGGTGCGGAAAGTATCGGGGCAACCTCGCTGAGGTGCGGAAAATATCGGGGCAACCTCGCACAGGTGCGGAAAGTATCGGGGCAACCTCGCTGAGGTGCGGAAAATATCGGGGGCAACCTCGCAGAGATGCGGAAAGTATCGGGGCAACCTCGCAGAGGTGCGGAAAGTATCGGGGCAACCTCGCAGAGATGCGGAAAGTATCGGGGCAACCTCGCAGAGGTGCGGAAAATATCGGGGCAACCTCGCAGAGGTGCGGAAAATATCGGGGCAACCTCGTAGAGGTGCGGAAAGTATTGGGGCAACCTCGTAGATAGAAAATCAGGCGAATCAGGCGAATTCGAAACGGAAAAATCGACGAGGTCGCAGCGTCAGGGCGTTCTGGGCTGGCTGGTGGTGGTTGGGACAAGACCGACGAGATTAGAAGCGGCACTGGTAGACGGGTTTTGAGGCCCCCCGCCCCCAGGTTCCCCCTGCCCACCTGGACGGACCCAAGTGCCTCACACCGGATCTCTCCCCACCCGGTGGTCCACCTGACGGATACGAAAAAAAAAGAAAAAAACGGAAAATCAGGCTGTCGATTTTGGGATTTTCCGTTTTTTCGTTTTCCGTTTTTGTTTCGGATTTTTTTCGTCGAATTTTGACCAAGTCGCAGCCAGCGCCCACAGGCGGAAAAAACGAAAAAAAAGGAAAAAACGGAAAAAAACCGAAAAAATCGATACCCCCCCTTGTTTTGACATTATTTTTTTGACATCTGCCGATGGTCTCGAAACCTTCGTGAAGGAGACACGGAGTTGACCCCCGACGGCACCACCCTGCGCACCCCCTTTTGTGGAGAGGAGATACGATGCCGGCAGGACATCTGCAGTACCCAGGTGAGGGCCCTCTCGTCCAACTCTGGCCTTTTTGATTGTTTTTTGAGCGAGATATGACATCACATAAGAGAAACACCTGACCCACCGCCCTGCCCCACCCCACCCCTCCACAAAAGGAGCCGGGCGGCACTGACAATGCTGTTGACACCGAGCCAAAATGGCAGCCCGTTGGGAGAGAAAGGCATGAGAATTTCATCTCAGAAAGCGTAAAAAGAATAACCACATCGGAGCGCCTGAACTGCCACCAAGCCTGCCGCACAACGCAGCAGCTCTGCCCTCTGTGACATGACGGCGCACCGCACAGAAAGAGAGCCCGTGAAAGGGCCGGGAGGGGACATGAGACGGGATAGCGCTGGCTACGCGCATCCGCTTAAGCTCCCCCCCCCCGAGGGGACGCTCTGACCGCGTTTTTACGCCTAACAGTGAGATTTTGTCAGCACACTTCGATGTGTGCGTGTGTGTGTGTGTTTGAGATCAGTCCATTCTGCGTAGCATACCCCCCCAGGCTAGAGTGGGCTGTAGGGCACGCCACGAGACACTTTCGAACGTGCCTGGGGGGGGGGGGGGGGGAGGGGGGAGGGAAGGATCGTATGATATATATTGCCCTGTGCACCACCTTGCATCCCCCTAACTCAACAACACACCCACGCACACCCCGCCCGACCCACACACACACACGCACGCCAATCAGCAATCAGCCTTACCCCCCCCCCCTCTCCCCCCACCCACCCCCAGGACCCTCTTCCAACGGAAGTTGGCAACAAGGCCCACGCAAGCCGCTTTCCCGCAGGCTCACGCCGCGACCTCCACCCCGCCCGACCCCCTCCCCGGCGCTGCGGTGGGGAGGAGAAGAGGGCTGGTGGTGGTGCTGAGGGGGGGGGGGGGTTGGGGGGAGGGAGGAGGGGTGTAGCGGCGATGTGCACAGCCTCCCTTCCCCCCCCTTCGGGGGTCGGTTTTGGTTTCGGGCATCCAGAGAGGTATGTTGAGTCAGAGGTTGGAACCGGGGTGGGTGCCTTCCGCACCCTCTGTGTGTAGGCTGGGAACATTTGTTGACTCACATCAGAAGTTTGATGGGGAAAATCAGGCCGTGTGTCACAAACTTCTGAGTGTGAGTCAACAAACGTTCCCAGCCTCCACCCCTTCTGATTGGGGGGAGGAAGACATGGTAGATGAGAGGCACACACACACACACAGACCCTGCTTCGCATCATGCCTGTGACACTTTTTGTCCCAAACTGTGTCACACTGCCAGGATATCTTTTGAACGATTTGCTACTTTTTGATGACCTGTGCCAGATACCTCCTGTTCTTGGGTTTCGGCCATGATGGGGGTGGGGGGGTGGGGAGGGGGGACAGCAACGCCACATATGCTGCACCTCGTGCTTTCGGCGAGGCGAATGCCGAGGGCGAATGAACGGCTGGTTGCGAGGGGGGGTGGGGTGGGGTGGGTGTGAGGGGCGAGTAAAGGGCAATCGGTGCTAAAACAAAATCATAGATGCGGGTGGGGTGCAGGGGGGGGGGGGCGGGGGGGTGGGCGAAAGTGGTTCGCGGTTGCATCGACTAATGGGGTAGGGGTAGGGGTGGGGGCGGGGGGGGGGGGGGGGACAAAAGGCAGGCAGCCCCTTTGGCATCCGCGTTTGAGCCAGAAGGCGCGCTGATTTTTCTGTACCTTTTGTTGGCCCGCACCCCCATTTTTTTGCTTGTTTCCTACCGCAGTGTATTGCTGCAGCAAGAGTGGCAAGAAAGATGATAAAAAAATCAGGGGTGCGTTTTTGAACCGACACACAACACAGTACACACGAATAACTTGCAAAACTGGCACGTTCCTTCAAAAATACCGTACATAGCACTGCTAGTACAATGACGAGCCACTGCTAGGAGTGACTGTGGGAGCCAGTCTTGCTCTCGAAGAAAGTGACAGACATCAACACGACGAGTGCGTTGGGTGCACATCATTCGAGCCATACCTGCACCTGTTAGGGTTCCTCCGAGAGGAAAAAACCACTATTTTTGCCAATGCCACTGATTGCCCTTGCTGCCTGCTTTGTGCAGGCCGGGGCAGCACACCAAACATATTGGCCGAACTTCTCTCGGTCCAAACATAAAGACAAAACTCTCCGCCACCGATGCGCTTCTTGAGAAAACACGTTGTTCAACGGACGCGTTTAGTCCCAAGCGGCCGCAGAGGGGCTAGGAGTCGGGAGGGTGGGAATGCCGGACGGTGCCATCGGCAGCAACATCAAAAAAGAAGAGCTTCAAACGCTACCCAGAGGTCGGGTTGAGGCGGGGGGGGGGGGGGGGGAAGGGGTTTGTTGCGTGTTCTTTCTAATTGACGACTGGCACATAAACAGGGGATGTGGGCAGGGAGGGGGTGTCGATGCCACAAACCATTGGTTGCCAGCTCGGCGCAGACAATGTTGCCAGAGGAGGATTCCGCATTTTTTGTTGCAGCGTATCGCTCTCTCTTTGACAAGCACTGCGTCGCCGACCGAACGGCGTTGGATTTGCCACCACAAAACCATGATTCCCCCGCCCTCCCCAAATCACGCTGCGCAACAACAAAAGCGCAGCTCCGTGAGAAGAATCAGATAGCTTAGACCCAGACCCTCCATAGCAGAGCCACCCTCACCCGACGGGGCACCCTCGACACGCCCATCAGTTGAGTATTTCAGCTTGTTTCGAGCCGCGACAGCACAGCCCTGAGCCCTCAGCCAACCCGAGTGGAGACTCTCACAAGTCTCACAGCCAAGGGGCAGGGCATTGGGGTAGGGGATGCTCGTTGGCAGGCAATCCCTCTCGCCTCCCACGTTTCCCCGGCTGTCCGAAGCGTCGTACTCTACTGAGTGATGCGGAGGTCGCTCGTGCGGTTCAGCGCGTACACATCCTGTTGGGGTCGTGGCGGTGTGGCAGGGCAATAAGGAGGCATGTTGGGCAGCGCACGCAGCATGTGAATCATGTGAGGGGGTGCGCACAGTGTTTCGGGCATGAGGAGACTTTGGTGTAGGCACCGCAGTGTGGCGGAACTCCTAGCGTTAGTGCCCGATCATTTGTTCAGGGTGGCGTGGTGCAGGTGGGAAAGTAGATAAACTAGCAAAGGAGGTGCAGCAACCAGCATACCTTGTGCCTGTTGTAGAGGTCGGTCAGCTCCTCTTCGTACTTCTTGTGCAGCTCGTCCACGAGAGCCGCGAGCTCCTTGTCCTTCGGGTCCCACGGCTTCTGCCACTTCTCCACCAGAATGGGCTTGCCGATCACCATGGTGACGCGGCGGCGGTGCGGCAGCAGCCCGAACCCGTAGCTGAACACACCGCGCCCCATGAAGAGTGGGACGGCAAAGCCCAGCACCGACTGCACGCGGCGCAGGAAGGAGCGCACCTGCGGGGTCTCCTTGGTGAGGGGGCGGTACACGTCGTTCTCCCCGAAGGAGAAGCAGGGGACGAGGTGCGCCCCGGTCTGCAGGGCGATCCTGACGAAGCCCTTGCGCTTGTGCAGGATCAGGTCGAACGTCCCGGGGGACGCGTTGAGTGCCTCCTCCGCGCCACCCACAACCAGCGCCGCGCTGCTGCCGGGGGGGCCGTTCAGCACCTTCAGAAGCGTGCCGCGGTTGGCGTCACCCATGCCGGAGCCCATCAGGAGCTCGCGCCACAGCGGCAGCTTGAACTGGATGGCAAGCGTCTGGGTGGAAATCTTCAGCTCCGGCATCAGCTCATCAATCCCAGTCGCGTTAGTTGCGAAGTTGAGGAACGCGCCGAAGGAGTGCAGCCCGTGCGGGTGGATAGTGAACAGGTAGTTGTTCTTCTGCCCAGACGGCTCGGCCTCACGCTCCACGGGCTTGCCGTCCTCACCGTAGATCTTCCCCACCCCGCGGAAGAGTGTGGAGTCCTCAATGCGCAGGGCGATGGGGAAGTAGTCCCGCATGTACTTCCAGACTGTCCAGTTGCGGAACGACTTCGGCTCGGGATACGGAATCACCGGGGGGAAGATGAGGTGGTAAATCATGTAGAGGTCGTACATAATCATGAAGGGGAACAGGAAGGGGATCAGGTGCAGCAGGATCCACGTCCCGATGAAGAGCGGGATGCCGAGGAAGAAGTTCATGATCATGACAGTCACCGTCTGCAGGCGGCGCTTCAGCGGGACGTTGAACATATTCACCGTCTTCGAGGAGTACGGCAACGAGTGTCCGTCATCCCCCACGCCGACAGGGCAGTCACCCGACCGCGGCACCTCCGGCGACTCCTTCTCAAGGCTGCTGAACATGCCGAGGCAGTCCTTGCAGATCTGGTACGCCTCCTCGTTGGCCTCACGCAGCTTCTCGATAATCGCCGCGTTGATCTCCTCCGTCACCTCCTCCACGGCATCCGCCTTCTCCGCCTTCTTCTCCTTCTCCTCCTCGCCCTTCTCCTTCTCCTCCGTCTTCTCCTTCTCTGCGCCCTCCGTCTTGTCGTCCTCCTTGGCCTCCTCCCCGTTGCTGTGGCCGTTCTGCCCGTTACTGGCGTCCGCAGGGGAATCGCCGGCAACGACACTCTTCGCAGTCTTGTAGAGGCTTGCCCTCAGCAGGATCAAGTCCCCGAGGGCCTCCTGCATTCCAGTGGTCTTTGCCTCCTCCAGGCGGAGCGTCAGCTCCTTCTTGAGGGCCGACAGGTACACCATGCCATCGCGCTTCACCTCAACTTCAGCGGTCATCTTGGCTGATGGCCTCCACCGGTTGACGGAGTAGTGTATCCTGTCAAAGCAATTGGAATATTTGTGAGGCTGCGATTGATCCAATTGCTGCAACGCAAACACCCCCCCCCCCCAAATCGCACACACAGGCGAGAGGTGGGGCGGGCGGGGGGGTGGGAGGGGTGGGGAGGAGGGGAGGTGCAGTTATGCTGCTCGTTGCATGCCCTCTTCCCAGACCCTGCAGCACACCCTCCTCTGTGGAAACAGAGACGGGGGGAGGTGCAAATGGCAGAGGGAGCGGGTATCGGGTGATGGGGATGGGGCTTAATCCTCTAAATCTTAACCGGGCTCGAGAGCGAGAGAGGGGAGAGGAGGGGCGGGGTGCAAACCCCCACCCCCCTCCCCCCCCGGGACAAAACTGAACCAGCCTGGGCCTGCAGAACGGCAGAAATGCACTCTGGTTGCCCCCACCCCCACCCCACCCCACCCCACCTCCACCTCACAACAGGGTCGCAATATCTACCTGTCTATCCGACATCTCACCTCGGAGCGTCTCAACATCGCCTGCGGAGAGCGTTCCTACATCACAGAGGCCGACCTCACGCGGCAGCCTGACCGCCTCTGCAACAGAGGCAGGCCTTTTGAAAACCTGCCTCTCCAGGGTGCGGGTGTGGGGCGCGGCACCCTGCGCCCACGCCGCAGCCACCATCGAGGATGGCCGGAGCGCCTTCATCACCGGGCGGATCTGGCTGACCCGGATGTGCGCAACAGGGCCTGTCGACCGCACCACCTCCAAGGCACCCGGGGGGAACACGACACCTGTCAGCTCGCAGGCACGGTGGAAGAGAGGCACTTTTGGGATCAGGTCGTCATGCAGGCCGGTGTAGCCGTGGAGGGTTTCCACCTCTTTGCTGATCCCTTCGCACCAGAAGGCGCGCCCCTCCGCGCAGTTCGACACGAGGAGGGCAAAGAGATCCCCCGCAACGAGGTGCGCCTCGTGGAGTCTGTCGGCAGGCCCTGCGGCGAGGGCCCGCCTCCACTGGACACAGAGGAGTGATTTGAAGCCGCGCGCCGCCATCTCGACGAGGATGGAGAGGGAGGCCGGGGTGCCGCGGTGCGACCCCCGCATCTCGCGCGCCACCGCACCCAGGTGGCAGAGGGACACCCCGCAGCGGTGGAGGCGATCCTTCAGCATGCGCTGCACACCGTGCCACGCCCCGGAGTGCAGCTCCGCCACCACAGGGGGCGTCCCCCACGCAGCACACTCCCCCCACTCATGGGCGAACCGCGGAACAGCCTCGCAGACCGCCGCACGCATCGCCCTGCCGTGCCCCTCCGACCCCTGCAGGCACCTCTGCTGCGATTTCTCCGACCTCTCCATTTTTCCCATTAACTCCTCCGGTTTCCCCGCCCTGGCCCCCATAGCCAAGAGGAGGTCGAGCCTCGCCGTGGCGTGCACCGCTGCAGGGTTGAGCGACACCGCTGGCTCGAGCTGGGGGAGGAGCCCTGTCCCCTCTGCGCCCGGGGCTGCCCCGGGGAGATCGGGGGCTGAGTAGAGGTGCCCGTCTGAGGTGCGCGTGATGTGGACAGCGGTGGGGAGAATCCCGGGAAGCCCGAGCAGCGCGGCAACCCTCCCCAGGCTGCTGTGGACATGCCCCAGCAGCTCTGCGGGGAGGGTCAGGAAGGGCCCCACCTCCGCAGCAGCTGGCATGGGGGGCTCTGCCGCAGCGGGCGTTGCATGCGGGTCCCTCTCCCCTGCGGCTGACGCCGACGCCGACAGCGATGCCCCCAACGCAGCCTCCGGCGGGAGGCGGGAGCTCCGCAAGGAAGCCCCAAAACTCTTGCCCCGGACAGACGCGGCGGGGTGGTGGGATGGCGCGCCCTTCCCACTTTCCTCCGACGCCTGGAACTGCAGGCATTTCCCGCGCTGCCGACCCACCACATTTGTCCCTTCGGGTTGTGTCAGGGGAGGGTGCGGGTGATGCTGCTGGGGCTGCTGCTGCTCCGCCACACTCGACAGACCTCTCGCTTGCTGAGCTGAGTGGTGTGGCGCCTCAGAGGTGGAGGTGGAGGAGGATGTGGTGCATGCTCCGCGCTGCATCACAGCGGGGTTTGTGAGTGCCGTGCAGGCAAACCGCACCCCCAGCCAGGACACCAGCATGACAGGGAGGAAGTTGATATGCGCCCCCCGTGGATCCCTCGCCGCAGCATCGGAGAACGCCTGCTGCTGCCGGAGGTGCTGTGAGGAAATCCTCCACCCCGCAACCCCGTCGTACCGCCGCACCGCAACCCCGCTCCGGGAGGACATGTCACACCCGGAGCTCCCCCTCCGCTTCACCCCAGGCCCTCCCTGCAGGAGGCTCTCCTGGATCAAGGGGACCGCTTCCCCAAACAGAAGCCTGTATGCCAGCTTCAGGTCGTCTGCTCCGGACTCAACAGCGGTTCGGAAGAGGTCTGCCCAGCCGCGTGCGCCGCCCACAGGGGGGTGTGAGCCGCGCGGGCCCCTCTCCACAGCGCCTAGGTTGAGGAAGTACGGAAAATGCGCAGAGGTTGCGGCAACGGGGTGCATCTTGGCCCGGGCGATGCGGTGGAGCGACGAGATGGCACTCCGCTTCCCCCCTTGGGATGGGGGTGGAGGAGGAGGGGGGGGACATCCGGCAGCACCGACACTGCCATCACCACCTCCTCCTCGAGTGGTGGTGGAGGTGGTGTGGTGGCTGACAGCCCCCCCGGGATGCTGCGAAGGGTGATTCGATTCGCCCGCCGCGGTATCCCCTGGGGGGATCTTGCTGGCGGAGGAGGGGCACCCGGACCCCCGCACCGCACAGGCCACCACGGAGCTGAGGAACACCTTGAGATGCACGCCGTGGGTCGCGACAAAACGCTCCCTCTCGCGGAGCTCTACCTCCCCCGCCGCGCCGGGGGGGAGGGATGGGCTGGGGACACCACCACCACCACCCTCTCCCGCCAACATCTCGGAGATACAGTCCGGGAGGAAGGAGTGGTGCAGCGGCGGGGCTGCAGCGGAGCGTTCTAACTCCATGGAGTCTGGGGAGTTTGAGGGGTGAGGTTCGGGGAGTGGATTTTCCTCAGAGGTGGAGATGGAGGAGGGAGCCGGTGTGATGACGGAGAGCATGCAGGAGGCGATGGATGAGGTGGAGTCGGGGCGGGATCGGAGCACCGCCTGCACCATGCAGGCGAGCATGGGGTGCAGCATGTGCCCGTGAACCGTCAGCCAGGCGAGATCGTCAACGCTCGCAGGGGGGCGGTCGCGGTGAACCCTATCCTCCTGCAGGAGCGCCACCACAGCCCCCGGCAGCACCAGCTGCTCTGCGGGCCGATCCGCAGCGAGGGAGAATACTGGGAAGAGATCATCTGACCCCAGCTGCCCCTCACAACCCACAGCAGGCAGGGTGCAGGCAGACCCCATGGGAAGTGATGGGGGAGAGAGAGAGAGAGAGAGAGGGGTGAACACCCCTCCTGCTGGGCTAGCCTTCCCTCCCTGTCCCTCTCAGGCTGTGTTCAGGATGCAGGCATGTCGGGTGGGGGGGGGGGGCAGTACACCAATTCAGTGCCCTGTAATACAGTGTGTGTATGGGATTGCGGTGGGGAACTCCTGTGTGGTGATGTGGATGTGTGTCAGATTGGAGGTGGGTGGCAGCAACACCCAGAGAGAGAGGCGAACGGTTTTGACGAAGTCAAAAGCTGGGGAGAGTGGAGGCAGGGTGGGGGGGGGGGGGGGGTAGGGGGGGTCATAAGCCCCCCTAAAAACGTACGAAAACCAAAATTTTCAACATACCTGGGACCCCCCGTGTATAAGTCCCCCCCCCTTACCCCCGTGTTTAAGTCCCCCCCTGGGGGTCTGGCAGGGGGGGGACTTAAACACAGGGGGACCTAAACACGGGGGTGGGCTGGTCTGGAGGGTCATCAGGTGGCCCCTAGGCCCTCCAGGTGCTGTCAGAGTCGAAAAGTGGGGTGCCAAAAGTCCATCCGGACCGGAATTACCCCCCTACGACAGCAGAGGAAGAGGTCTTCTTGGTCTCCACTGTGCCACCCCCGTGTTTAAGCCCCCCCCGTGTTTAGGTCCGCCCCCCCCGTGTTTAAGTCCCCCCCGGCCGAAAATCGCCTCCAGGGGGGGGACTTAAACACGGGGGGTCCCAGGTACCATCAGAACCACCCTAATACCTGATCTGACCCGAAAATCCGACCCATACCCCCCCCGGAAACTGTCTGGGGCCCACTTGTGACACCTGATACGCACTTTTGTGATGATTTTTTGGGGTCCTAAAAAATGTACCTCAGTTTCGTACCTTGCCTTTGTACCTGAACCACTCCCGACCGCATTATTTCGTTCTTTGCCTTTTCTGCGGTGGTTCTGGCTCAGGTGGCACGCATGTTGCCTTCCCCAGTGCCTCGGCAAGGTCTTTCTTGACCTGATTAGTGGGAATGTTGTGTTGTTGCGTCAGCAGAATGAGTTCAGCCACCTTCTGGGTGTAGTACTTCGATCGCATATGGGTCATTGTGAGTACTTCGTACGCCTGGGAGGCTGCATCGGCATTAGTAGGCAGCGTTGTAGATGATTTTGCTTCGTCGATCTTAGCCTGTGAAGGCACGATTGGGATATTGTACGCCCTGAGAGCCGAAGTGGTTATGATTGTGCTGTGTAATTTGCGCCCCGCAGGATATGCACACCACGCAGTCTCGACAACACGTATGAGAGTGTACCATGTGGGGACTCAACAAGGTCATTGGATCGGCATCTGCCTGCCGACTCAGCCCCCACACAGTGCGACCGCAAGGTCGCCAGGGATGTCTCAACGCCAGGGGAATACCTCCCCTGGCGTTGTACAACCCTACTCTCAACCCTCGGGTCCTCTCCTGGAGGCGGTGGTGGCGGGCCCGCAACGCTTCGTACTTCCGGTACAGACTGGGGTAGTCTGCCCGGCTGACCCGCTCATTGCTTCCTAGATCATCTGCTGCTCTGGAGCTGCCATCACTCTCACTGCCCACATCAGTTGGTGTGGGGGTAGGAGCAGGACGAGTGGGAGGAGTAGGAGTGCAGGTGACATCTTTCTTGGCTAGCAAGGAACGCCGCTTTCCCGCACGTGCGTGCAGTTGATGCACCACTGCATATATCTGTCGTCACCACGTCCCACTCGCTCTCCTATGTACCCAGCCCGACGGAGCGCCCGAAATAATGTCGCCTCACCGATGTCGTGTGCCGTTTTCTTTTTACGCAGGTCTGCCACAACGCTCTCTGCCGAGACCCCGCACATCTCCCGTTTGGCGAGCGTCTTTCGAGCAAGGTACTCCTCTGCAGCAGCATCTGACACCTCTGCGAGGCCCTGGGCACGCGGCATGTGTTGCTCGGCGTGCTGAGTGAGCGTAGTGACACCCTTCCCTTGCAAAGAACGAAATAATGCGGTCGGGAGTGGTTCAGGTACAAAGGCAAGGTACGAAACTGAGGTACATTTTTTAGGACCCCAAAAAATCATCACAAAAGTGCGTATCAGGTGTCACAAGTGGGCCCCAGACAGTTTCCGGGGGGGTATGGGTCGGATTTTCGGGTCAGATCAGGTATTAGGGCGGCTCTGATGGTATGTCGAAAATTTTGGTTTTGGACGGGCTTATGACCCCCCCTAGGGGGGGGGGGGGTGGGTGGTTTGGGAGGCGGGATCCCAGGTAGGTTTTTTCCTCTCCGAATCCTCGATGCGCGAATGTGTACACTTTTTGGCAGCACCAACTGCAAAAAAGGGCAGAAACAACGGGTTGTGGGCTGTGGGGGGGGGGGTTTTTTGCGGAGGTGGCAGGGGGTGGAGTGGGGGGGACCGGGCCTGGATGAGATGGAAGAGAAACACAACAAGGACAGTAAGGCAGAGAAGAGTTAGGCCCATAATCGACATCTCTCTCTCTCTCTCTCTCTCTCTCTCCTTCCCTCCCTTCCTCTTCTACTCCTTTACAGTAAGTTCCCGAGAAACTGCGTCAGTGTGCTCGGCCTGTCTTGTGAGAGAAAGGAGTGCGCGGAGGTAGGGAGGGGGTGGAGTTGTGGGAGGGGGGGGAAAGGGGGTGGCTAGTCGCCCCTGTCCCGCTCCAGCCCACCCCACCCCATGCGCCATACACCCCTGACCCCCCCCCCACCCTCACAGACAAGGTAAGCTTCTCTGCTTAGTGTAGGGTCTCACCGAGCTAACTCAAATGCACCCCACCCCCCCTTCTGTTGGGATACGCACATTCACCCCACCACCATCACCGCCACCGCCACCTCCTCCTTCCCCGTTTGAACACAGCCCAATATGCCATGCTGTGTGTGCAACATGTCAGGTCGAGAGAGGAGGATAGGCCACACACCGGGGCAGTCCAGTCCAGTGCTGGACTATGTATTGTGCCGTGCACACCCACACGCCCTCCCTCGTCGACTCCCACCCCGTCCTCTGCCCGCAGTTTTGTTGGGGAGCAGGGGCGGGTTGGGTAGGCTTGTTGTTGAGCCGAGAGAGAGAGAGAGAGAGAGAGAGAGAGAGAGAGAGAGAGAGAGAGAGAGAGAGAGAGAGAGAGAGAGAGAGAGAGAGAGAGAGAGAGAGAGAGAGAGAGAGAGAGAGAGAGAGAGAGAGCGAAGAGGCAAGATGCACCCCTCCCTCCCTCCTCCCAAGAAGAATCTGCCCCAACATTGAGCTAGGAGTGAAAAAGAAACTGCCCGCCATCCCCCCCCACCCCACCCCACCCACACACCCGTGGATTCGTAACAGTGGCAACAAATAGAAACCTTGCAATGTGTCCTCACTCTCACCTGTCCCCCCCCGCCCCCCTCCGCTCACCTCACGCGGGTGGACCCGCCACGCCGAATGAAGCAGAGGAAACCCGCTCGCGCTCGGCATATTGTATATCACGGTTGTCATGGAAACCTTCTCCTGCTGACTTTCCATCGATCAGAGAATCAAAGAAAGGTGTCGGGGTGGTTAGCTGCGCAGAGCGCAGAGAGGGTGGATATCAGTGTTGAGTTTGAAGGGGAGAACGCACGCACACACGTGGATGTACTTTTTGGGGGAGGGGGCAACACAATGGCCCTGCTCTTCAGAAGGGGCGTCAGAAAGCTGAATGTTTGTTCCCCCCGCATATCCCCTGCGGGTGTTACTCAACATTACTCAGTTCGGCGCGCCGTGGCTTTCCTCAGGGTTTCTTCCCCGTGGAGTTTCACACAAACGACATATAGCATCGCAGAGGCAAAAGGGCTAGGATTCTCGCCGGGGTTGCTTGCGAAGGCTGGCCCATCCCCCTTTCAGAAAGAGTTCATGATTTTGTGGTGCGAGCAGGGGGGTGGAGTCGGGCGGGAGGCCCACTTCAGAGAAGACCGCACCGGCTTTTTGGGGACACAATGGGGGGGGGAGTGTGTGGTTTCGGTGGGTTTTTTCTGGAGTTGTTCGGTTCTTCAATTCAGGAGGAGGGTTTTCACACTACCGGGCTTATCTTTGCTTCGACAAACCACCAGTCTGGGACAACGTATGGGACAACCAGGGCAGTGGCGCGCACACTACATTTTTTTTTGCATCCGTTATATTTTTTTCGCAACGTTTTTTTCTGTTTCGGTACGGCTTTTCTACATCTCTTCAGACTTCTGTACTTTTTAATTTCAGAGGTTTTCTTTGTGTTTGTAACGTAAACCCTACACGACCACCATATCCTTCCGAGTCCTCAACAGGAACGCGGCCACAGCAGACCGCGTCTCGGTTGCAGAGTCCAACGGAATACACTGGCACAGCGGCACGAAGAAATGCTTCTCCACCGAGTTGAAATCAGCATCAGGCAGAGCCATGATATTGTTGATCATCGAGATCAAGGCGGGCTCCAGGCCGTGGCGCTGTTGTGGCGGGGGGGGCATGGCATATATGCAGACACAACAACACAACTGGCAGCCAACCCCTCTACCACCACCCCAACCCCCACCGGAACATACCTCGCCACTTCCGAGGTAGAGATGCACGAGGTGGAGGGAGTCGCGAACGACATTCTCACGCGCGACATCGCGCAGAGCCTGATACGGCGCGTCGTACGATTGGAACAGGATGGCAATGCTGAGCATGAGAGCCTTGGCACGCCGCCGCCTGATGAGCTCTACAACAGACTCCTCACCGAGGGTGCTGCGCCACTGCTCCAGGCCTGCGCAGAAGAAGACTTCGCACGTTGTGTAGCAGAGGCGCACGCATTTATACAGGTCTATCATGTCGTCGGGGTGCAAACGGGACCCCTCCGACACCCAGTCGAAATGCTTTTTGAACAGAATCCTGTCGAGCAGGGCCACAAGGCCTGCCTGCCGAGCACAGCGGAGGTTCATGTCACCCAGCAGCTTGCTGTCACTCTCGTAGTAGCTTTCGCCGGAGTCCTGCAAAAAAAAAGGAGGATGATGGGGGCGGTGGGGGGTCAGGGGTGTGAGGTGTCAATGGGGTGTGACTGGCAGCAAACTGGGGCAAAGGTTTCCTCCGGGCTTCTGACATACATCCTGCGTATACAGCATGGAGACCCACTCGCCTGACTTCGCGTCGTAAGCCTGTTGGGGGTTTGGGGGGGCAGTGAGATTGAGGTGGCACACATGTGTATTTGTGTGATGAGGGGAGAGGGGTGTGGGATTTGAGTCTCTGGGGCGAATACGCAGAGAAGAACACATGCCCAACCCCAACCCCTCCCCATGCACTCCAGCCGCGTGTTTTGTTTTTTCTGGAAAATTTCTTTTTTCACACCTTTCTGACGGACTTCGCATTCCCCTCGCCGCGCAGCAGTAGGGAGGGCGACCGCACGGCAGGGATAACAGACGCAGGCGACACCACCTCACCGTTGGCGCCGTCCGGCCTCCCTTCCGTCCTGCAGGACACGAGATGCTCGCGGTAGCGCTCCGGGCACAGGTCGAAGGCTGTGGGGAAGTCGACGTGGAGGCCGCCGTCTCCCGACGCCCCACCCCCGCCCTCCCCGCCTGCCTGGCTGTTGGTGGGGTCGAAGGCCAGCAGCTCCTCCTCCGCACCCTGGAAGTGGGGCCGGAAGAGCGTTGTCCGCACCAGGGAGTGTTTAAACAGGAAGACGAGGTGCCCGGCAACCCGGCGCCACTCCTCCCCACGCAGGTGGTGGCATGTGCTCTCCAGCAGCGTGTCGACGCTCCGCATCGCCAGATGCACCTCTCGGATCGCCCCGGCCCTGGCAAGCCTGCAGAGCACAGCCAGGATATTCGGGACGCACTCTAAAAACTTTGGGTTCGACCCATGCGCCTTCGCGACGTCATTCACCACACCCGCCATCAGCTCTGGGAGGGCGTGCGACAGCCAGTCCTTATGTGAGAGCCTGTCGACCTTATCGTTGACGCCGAAATATCTGAAATGCGCATAGCTCGCCGTGGTGTTGAGGATGATGTAGAGGTTAACCGTCGGACACAGCAGCAGCGTCGAGAGGAACACCGTGGAATACAACTCCCAAAACGAGGCTGTCCCGCCGCAGGTTGGAGATGGCGAGGCCTCAGCAACCGCACCCCCACCCGCTTCGCCCTCTCCCTCCTTCGCAGATGCTGCCTCTGGCGCCGCATCCCCAGGGGTGGGTGGGGCGAGCCCGACAAGCGCAGCGCGCAGCGCAGCGATGTTCTTCCTCCGCGTCGACGCGTCGGTGTCCAGCGAGAGGTACACAAATGACTCGAACACCAGACCCCATGCCTGGTTGAAAATTTCGGAGGGGTCGATCGCCGCCCCTCCCCCGCGGGCCCCGGATGACTCGGCAGCCGCCAGGGCAAGCCGCTGCGGCAGGGCGAAGAGGATGCCCGAGGAGAAGTTGGAGCTCCCCTCCGGGTCGAGCTTGGTGTCCCCTGCGACAAACGTCACGCAGTGCACCAGATCCTCAATGTAGGGCAGGATGCTCGAGATGTTCTGCGGGGATGTGGTATGGTGGATGATCTCGCGGGTCATGCGCAGCGCAGCGCCCTCCCGATGCCGGTGAACCCCGGAGATGAGCGTTTTGAACATCACGGGGAAGCCGGGCCCGATATGCGCGCAGTGCGACTGCACCAGCTGCAGGAGGCACCGCAAAATGAGCTCCCTCACTGTCTTCCCTGGGAGGGTGGATTCCATAATCTCCGCGAAGGGTGCGAGCAGCTCAGGCTGTATCCTGCACGCCTGCAACTCGGGGTGCGCGATGCTTTTCACAACAAGCTGCCGGAGGCTGTCCACGCCATACTCCGCGATGTCTGTGGTGGGGTGCTGCCCGACTGAGACAAACAGCCGCGCCATGTCGTTCCACACAGCGAGCAGCCTCCCCCCCATGTTGTCAGACGATACTTCGACCAGCTTCTCCAAGAGGAACCTGCGCGGGCTGCCCTTCTTGTCGTTGATGTCCTCCAGGCATATCGCACAGAGGTGCGACACGAGCCCCTTGAGCCCTGCCTCGCTCACCTGGGTGGAGTGGAAGATCATCCGTGTGATCGCCTCGTCATCCATATGGGTGAGGAACATCCTCGCGTTGTGCTGCTCGCTTGGAGATGCGGTGCACACCTCACGCCCCTCCCCTCCGCTAGATCCATTCGCCCCGTTCTGCGGCTGATGATGTTGCTGCTGCTGCTGCTGCTGCAGATGCGCCTGATGCTTCTTGATCCGCAGCCCCAACGACCTGTAGTTCTCGATGTCGGAGACAGTCCTGAAGAGAACCCTCCAGGAGCTGTTCAGGCTCTCCCCGTTGCTCAGGGGGATGCGGAGGAGGCAGCGTGCCGCGGCGATGTTTTTATAGGAGATCTGCCTGAGGCGCTCCTGCGCACCCGTCATGGCGCAGAGGCTGACGCAGAAGCTGTCCCGCACCTGGTGCATGTCGAAGGCAGAGGTGATGTGCACCGCGCGTGAGATCCCCTCAAGGCACAGCTTCACAATCTCCTGCGAGACAGCGTCTTGGTTTGCGAGGTGTGCCGCGCTGGGCGCAGTGGGTGACGACTGCCCCTTCCCGGAGGGCTGCCCGAGGTTGGCGGTTGTCGTGTCGTTGGTGTCGAAGAGGTGTGATATCGCTGCAAGCGTCGCAGCCCAGCACTCCGCCAGCATCGGCTTGACGTGCTCGATGTCGCTCCCCCGCAGGAAGGGGGTTGACTCCACAGAGAGCGCGGTGCGCCCGGGGAGCTCCCCCTGGAACTCACCCCCGGAGGGGGTGCAGCCCAGCAGGTTGAAGTTGTGCGTCATGATGCGCAGTGCCTCTGAGGTGTACTGCGCACTCTTCTTCTCCCTGCGTGAGGTGAAGGCGGAGTAGAAGAGGCCGGCCGACTCATCCGCCTGCGGGGCGGAGGAAGCGGTGTTCGAGTTGGTAAAGTCCTTCATCGGATTCGACTTGATATTGTTGTAAAGCGTCTCCAGGTATTCCTCCCGGAAGTTGCCCCCGTCGTTCACCGCGGCAAACTGGGCTTTGAAGGTCTTCACCGCCATCTTGCGCTCGACCCGGGGGTTGTGGAGGTCGGTGTTGAGCATGACGATGCCCACAGCCAGGACGAACACCGCATCGGCGTTGCGGCATTCTCCATCCGATTTGTTCATTTCGAAGTAGGTCTTTGCGAAGCACTCCATTACCCGCTCAATCTTCTGACCCTCCTTCGGGAGGGAGAACCTCGAGAGGAAGCTGCGTATCGCATCGTCCAGCGTCAGCCCCGTGTAGTCATGGAGGCGGCAGAAGTGCTCGAGCAGCTCTGTCTGGTGCTCGTCACCCAGGTGGTCCCCGACAGCTTGACGGTCCAGCTTCTTGCACTCCTCGAACAGCTTTGCAAGCTGCTCGTGCGAATCGGGAGACTCGAGGAGGCCGTTCTCCACCAGGATCTTGATCCCCTTCTTCGGCTTCTCGATGAAGGCCTGGCTCGCCTGCTCGATGACCTGCTTCAGGGCATGCCGCTTCTGGGTCTCCAGGAATGAGATGGTCCCGCTGTAGGACTGTGGCCGGTCCTGGTTTGCGGCAACAACGGAGGTGGAGGTGCTGGACGCAGACGTGTCGGGCTTCACCCAGGCACCCATGGATCGCAGCATGGCGACCAGAGTCTGCAGGGCAAGAAGCTTGAGGCACAGGTTCTGCTTGTGGCTGACCCAGTCAGGATCGAGTTGATGCGCCAGGACGAACCGAGCAAGCGCACCCAGCAGTGTGGCGAACAGATTGTCGTCGTTGACAGAGCAGTCGTAGTTGATGTATATGTCGACCAGCACCTGAGGGCTCTGGAACAGGCTGAGGAGGAGCTGGATCATGAGAGACTTCTGCTCATACGATGCGGACTGCGTCGCCAGAACCTTCACGATCACATTGGAGAAGACGTGGCAGATCTCCTCCTTGAAGTGGTGCTTCAGGGTCAGCACCAGAGACTTGAAGATGGAGAGCCCGACCTGCAGCACCTGGTTCACAGGGCTGACGAGGCACCGGATGGTCACCGCAAACAGCTTCTCCCTGATCGCATTCAGGAAGGGGTAACACGTGCGGAACGAGGGGGACGACGCCCGCACAACCCGCTGCAGAATCTCAAGGCTGTTCATACACACCCGCATCTCATTCGCCTCCGGCGGGGTCAGCTCCGTCACCTCCACAGTCTCCGGCAGGCTCGCGAGGTAGTTGAAAACATACGCAGCATCCGACTGCTCGACTGTCAGCCCTGTCTCCGCATCCCTCTCCCTGTCATCTGAGGATGCTGCTGCTGCTGCTGCTGACTCACCCTCTCCGAGGCCACCACCCACACCGGCACTCCCGGAAGGCGATACCGATGCCCCATCATACGACATGGCGCTGGGCGACGCCGACGGGGAAACCCCCGCGTCGCTCTCCGCCCCCTCCGACACGCCCAGGTTGTGGAACACAGAGTTGACGACCTGTGTCAACGCAGCCTTCGACGTGGCTAGGCTCTTCGGGGTCTGCGACTTCACGGTGAGCTGGAATATCATGGACACGGCGAGGCACAGCGCCCTCCCATGCACCTGCTTCTCCGTCACCGCTGTGAGAAGCGCCTTCGAGGTCTGCAGGGTGATCTCATCCGGAAGAGCAGCCGTGCTGGAGAAGGACGACGTCGAACATATCGCCGCAACCACCTCCGAGAGAAGCCCCACTCGGCGGGACCTCCAGGGGTGCCCTGCCAGCTCCCCATCAGGGATCCGCATGCGGGCACGCTTCGCAAACGACATCAGCGAGAGGGACCCCTCCAGGCTGTCCGACACGGGGCTAAAGGACATCAGCTTCTGCATCCCATCCAGCGCCAGGGGGATCACCCGCGCGTCGCCCGATTCGCAGGCGCCGCGCAGGAGGAAGACGAAGACCTGCAGGGGGGACGCGGTACTGGATTCGCCTGCGTCGCCCATGCCGGAGGGGCGTGGTATGGTGGCAGGCATGGCGTCGGTGTTGTCGAGGAGCTGCAGCACGCCCGTCATGGAGTCGCGCAGCGAGGTGTGCCGCTTCGACAGGAGAGGGGCGATCGCCTTGAAGGCCCGGAGGCAGAACAGCGTGCAGTCGTCCTTTGTCCCCCCGGTGGAGGCGCGGGTCACCGCGCCACGCTTGATGGGCGGCTTCACAGGGGTCTGCTTGGGTGTGGTTAAGGCAGACCCCGTTTGCGCCGCAGCCTCGTTGTCTGTGTCCTGCGAAGGCGCGACCTGCACCCTCAGGTCGGCAGAGGAACCGTTGGCAGAGCCGGGCAGCTGCTGCGGGCTTGCCGGGGCGGGCTGTGCCTCAGCCTGGGGCAGCTGGGGTGCGGCGGCATCGCCGCCGTCGCCCTCGGGGGCGGCGGCGGCGGCTGCGGCGGCTGTGGCAGCGGCCCCGGGCGTCAGAGGGGGCGACGCGGTGGGCGTTGCATCCGACACCACATCCGCATCCCGCTCCATTTGCCGGGCCACCCACCCACCCTCCCACCCCCTCGCCCAGGCCTGCCCAGCCCAAAAGGGGAGTGGGAGGTGTGGCTGCTCCTGGACTTCGTGGTGTGGTGTGTGTGTGATGGCGAATGAATTACGTTCGAGCTGGAGAGTGGACCACTGCAGGAAATTCGGCTGGTTACCGGGGCGGGGTGGTGTGGGGGTGGTGCTGTGTGGAATCATCTCAGCTCTCCCAAACCTCCCGGATTCGTACTTTTTTTTTCGCCTGCTGCCTGGGCCTGCGGATCGTTACCGAAAGGAAGTGAGGAGGAGGAGGGGAGAGTGGTGTGAGATGTTCCCACGGAGAAGAGAACAAACAGGGAGAGGAACACCACGCTCTAGCCGCAAGGTCGTGGCACAGGCTTGCGGCAACGAAGCTCGCCTGAACCTATTCAGGTTAGGTGAGAGCGTCAGAGCCATCCAGGGCGCCTGAGCCGGTCATACCACAAAGTTCTTCGAACAGAGCAATGTCCGCACACAAGACCTGGTTGCACTTTCCCCGCTTCCCATTTGGCCCCACAAACCAAAAGGAACCCCTTGGCCGCACCCCACCCCCACTCCCGTGCCAGTGCCAACAGTGCTACCTCTTGTATCGATCCCCCCCACCCCTTCACACCCGTTGCGATCTCTCGGCCTGGAACCAAAGGGAATGCATCGGCAAAAGAAAATCAGAGCGTCCGGCATTGAGAAAGCGGTTTGACACAAAAGGAACAGGAGCCAGATTGGAAGATCAGTTCAAAAGAAAAGCAAACGCTAGGCGATACAGCGCGGTGAATCAGGTGGGATGGCGGAGAAGTGCGTGTGATGTTGGGTGATGCCACAGTGTCAGTGTGGGGCGATCATATGGCCCAGTGATGATGGCGACTGACTCGCTGCACGCAGTGGGTGTTGCCACCAAGACCATCCACACGGTGCATCGCTACACTGTCACCACATTCACGTGCGTGTGTGCGAGCCCTCTGAGAGTCTCTCTCTTATAACAGAACAGCCCAATCGCCACACCCCTCTCGCCCACCCACACCCCCTCCCATCAACAGACATCCACTGGTGCCTTTCCAATCCGAAGCTCCTGCACCCCTCGTGGATTAGCCAGGTTTTCCACCGGATCGACCCGAGCACATTCTCTTCCCAACCGACGTCCGGTGCCCACATCTCGAGTGGGCTCAGGCTGGCAGGGGCGAGATGGGGCCATGTGGAAGGAGGCGGTGCAGAGAGAAGCGGGCGAGGTGGGTGGAGGCGAGGTGGGAATTCGACAAATGGATTGTTTGTGGCTCAATTCGCGACAAGTAGCAGGCAAGAACAGGGGGGGGGGAGCGGTGGTTGGTTGTGCCGCACGGGCAGTATAGGGGTGTATCTCAGGTAGAAAAACAAAGGAAGAATAAGATGAAATGGCATTGGTGTTCTGTGTGCTCATGCCGAGCTTTACGTTTTTTTTTGACGAAAAGCTGGCTTACAAAGACAGCTTCATTGGTCATGATTTTTTGCGTCGAATCACGGGCATCGCCATGCTGCTGTAGAATGTATAATAGATGCCGCGAGTGTAGATCTTCTCAACCTAGCGAGTGACATCGAGAGACCAGGCCAGGACATCACTCTGGGTGCTGGGGTGTGCGAATGCCCGTGCATTGGGATTGTATAGGTCTTGTTTCCTTTGTCGCTGCTGAATGTACTCAGAGACATCGTTGGCTAGGTGACTCCGTGCTTCGAACACAGCCCACAAGACAGTCTAAACGGGTAGCGATTAAAGGCACGCTTTTGAAGCGTTCTCCCCCCCCCCCCCCACACCGGCACCGCCTTGGCGCGAGATTGCCAGTTTTCTGAAAGCTGCCAGCACCAAAAATATAATAAAATAGCATCACCCACCCCCTACCCCACCCCTAACCCCCCCTTGCCCCACCAGTGGAAAATAACGACCGATTCAGAAGAGGAAAAAAGCAAATGATGGCGGCCACGGCCACCGATTTTCTGTGATTGCCACCTGCTTTTGGATTTTGACACAAAAATCCTATGATGGCATGCATCAGCGATCTACATCCCCCACCCACAGCGATCTCGCGCCTGGTCAGGCAGGTAGGGCAGCTGCCCTACCTATTTAATTTCTGCCCGAAACCTTGGTAGGGCAGGCCTGACCAGCCTGCCCTACCAAGAATATTATTTCTGATCTGCCCCCGCCCCCTGGGCCCCACTGGGGCCCAGGTAGCAAGGCTATTCCGGACTATCGACCCAATGACCCACCGAATTTGGTCGGTGCTTGACATGTCATGGACGATATGTCAGCCTGAGAACATATGTTCACTACCGTGGCCTCCGGCGGCTGGGGGGCTCCGCCCCCCAGACCCCCTGAAGGCGGTCTGCTGGCTCCTGGATGTCATGAACCGCCTGTGGTACGATAGACACGGATGGTCCACCAGCCGAGCGCCTGAGGTACGAGAAACACAGATGATCCACTAGCCGAGCGCTCACGTTCGCGCGCGAAGCGCGCGAATTTTTTTTTGCCCCCTTTACCAGGTAGGGCAGCTGCCCTACCTATTAAAGTTTTGGGCACGAGCCCAGCGAGATCACTGCCCACCCACCCCCCCCCCCCCTTTTTGTTAAAACGATTTGAACGATTCTGGGCAGCCAATGCGAGAAAAGTTAAGCTTTCCTAGCCTTCCTTGCTAAGAAAGGGGCCAAATGGCTTTCTGGATACCACGTTCCCAACACACCGGGTGTGGCCGAGGTCTCTCTCCGGGCATATCCGCTCGGACCCCCCCGCGCTGCCAACCAGGGGGGGCGGGGAGAGGGGGCACACGACGTGGCAGTATCGCAGTTGAGAGCACCAAACCGCGCCACGTGAACACCCACCACGGCGGCAAAGGCTAGGGTGAGAAGAGAAACCAAAGGAAAACACCCTTGTGACTGAGAACCCCATCCTGCTGCAAGCTGCACTTGCCCCCAGAAACCCTTCTGCAGATCACCCCCTCCTCCTCCTCCTCCCCTACCCCTGCACCCTCGCGTTGCGTGGCAGACACGCAAGCAGCGGACCGTACTAGCTGTGACGTTGGAACAGCGGGGGGTGGCAAGGACGCCTGCATCCTTGAGGGAGCGAAGACCCCGAGACTGCTCAACACACATCCCGTAACACACAGACATCCTGGGATCAGCTCAGGCTGAAGCTTCCACTACCTTCATAGATAGCTTGCCGGAGCTTCTCTGCAAGGATCTCCCTGGTTGGATATGTCGGCAGCTTGAGGTATCTGTGAGGGTGGTATGTGGTTTGGGGGAGGTGTTGTACGTCCCTCACGTGCCCCCCTTGGCCCGGCAGCCTCTTCTTGGAACCAAAGCATACCTGAAGCATGTGTTGCAGGACGGCAGGTGGGACTCGCCTGCTGCGGACCCGTCATCCGTTGTCTTACGCACAACGGTGATCTTGCCGATCGCCGTCACACCACCCACAGGCAAGCGAGGGCATCCGGTGGTGAAGTTGAGGAACTGGCGCTGCTCTGCAGGGCTGAACTCTGTGCACAGGATCTCGACAAGCTCATGGATGCACCTATAACGGGAGGCATGGGTGTCGAGATAGGTGGGGGGAGAGTCTGGGGTCTGTGGAAGCACAACCTGCATGCATACCTGCTGTCAGAGGAATAGCCGTGGTCGGCAACGATGGTGTTCAGCAGCTCCTCGAATGTCCACAGAGGTTCGGTATCCCGCACGCTGACACCGCACACCACCTCGCACAGCTCCGCCTCGTCGAAGGGGAGCAGCACTTGGAGGGGCAGGGTCTGCTCGAAGCCCTGTGGCGTGGCAGGCAGTGGTATGACTCTGGCATACAGCACGGTGCGATGCAGCACAGTGGGGTGTGCAGACCACAGCCCCGGAGTGCCCTGCCCACAGGCAGCCGCCCCCTCCTCCCGACGCGGCTTTTTATTGATTCAAGTCGGTGGGCATACCTTCCGCAGAGCAGCGATCCGCAGCTGGACCGAGCCGTAGAGGATCTTCTCGAGAGCAAGCTGGGCAAACTCCCGCGCATTGTCATTCGTGACGGGTATGCTCTCGCCGCCTTCCTTCAGAGGCACCCCATCTGACCCCGGCAGGGTGAAGTAATACGCAGCTGTGTGTGTGGGGGGGGAGGTGCGTAGCTGCAGGCTATATAGTGTTGCGCAGAATAGAAACTGGCCCTCCCCATCCCACCCCACCTCACTGCCTCACAGCCAAGAAGCGCTGTCGTGTTGTATTTTGTCAGGAAAAAAATCCATAATTATGGCATACCCTCCTCCCCGTCGGTGCACAAGAGGTCAGCCTGCTCAGAGAGTTTCCTCCGCTTTGTCGGTGATGTCTCCGCGTCGTATGCTGTGGCGAAGTCGACGAAGAACCGCAGCGACTGCGCAATCCGGCTGTCGAGCGATTCGAGATCACTCATCGAAAGGTACATATCCGGCGAACCCCCTCCCGCGGCAATCCCCTTCAGGACCCTCAGCAGGGCGGGGGCCAGCGGGGCATCGAGCAGCCGACCGTCCAACACCGCACGGGCTGCAAGCCTCCCCAGCATCTCAAACCTCGCCTGGTCTGCAGCAGCTTCTGCCCCCTGCGCGTGGGAGGCGGAGGGGTAGAGCCCGCCTGCAGGGGGCACCACGTGCCCCCCTGCGGAGGCGTCGCCCACCCACATGTGGTGGTCGCACTTCTGGAGCTCGCGGGAGACAAGGGTGAAGAACTCCAGGGTGGGCCCGAGCCCCGTTCCCTCCTCCCCGTCGTACTGCACCTCCAGAGGGTGCCTGCGCCACGTCGTGGCCCCGAGGAGCGCGTTGGCGCGTGACTGCAGCCTGACCCGATCCGCCACCATCTTGGGCTGCCCCTGCGAAGGGAGCACCTCCGGCTGAATCACGTCGGCGTTGGGAATCCGGTTCCCAAGCTTCACCAGCTGGATTAGCGACTTGAGGGCGCCCGCTCCGACAAATGCAGCATACTCCCTCCTCGCCCCTCCTGGGAAGAGGAAGCTGCAGTGCTCTGGCAGGGAGGCAGCCCATGCGGGGAGGCCGTGCACCCCAAAGGCTGCCACGCGCAGCGCATTCGCCGAGAGGGATTGCATCAGCTTCGCGGTGAGGTGGGGTGAGACGAAGGCCTTGCGGTCTATCGCAGGCCCACCGGGAGCGGCGGAGGACACCGCATGCATGATGCGCAGCAGCTGCAGGAGAGAGGCGAGCGATGCATCGCACACGCTGGGGAGAAGAGTTGCGGCTGGCTCCGAGGGGCGCAGCACCCTGTCCATCCTCCAATGCACAGCCTCTGCGTCAGAGAGGAACACCTCGGGCGCCACCTTCGGCAGCGGAGGGCCCTCGGGTGCCCAGTGGAGGTCGATAACAGTCCCCCATGGGTCGAACTGCTCCTCCGTCTCGATAACCTTGCGGAGGTCAGCCATCTTCTGCGTGAGCTGCTCCAGTTTTGACTTTGCCTCAACCTCGTCGGGGCCAGGCTTGGCACGCCGGTCCCTCTTCCCCGCAAGCTTCTGCACCTTCTGCTTCAGATGGGCCGCCTTCTGCTCCATCTGCTCCAGAGCCTCCTTCGGGCCCGCCCCCGCTGGGGAGAACAGAGAGTCCAGCCTCCGCATCCCAGCGGGCGCCTTGTGGGAGCAGAACTGACGGAGCACCTCCAGCATAGTCGCGGTCTTCAAGAGGGGCTCCCTCCCGCCCGACTCGAAGGCGAAGGTGTAGCTGTCGTACGGCAGGAGGGGGGGCTCCTCTGGAGAGGGGGTGGCCCCCTCCCCGTCGAGGGGCCCCGGCGCCTGCAGCGCGGCTGCGCCGCCCGAAGCGGAAGGTTCGTCGTAGAGGGAGACGTGGGAGGAGTCAAGGATGACCACCTCCTGGGCGTCGCTCTCCTCGTCCTCCTCCTCCTCGAGCATGTCGCCCGATTCCTCCTCAAGGCGGCGGAGCTCTTGCAGCATGCCGTCCTCACCCCCTGCGGCGAGGCCATCCAGGACATGGCGTGCGCGGGAGCCGCGCAGGACACGCATCCCGTTGGTGTTGGGGAAACTCCCAGTCTGCTGAAGGCACATCAAGAAGCGCTCCACACACCCCACGCTGGCGAAGGGATCCACCGTCACAATCTGCCCCTCGGAGTCGCCAGAAGAAGAAGTTGCAGCAGCAGCACCGTCTCCCTCGCCCCTCTCGGCAGCGGCGGCGGCCGCGGCAGCCATGGGGCATGGGTGGAACCTCAACTTGACACCCTTCCTGCCAATCGCACGCAGGAACTCCGCAGGTGTGACGTTAGCAGGGGGCGCACTCCCCCTCCGTGCAGAGGAGGATGAGGAGGAGGAGGAGGACGCAGGGCGTGGGGGCAGCAGCGGCTGTGTGGGGGTGTGGAGCGGGGTGGTGATGGGGAGTGCCTCGAGGGCGACGGCGGACTGCGCGAGGAGCTGGGTGAGGTGGCGCGCCCCGGCGGGGTGGGCCGCGATGGCGCTGGCCAGCTCGTCGCAGCGGCGGTGGCGGAGGGGGGCGTCGTCGCCGCCGACCCAACGCAGCAGCGCCGGGACAAGCTGGGAGGCGTGCAGCGCGGTGCTGCAGAGGTCACCCCCGTGCTCCTCCATCAGCTGCAGCATGCGGGACACCACACCCACCCCGCTGGACCCGATGTCCTTCGTCAGCGCGGCGAGCTTCCGCGATGCCTCCGTCGAAACCCCCTGCGATGCTGCCGACACCACCAGGCTCTCCGAAAAGGCAGCTACACGCTTTGCCAGCTTCGGCGGCAGCGCCTTCGCCTGCGCCTGCACCGCAGTCAGCGCCTCCTGCAGGCCAGCCTTCCGCAGCTGCTGCGGGACTGCCGCGGCAGCGCCGATCGCACAGAGCAGCTCCGCACTGAGGAGGGAGAGGTCGAGATGGAGCGGGTCGCTGACGCCCTTCCCAATGAGGGTGACCAGCGCAGGGACCAGCTTGGGTGCGGCATCCTGCACCTCTGCGTCGAGCTTCGAGAGGTCTCCTGGCTTTCCGGATTTGACGACAGCTGCGGTGGCGTGGAGCATCCGTGCCAGAGACTCGGTTGCCCACTCCCTCCGCGAGGTGTCGCTGCACTGCACGGCATACTGCGCGAGGGGCCCCGCCATCACAGAGAGGAACATCTTCGCATACCCTATAGCCGTGTCGGGGGCAAACCCCGACTCAGGCTTCAGGAGTGCAACCTGCCTCAGCAGAGCAGCCATAAACCCCTCACCTGCCTTGTCCCCTGCAGCCTTGCCTCCGGCAGACCCACTCTTATCCCTGCGGAGCCCGGACAGCTTTTTGGTGACAGAGGGGGTGCTGGGTGCAGACCCCGGCGTGTCCCCACGCCCCTCCTCCCTGTGGTAGCCGCTAGGGAGGGCGCACCGTTTGACATTCCGCGAGACGCCCGACCCGGGGTTGAACTGTTTCATGCAGTGGATGTCAATCGAATAGGTTGTCCCCCTCCCGGAGGCGTTCGCCTGGGCAGCGCCTTCCTGAAAAGCTTTCTCCAGAAGGGACTGCGTTGCGCTGTCATACGCGTTGTACGCGTGGTAGTCATCCTCCCACTCCCACGTGTGGATGCGGGACACCCCACCGGGAGGCACCGTGACGATCCCACCGGGGAGGGGCGGCTGCATTCTGTACATCAGGTGGAGGACGTCGCTCCGGAGATCCACGGAGGATTTGCTGCTGCTGCCTCCGCCGCTCAGGCGCTCCTGCTCGCTGCGGAGGCCGAAGGGGTCTTGGAGGGAGGTGGCAAAATCCTGCTCCTTCGGGTGGAGGATGGAGGCGGCGAGCTGCAGGAGATCCCCTTCGCGCATCAGCTGCGGGAGGAGGGTCCCCGGGCTGATGGAGGTGAGGATGCCGAGCGTCTTCAGCACAACCGCCTGCTGCCTCTGCTCCCCGCTCTGCGCCGAGGTTTTGAGGAGCCCCACGAGCTGGCTGACGAAGCCATCCCCAACAATGATATCCAGGAGGTCGGGGACACTCCTATGGCACCTCTCTGCGAGAGTGCAGATGCATGAGCAGAGCGCCGCAGCGACATCCCTCGTCCCGCCCTGATCCAGCCCCTGGAAGCAGAGGGAGTCGAGAAGACCTCTCAGGCTCGGGATAATCTGACTCCGTATCGCCTCGATCACCACAGCGGGCGATGGTGTCGTTGAGGAGGCCGCAGGGGTCTTTGCAAACATCCGCTTCACCTTGGTGGGGCGTGGGACAGCAGGGTCAACGTTGATCTTCACCACAATGTTCTCCAGGATTGCAATGGAGCTGGGGTGGAGCCTCCGATCCTGCCTCTCCATGGAGGAGATGATCGCCGGGACAGCACCGCAGTGAACCAAAACCCCTGTGTTGTCATCAACAGAGACCTGGCGTAGCGTCTTGAGGAGCTCTTCGATGAGGTCGAGGTTGAAGGAGGCTTTGAGGGTTTCGACAATACCGGGTATCGCGCCGATGCTGACGAGGCTTTCCGCGCTGTGTGGGACGTATTCCAACATGAGGGCGATGCATCTGTGGCAGACAACCAGGATCATGTCATCATCCTTCACCCTCTTCAGGACACCGAGAAGAGCCTGCAGGCCCTGCTTTGCATCGATCCCTCTGACAAAATCCTCCATCCCGATGCATATAAACGTCCCGAACTCCTCCAGCGTCGCACATATCAAAGCCGGATCAGTCGCCTCCGACAATGTCGAAAGATGCACGTTGGGATCCATTGCGGAGGAGCGGGGGTGTGGGCGTGTGGTTGAGAGAGGAGACCCGGGAATAGAAAGAAGGGTGGTGGCGGCTTAAGTGGCAGGCAGGCGGGAGACAGGGCAGGGGGGGAGAGGGGTGTGCGGGAGGGAGGGGGGAAGGGGGGGAACTGTTGCGTGCCGCGCTCGCCCCCCCCCCCCGTAACCCCCCCCACCCCCACCCCCCCCGGGACAGAGAAAAGGAAGGCAATGCAGGGGAGGGGGGGGGGGAGGAAACCACCACGAAAGGCCAAGTCTATGTTTGGTGTGGCTTTGCTGAGAAAGGCGGGCTGCGTGTGTGTGTGGGGGAGTGTGTATATGAGCCCTGTATTGTGTGGGGGGGGTGGTGTCATAACACAAAGTGATGTCGTGGCAACGGCCAATAATGAAGGCTATAAAGAGGGGCAGGGGGGACGGGATCAATCAGCGTGGCCATATGGAATCTCCTGTCTACGAATACACTGTTGCGAGAGATGCGGAAGGGAGTGAGTTGAATGCGGAGGGCAATGCATGCGCGAAAATCCTACTATACTGAGCACAAATCTGGTCCCTCGCAGCCTTTGTTTACCTCGGCATGTCCTCCGCATTCTGCGGCAGCACATCTTCGGTATTGCAGCGGGGGAGGCTCGGCTGAAAGACACTCGCATCAGGCACGCCAACTCGCTTCTTATTCAGTGCAGGGTGCACCGAATGGCTCCGATGCAAAACCAGGCACCACCAGGCCCGCTCAGGGCAGCTGGTCAGCACCGTGTATTTTTGCACTCCCTCACCCAACCCACAACACCGTGCCCGATGGCATCACAATGGTTCTACGCTCTATGTGCAAAACAAGACTGAATGTGGAACAAGAACGGTGGTCGGCCCCAAGGGGCCGATGGATGGTGTGTGGTGGGGTGGGCGGCGGGTCCTGGGATCGGGACAAGGAGTTCGCAACACATCCCACAGAGGAGGGGAATAGAGGCACCACCCAGAGGGAGGGGCGGAGGGGGAGGGGGGGGGCAACACACATGGCATGCAAGCCCTGTGGCACAAAACACTGCATGCACTCGCAAATAAAGATCTCCCCTGCGAATCCTTCCCTCGGGGAATGGGTGCGCTCTCTTCCAGAACGAGTGGGGCGAGGAAGGGTGTCAGACCGACCTCTCCCCTCGCCCGCCCATACGTTTAAGATATTTGCATGGGTTGTTGGTCGCAACGAGCGTGCTCTGATGCTAACCTCCACTGTACCACACCTCACCCACACGTGCACACACCCAATTCTAAGATTCCAGCTTCGTGCAACCCACACCATACCACCACGACAGATATATCATCATTTGACAACGGGAGGGGGGGGGGGGGGAGACGAGGAAAAAAGTGCACCAAACTCGCCCAAGCAAACGTATAAATCAAAAAGGAGAGTTCCGGTGTGCCGGCACGAGCGGCAAAAGAAAAAAAATCAGCCCTACCCAAAATAGGGCAGTGTGGCAGAACAACAAGTTACATGGAGGGGGGGCGGGGGGGGATTTTTTGAGAGGGGGGGGGGGGGGGGTGTGTGCCTGGAGGAGGGGCGACTCCCGGGAGGCACAAAACCACAGAAGACAAGGAGGATACATCACACCACCCCCCACACCCACCCTACTTGAAGGAGATGGGGGAGAATGGGTACGGCGGGGTGTGCGGGAAGGGCCCCGGCACCGCCACCACAGGGTGGTGCACAGGCTTCTTCTGATGGGCATACAATGGGGACTGGTTTGGAACCCGCCTGGGCTGGCTCTGGTGGGCCTCTGAATAGCGGTCATCCGAGGTCTCCCCGGGGCTGGAGGGTCCGACAGCAACACCACCCCCACCGCCAAGACCTGCAGGCCCCGGCAGGCCAAGATGTGACGCATGCAGCATCTGCTGCGCTTGCTGCACCTGCACCCCGGCTTGCCTTTCGAGAAGAGGGATGATAGTGTCCATCTGCCGCTCCAACCGCGACAGGCGCGCCTCCACCCCCCTCTCCCCCGGCACCGCCACCACGCCATAGCCACCGCCGACACTTCCGCCACCACCCCCTCCTGCCGGCACCACCGCGCCATAGCCACCGCCGACACTTCCGCCACCACCCCCTCCTGCCGGCACCACCACGCCATAGCCACCGCCGACACTTCCGCCACCACCCCCTCCTGCCGGCACCACCACGCCATAGCCACCGCCGACACTTCCGCCACCACCCCCTCCTGCCGGCACCACCACGCCATAGCCACCGCCGACACTTCCGCCACCACCCCCTCCTGCCGGCACCACCGCGCCAGCAACACCCGCATCCGGCGGTGGGGCTGCGACATGGTTACTGGGGGGGTAATACGCACCGCTGTGGACAGGCACATCTGAGGTCTCCCTCTCGCACATCACTGTCGCCTCGTCGTCATGCAGGTCATGCATGTCCTGCGCGCCGTGAGGGGCATACGGAGGCAACGGAGCAAGAGGTGGCGGCGGCAACTCCTCTGCAAGCGGAAGGGCAGACGGCTGGTGCTGCTGCTGGGGGTGGTGGTGGTGGTGGTTGTGATTCGGAGGGGGCGGATGCTGCGGGTTGTGATTCTGGGGCTGCTGCGCCACCCCCAGCGCCCTGTCATGCGGGAGGACATACGCCGCAGAAGGCTTCCCCACCCCACCACCCCCCACGGGCGGTGGGTGTGGCGGGTGGGGCAGCGGGGGGTTCCGCACCGCCCTCCCATTCACCACGCTGTATGTCGCAGACGCACCCCCCGGCCCGAGCACCTCGATGGCTTGCGGCCCCTGCTGCTGCTGCTGCTGCCATGCCTCCGCATCCCCCGGCTGCCCGAAGAACAGATTCACCGCCACAGCAGGCCCTGTTCGCACCCGCATGGTGGGGCGAGGGGGCGGGGGCGGGGGGGAGTGACCCCCTCGCCCCACACACGGGGGGTGGTGGTGTGGCAAGGGGGGTCCACCGCAGCAGAGGGGCAGGGGGGGGGGGGGGTGGGATGGGGCACAGGCGTGCGGGTGTATGTGTGGTGTGTGTGCCCTGTGTGTGTGTGTGTGTGGGGGGGGGGGGGGTTGGAGGAGAGGGGGAAGGGAGGGAGGGAGGGAGGGGTGTCTGATCGATTGTATTGAGAGATAATCCAAAGGGTGGGGGGGGGGGGTTTATATTGCGTGGAGGGGCTTTTGGGGGGTGGATGGCGTGATGGAGAGTTATGGAACTATTTTTTTGCCAAAAAAAACCCCCCCCTCAGCTTGTGTGTTTTTGTCGCAATTTGTGCTGCGCGTGATTTGCGTTTGCCTTTGCCGCGCTTCTGCTCCTTTGGTTTGGTCTGCCTCAAGAAGGTTTTTTTTTGCCCCCCCCACCCCCTCCCTCCCCTCTCTGTGCGATACCCCAACACATCCATTTTGTTGTGCATTTCCACCAGACAGTGCAGGGGGTATCGCATATTCCCCACCGGAACACCCCACACCCCCTCCCCCTCTTCCTACCTGCTTTTTGGACCAGTCATGCGAACAGTGGCGGGCTGTGGAATAATCAACAATAATCACCCACTCGCCTGCGCTGTTACGATCCCTTCTATCTCTCTCTCTCTCTCTTTCTACTGTACCGTTGGCGCGCTGCCCCTCCCTGGAATCTCCAGTCACAACGCAAGCATCCGCCAAAGCAAACGCTGTTTGCAGCACTGCCAGGTCTCTATCTATATGTGTATATCTCTTTCTCATCTCTCCCCCACCGCCCCTTTCTTTCCCTCTCCTCCCAACTGCGTCTGGCACTTTGAATAAATGGAGGCACACATTGGCAACGCATCTCAATGGACGCGCGCATCGGGTGGGAAAGGGGACATGGGATGGGAAGGGTGAGGGGGGGGGGGGGAGGAGGAGGGGGGCAGTTTGTGACCATCTCTGCACAACAAAGGATAGACGGGTTTCGGGCCCTCCGCTCAGGAGCGGGTTTGCTGACACATGTGGCCTCACAGAGTCGAGGGGGAGGGGGGCGGTGCCGAGACGGGTGATAGGATGGGGGAGCGGGGGGGATGATCACGTGATGGGATGCGGAGGGGCGGTGGGGAGTTGCAGATGGTGGGTGCCCCCCCTCCTTTCGTATTGTGCAGAAAAAGAAATCTCCGCAGTTCTCGGCAGCGCTAAGTAAGGTGTGAGCGCCTGGCACGACCCGACACGAAGGCTGGGCAGGGCTGGGGACACTATCGACGATGTCGTCGAAACACACCATCATTTTTTTTCAAAACCTGCGCTACTGCACCCTCCCCTCCCACCCGGCTCCTCAAACAGGTGTTGTTTTTTTTTGCTGTAGTGCAATGCCCGCGCGGGCTAAGGTACAATAATGGGGAGGGAGTTGCAGAGGGGCGGGGGATAAATTCTGCGTGGTTCCGACCACGCTGTCTGAGCGGTTTTTTTTGAGAGGCGGGGAGGGGTCATCACGGCATCACGTGGGAGATGCTTGGCTTGGCTGGTTGGGGCCGTCCCCCCACACCCATGCCATGTCGCCACGGCACTACCTCCGCCGCCCAACCCTCTTCCGCATCGACGAGGCATCTGTTGGGTGGCAGGGTGTCGGCATGGGGCGGGCACCTCACACATCAAGGCATACTCATGGTAAACATCGGTTTCCCGTCACCAGCAGGAGGCGGCGTCGACATCGCCCCGAAGCCCCTGCGGTGGGATCAGGTGTGTGTGTGGCAGTGGTGATTACAGCGGGAGCAGGGTGTGATGAGTTCAGCACTACTGCAAAGAAAGATTCATGCATGTGTGGGGGGTGTCACCGCTGCCCGGAGAAGGGCAGAGCAAAGCATCGATGTGTGACGCAAAATACCACCCCCACCCCCCACCCCCGCTTCTGCCACTTAAGTGCCAGTCAAGGAAGGCGAGGCACATACCCTGCAGCGGGTGTGCCGACCTGCGGCGCCACAGGCGACGGTGATGGAGTCGCACCGAACGGGTTTGCCCCCCCGTTGAAGCCCCCCGGCGTGCCGAAGCCGCCGCCCGCCGGGGCGGCGGCGCCTGGTGGGGCGCCGAATGCGAACCCGCCGGCCGCAGCCCCGCCTGCGGGGGCAGCGCCGAAGCCCCCCGCTGCCGGGGGCGGTGTGCCGAACGGGGCAGCGGGTGCCGGGGCGCCGAAGCCGCCTGTGGAGGCTGCAGCAGGGGCGCCGAACGCACCCCCGGCGGCCGGCGCGCCGAACCCGCCGGCAGGGGCAGCGGCAGCGCCGCTGCCGCCACCGAAAGTGCCGCCGCCAGCGCCGAACCCACCGCCTGAAGACGCCGGTGCACCCCCAAAGTTGAAGCCTGCCGCTGCAGGGACCGCAGGGGCAGCACCGAACGGCACAGCAGCGGCGCCGACTGCGGCTGTCGTCGGGGCACCAAAGCCCCCTGCTGCCGGGGCAGCGCCGAACCCACCGGCGGGCGCGCCGAAGCCGCCTGTGGATGCTGCCGCTGCAGGCGCGCCGAACCCACCGGTGGCGGCGGGGAAGCCCGCCGCCGCACTGCTTGCAGGCGCCCCGAAGACAGGCGGGGCAGCCCCGCCCGCTGCGGGGGCAGGCGCACCGAAGGGGGCAGCCGCAGCGGCGGGTGCCCCGAAGGCGGCCGGCGCGGCGGCACTGCTCCCGGGAGCGCCGAAGGTGAATGCCGTGGCGCTGCTGCTGGCGGCGGGCGCCGCACCCCCACCGAAGGGGAACGCTGCTGCAGCCGCGGAGCTTGAGACCCCGAAGCCTGCTGCTGCCGCCCCTGCGGAGGACGACGCCCCGAAGACGGGTGCGGCGTCGCCGGTCCCCGAGGGGTTGCCGAAGCTGAAGGCGACACCCCCTGGCGCGCTGCTCGATGCCACGGGCTGTGCACTGAAGCCCCCCTGGGGGGCAGGCGCGGCGGCGGTGGTGGCGGCAGCGCCAAACTGGAACCCGGTTGCAGCGGGTGCAGAGGAGCTCGCTGCTGCCGCAGGGAAGCTGAAGCTCGCCGCGTCGGCAGCAGAGCTGCCAGGTGCGGGCGCGCCGAAGCCGAACCCCCCAGCAGCAGGTGCAGAGGAGCTCGCCGCAGCGCCCGCCCCGAATGCACCAGCAGGTGCGGCGGCGGAGCTGGATGCGCCGCCAAACCCACCGAACCCACCGCTCGGCGCAGCGGAGGACGGCGCAGCAGCAGCAGCAGCGCCGAAGGTGAAGCCTGAAGAGCTGGCGGGGGCAGCCGCCGTGCTGCCCCCGAATGACAGCGCCGGCTGGGTGCTGGCGGAGGTGTCGGACGGCGCTGCTGCGCCGAAGGAGAAGCTGCCCTGGCTGCCAGAGGCGGAGGTGCCGCCCACTGCGCCGAAGCCCCCAAACGACCCGCCGCCGCTGCTGCTGCTGCTGGCGGTGGCGGTGGTGGCGGTGCCGGTGGTGCCGCCGATTGCCCCGAAGGAGAACCCTGCCGCGCCTGCCGAGCTGCTGCTGGCGGTGGTGGCAGCGGCAGTGCTGGCCGCTGCCCCGAAGGAGAAGCCGGTGCTGGCAGCGGTGGCTGCCTCCCCGCCGCTGCTGCTGCTGCTGCCGGCAACTGCCCCGAAGGCGAACCCTCCCGCTGCAGCAGACGAGCTGCCCGCACCGCTGCTGGATGACGCAACCGCACCGAAGCCTGCAAACCCACCGGCGGCAGACGACGACGCCCCCCCTGCTGCTGCCGGCGCGGTAACGGGGGGGAAGCTGAACCCCCCAGCGGCAGCGGCGGAGGACGATGCCGCACCGGTCGCTGCTGCCGACGACGAGGCACCGCCTGCCGGCGGAACTGTGAAGGAGAACCCCGCTGCCGAAGCTGACGAAGATGACGACGCACCCCCTGTCGACGCCGTCGCCCCAAAGGAAAACCCTCCCGCTGCCGACGCACTGCTCGACGCAGCCCCGCCTGCCTCCGCTGCGGGCGCTGCTGCGGGCGCCGCTTGCGGCAACTGCACAGGCGTCACAGGCTTGGGCGGCGACGGCTTCGGCGGAGGCATGGGAGAGCACACCACCTTCTCATCGGTATCCGGCATCTCGAAGCGGCGCCTGAACCGCAGCGACCGATACGAGGAGGTCTGCCGCTGCAGGTCGGGCGTGGGGGGCCTGATGCTGAAAGTTGGGATCGCATCCTGCGTCACCATGCGTGACAGCACATCCTCCTGCTCCGACAGCCGCATGTTGCCCGCCGTGTTGCCCCGCCGCGGGGGCGAGTCGCGCCTGCCCCGCGCGCCGTCGCCCCGGCGCGACCGCTTCACGTGCCCCCCCTCATCCGCCTCGCGCGCCCGCTTCATCCCGCGCCCCCTCCGGCCCCTCCTGCGCTCCTCCTTCCGTGGCTCGTTCATCTGCCCGCAATCCTCCTCCTTCACAATCTCCTCCGGGAACAGCTGCGGGCACGGCGCCTCCTCAACACTCACGGGCACACGGCGCGACGACAGATACACAGGTGCCGGGGCACGCATAGACGGTGCCGCCGATGCCACAGGCATCGCCTCGCTGACGAACTGCGCAGCGCTGCTGGGTTGCGTGGGTGGCTGTGCCCATTCATCTCGCCTGGGCTGCTGCTGAGGTGCCGCACGGAACCTCATGCCAGGACTGCCTGCCTGCGAGACGGACGGCTGCCGCACCTGCAAGGAAGGGGGGTGAGGTGTGAATGTGAATTGCTGCAGGGCGGGGTGTGGAGTGGGGCAGGGTTGATTCAAACAACACCTCCCACCGCCCCACCCCATCCCCCCCTCTCTCCCATACCTGTGCCTGCGCAGCATCCCTCTGGGGGAGGTAGGCAGGGTGGGAAGGCTCCACAGATGCCTGTCGCCGCCTCTGCGCCGCCTTCTGCCTGCGCTCACGCTCCTTTTCTTCGAGGTTCTGCGGGGGGGAGGAGTCGGTGTGTTTGGGAGGGGGGGGGTTGTGTAGCAGGCTGTGCAGCAGAAGGGGGCGCGGTGGCCATACCTCGAAAAAATTCTTCACGATACCAACGATGATGATAAAAATCCCTACCGCTGACGCCAGGAGGTTCAGGGTGGCCATTTAACGTGTATTGCCCGCACAGAGGCCGCAGCCTCTGCAGTGCAGCAGAGAGGGCTGCAGCGCAAGGGACGCACAGCACCCGACGTCCCCTACCCCCCCCCCCACCACGACCGGCCTTGCCTTGGCAAGGCCTGGACACTGCACACAGAGGGTGGGTATCACGGAGTCACGAAGAAAAAAACAACCAGACCCCACCCGGTGTTGCCGGGGAGGGTGGGTGGGGGGGGGGGGGGAGGTGGGTGAGGGTGGGTTTGCTTTTGTATCACACAGAAACAAAAGACATGGCAGCACACGCCCCCCCAAAAAAAAAGGGGGCACACACGCAACAACCACCACACACTGGAGGGCGGGCTTTCCCGAGGCAAACAAAGACGCAATGCAAATCCACCACATTGACTCACCCTTTACACTTTACACCCTCGCTACGCAAGGGGTAAGAGAGGGGATATGGCGGGCATATCGGGGAATAGCAATGGTAGGTCGCATCTGCACAGCAATGCCTACATGTCGCCTGCTTGGAAGGCGAGTGGGTGTGGGGGGGGGGGGGGGGGCAGGGAGGAGGACGCAGGGATTTGGGAGTGTGTGGCGGGTGACGGTGCAGCGCTGGGCAGAGGCGGGGGAGGGGGGGGGGATGCAAAGGGGAAGCGAGGAGAGGCGATATTTATATATATCTCTCTCTCTCCCCCGCCCCTCCCCCCCCCCCTCTCTCTCTCTCCACCACCACCCGTACACTCCACTGCAACCACCTCAACACCCGCACCCCTTGCGTCTGTCCCCCCTCCCTTGAGGGGGTGAGGGGGGGCGTGGGGGCTGGAGACTCGCCTCGACGTTCCGACTGACCTCAGCCTCTACTTCATCCTTCGGTTCCTAACAGCCCCTGCGGCCTGGTGTACAGCAGTGAATGCCGCAACATCCCTCCAGAGGGTTGGGGGCAGTTCACCGCCTTTCGTTCCACATTGTCTCTCTCTACGGACGTGTGCGGGGGGGGGGGGCATATACGATAATATCTGCACAGCGAAAAAAAACACTGCGTGACCCAACCTCTGGGAGGTGAGTGAGGCTGAAGCAGAGAGGGGCTGTGCTCTAGGGCTAGCTTTGAAATACAAAAATATGAAAAAAAAAGTCGAAGAGGGAGGGAGGGGGGAGAGAGTGGCGCAGAGCCCTCAGTATCGTTCAATACCAAATCTAGAGTGGTCGCGGGTAGTGGCGGGAATGACCTCGGCGTCGAGCCAATCTCCCAGAAGGGGTGGGGGGTTTGGTGTGCATAACCACCACCCCCTCCCCATGATTTTTCACACAGAACACCAGGCTAGGACATGTCATCAGAATCACCCGAATCTTGCAACCGATCCGCTTCATATTTCAGGGCAGGCGTGTCCCTGGGATCGAGCACCAGGGCATTGTTGTAATACTGCTGTGCCTTGGTCACATCCCCGAGCCGCCTATACACCCTGCCCAGCAGCAGGTTTGCCTTTGCCTCGTTGGGCGCCAGCTCATAGAGGGTGAGCGCAATGTCACGCGCCTCCTCTAATCTCTCGGGGATCTGCTGCATCAGCAGCTCGCCCTTGCGGAGCAGCGCGAAGGCATGCGTCGGCTGCTTCTCCAGCACACGGTTGATGGTGGCCAGCGCGTCTCTCAGGCAGTGCCCCCGCCCCTCAGCCTGCAGTGGGGGTGTGGGATTGCAGTGCGGCAGTTCAGAAAAGGGCAGGGTCTGCCCCTCCAGAGTGGCAGGCTGTGGGCAGCCCTCTGGACACCATACACACGCCAATCCGGGTCGGGGGGGTGGGAAGGCGGGGGGCTGCCGTCAGGAATACCAATGCATACCATCAGCGCGTTGGCGTAAGCCAGCAGCAGAGGCGGGTTGGAGTTTATCTTGCAGGCACGCTCGAAGTGAACCACCGCGTCGCCCCATTTCTCCTGCTTGGAGGCGACAGAACCCAGGCCGTGCCATGCTGGGTAGTGCTTCGTGTCCAGCCTCAGCGCCGCACGGAAGGCCTGTAAAGCGGTGTGGTGGGTAAGCATCACAAGCGGCGGCGGGTTGGAGCAGAGGGTTGGGGGGGATGTCAGTGAAAAAGTAGCATGATTTGATGCAGAGAGAGAGAGAGAGAGAGGGAGATAGAAGCAAGGCATGTGATGAGCTGAACGGCACCTTTTGGTGCTGCCCGGATTGGGAGGACAGGGGGGGGGGGGGAGATGTGATCGGCGCTGTGCCACGTGATAGTCTAGTGGGGGGCAGAGAGGGAGAGGGGGCTCGCTGGCACACCTGTGAGGCTTCATCGAGCTCCTCCAGCACAAGGTGCTCCATCCCGCGCAGCGTGTTGGCATACGCGCTGTAGGGATCCACCTGGCACCCCCTTGCGAAAAACTGGAGCGCATTCTCGTGGTCCCCCGCAATGGAGTGCGCGTTCCCCATGATGATCTGGGTGACCAGCGAGAGCTTGTTCATCTGCACAGCCTCCTGCGCCAGATGCGCCAGATCCTTCTCGCGCTGCTGCTGCCAGAGGCACGAGGAGTAGAGGGCAAGCTTGCCGTCAATCTTGGTGGGGGTCAGGCGCCTCATCAGCTCAAAACATTCTGCCGCCTTTGAATGGCACCCCTCGTCGTAGAAGGCTGTCCCGAGAATGCCCTGCACGAAACCTGTCTTGAGCAAGGTCTGGGGGAGCCGCCTGCACTGTGCCACCACATCGTCACAGAGATAGGCGCTTGCACTGCAGACAATCCGCGCCAAGGCGTGCATCATCGACATGACGTACGACACGCCTGCATCCGTCACCCCCGCGCTCGGGCCGTGCACGGGAGACACAGGCATCGTCTGCGGGGAATCTCCCAGCAGCTGTGCGCTTGGCGGGGTGCAGGGCAGCGACGTGGTGGGCGACACGGTTGCCCGGTGCTGTGCGGCAAGAGAGGATCCCCGCGCCCTCCCTTTCGGCGCAAAGTGTGCCCGCTGGCAGTCCGACACCTGCAGGGGTGGGGGGTGAGGGTGGGGTGTGAGTAAGAAGTGGTGCCAGTGGCATACCCTGCTGCTGGCGTAGAGCCTGTCGATGACCTGCCGGTCCGGCTTCCCTTGCGCGTAGGTCTCCACGGCCTTCCAGTTGAAGGGGTAGGCTGTTATGCTCTCGACAACTGCATCGGTGCTGGAGCCTTCGCGGTTCGTCTTGCTGTGGATGACCCCAAGGTGGTAGAGGCAGGCAGACTTCTCCTTGAGGCTGAGGTGCTGCTGGTACTGCAGAGCGTATCGGAAGGAGACCTCTGCCTCGTGCAGGCGGTTGGTGCGGTAGAGGCATGTCCCGAATACCCTGTACAGCTCGGGAAGCACGCTGACATCCTGTTCGGAGTGGAAATGTTCCGCAAAGGGGAAATAGTCGCGCATCAGCCTGACTGCCGCTTCGATGTCCCCACCCAGCATGACGGTGCTGCCCAGAAGCGACAGGCTCCGTGCATCCTTCCGCCCCTCGAAAAGCCGTTCTGCGTAGAATTCGGCATTTTCAAAAAGGAGGAGCTCACGGGAGTCGCGCACCAAATGCTCCAACGCAGCGCATGATTCGTGACACAGTGGCTCCATTGGCAGCCAAAAGCGCCGGTGAGTGGAGGGGGGTCACAGAGAGGAGGCCTCGGGTGGGCCCCCCCCCGCCTCTGCATGCAAGGGAAAGGGTGGATGAGAATCACACAGGGTGTTCGTCTTGAATCAATAAGGGTCTTTGAAGGGTCCAAAGTGCGTGTGAGATGCGTGGGGAAGAGGGCGGATGCGGGTATTCTCGACCATCGACATCTTTTTTCGCACCAACCAAGTAATGTACATTGTCAGGTGAGGGGGAGGGGGTGCGTGGTTTTGGGGACCAACACCCCCCCAGTGGCTGGCTTAACGCCGGGGTACTGTAAGCAGGGGGCTGGCCGGGGGGGGGGGGCAGGGCTGTAAATAAGGTTTGGGGGTCAGGAGTCGGGAGTCGGTTATTTACAGTCACCTAAGGTACCTGGGGTGGGGGGGTGGGGGGGGCGGGCGGTCTCAAACCCTACTCAATCCTGCACGCATCCTGTAGTACGGCCACCTCTGCCGTGGAGAGTCCCATGTACCCTCCAGCAGTCGCCCACCATTCGGTCAGGGCGGACTGACTCGGCGCTTGCGGGGTCTTCCCGCGTGCGAGGTGGTCCGCGAAGAAGCACGCGACGCACAGCGCCATGTTGGCTGTCCCAGCCAACCCCCCACTTCGCCCGCAGCGCCCCACACGCTGCGAGCACCTCACTCACGGCAGCAGTATTTGGCTGCATAGCTCTCAGTATTTCCCGTGCATGCAGCGCATGCATCCACAACTTTTGTGGATGCATCCACACACAGCCTGGAGCTCCGAAGCCCTGCATGCAGGCCTGCCTGCAGTGGATGAATGCCTGTATGCCTGCATGCATGGATGGATGGATGCAATTTTCAGCCAAAAATCGAATTTGGCTGGGCGAGTAGTTGTCCAAAATCGCGAAATATCCCAAAAAATCGATTTTTTACAGAGGCCCAAAAACGTGTTCCTGGGTGAAAAATGGGCCCAAAAATCCCTTCCCGGCCGGGGAACCATCGGCTGTCCCGCGACAGCGTCAGCCCGACACCACCTCACAGCCACAAGCGTGCACAACCTGCTGCTGCACAACTGCAAGGGGGCCCTACGCTACCTGGCTGAGGCAGGGGTGACGGAGCACAGCGAGAAGGACTACCTGATCTCGTGAAACCTGCAAAAATCAACAGCGGTCAAGGGCTTCGGCCTGACACCCCAGCACCCCCCCCCCCCACCCCCAGACCCACGTCACTTTCCACGGGCCGCCAGGCGCGTCAGCGTCGGCGACCGCCCGCCCCCAGTCTGAGAGGCAGCAGCCACGACTCGGCAGGAGGCGGGCACAACAAAAAAGGGAGAGTCGTCACTGTGCATATCAGCACGGTCCCGCCCTCTGAGCCAGACTAACCCGCCCATAAAGGAAAAGAGGAAGAGGCGACGTAAGGCAATGCCTCCGTGCGGCAAGGAGAACACGAAACAGCGTCCCCCCTCACCGGGGGACGCGACGAGCACGGCCAAAAATCGTTCAAAAATCGTTCAAATCGGTTTTTCGACGTTTTTTGGTCAATTTTTTTTTTGCGCGTATCCGTCAGGTGGACCACCGGGTGGGGAGAGATCCGGTGTGAGGCACTTGGGTCCGTCCAGGTGGGCAGGGGGAACCTGGGGGCGGGGGGCCTCAAAACCCGTCTACCAGTGCCGCTTCTAATCTCGTCGGTCTTGTCCCAACCACCACCAGCCAGCCCAGAACGCCCTGACGCTGCGACCTCGTCGATCAATTTTTGGGGTTTTCAGCGATTTTCCTGTGCCAAATCGAAAATCCATTTTTTGACATTTTCGGGCATCCCTGGATGCCGTGGATGCATGCATGGATGCATCCACACCATCCACGGCCCCACTGAGAGCTATGTTGGCTGTGAGTCAAACACTACTGCCTCTACCTGAGGCATGTTTTGTGTCGCAACAGTTGCGTCACATGTGGGGGGGGGGGGGGGGGGGGGGGGGGGGGCTCCCCGCGGGCTGAGGTCAGGCTGGCGACCCAGGTTTTCAGGGTGACACCAGGATTTCCTCGAAATTTTGGGTGACCCCCACCCTGGTCGGGGGGGGGGTCCCTCACAAAGTGGGGGACAGGGGGGGGGGGTACACTGGCTACCTCCCGCACCTGTAGGAAAGGACCCCCCCCCCCTTGTACCTGTACAGGGGGGGGGGGTACTTTTACCCAATTGACATTTCCCAGTAAGTGGTGTCAATAGGCACCCCATGGCCAAAATGACCCCACCACAATCCGCACGGATCCCAAATATCCCAAAGAACGGGTTTTTGGAAAATCCGAGGGGGGGGTCCCGCTGGGTGGGGTGTGGGCTGGTGAAGGTGGCTGCCTCCCAGCCACCTTCACCCATGACCAGTCCCTGAACCAGACCCACGTTTCATGGGCGAAACTTGGCTCGTACACCACCAAAGTGACCCCACTGTGATCCGCAAAAATTCCAAACGTTCAAAAGAAAGGGGTTTTGGAACACCCGAGGAGGGGGTCCCACTGGGTGGGTGGGGTGGGGTGTGGGCTGACTGCCTCCCAGCCACGCTGACCAGCCCCTGAACTAGACCCGTGTTTCATGGGTGATGCTTGGCTCGCACACCACCAAAGTGACCCCACTGTGATCCGCACAAATTCCAAACGTTCAAAAGAAAGGGGTTTTGGAACACCCGTGGAGGGGGTCCCGCTGGGTGGGTGGGTGTGGCTGCCTCCCAGTCACATTCCCTTAGGACCAGCCCCTGAACCAGAGGCACATTTCATGGACGGTGTTTGGCTCCTAGACCCACAAAGTGACCCCACTACGATTCGCAAAAGTTCCAAACGTTCAGAAGAACGGGGTTTTGGAATACCCGAGGAGGGGGTCCCGCTGGGTGGGTGGGCTGGTGTGGCTGCCTCCCAGTCACATCCTCCTGGGGCCAGCCTCCTATGACCAGACCCTGAATCAGACCCACATTTCATGGGTGAAGCTTGACACCTCGACCCACAGTGTGACCCCACTACGATCCGCACAGATTCCAAATAGTCAAAAGAAAGGGGTTTCGGAACACCCGAGGAGGGGGTCCCGCTGATTTTGGGTCACTTTCGGGTGATGTCAGGTACCTGGAGTGACCGCAGGTAGCCCATTTTCAGGGTGGGAGCCCTACTCGTACGTCACCCAGATTCAGCCCAAACCGTGCACCTCGGGTGCACGGTCGCCGGCAGCGCGCGGGCACCCGGAAACAGGCCGCATTTGCGCGCGCTGCCTGCACCCTGCACGCCAGCCCCCCCCCCCCCGGGGCTGTAAGCGACCCCCCAGAAAATTACCCCAGCCACTGCACCCCCCCCCCTCTTCTCCCCCCTCCTTCCCCCCGCAGACTGCGGGGGGAAAGGGGGGTCGGGTTACGGGTTACAGGTTACGCCTCTTCCCGGTATCTTGATTTCTCGAGGTGGACACGGTCCATCCAGAGTTCATCTAAGAAGACCAGGGAAGCGATGCGCACAATTGTACAGCAGCCTTTCGCTGTTGGGTCGACAGTCACAAGCAAGCTTGATCTGTTCTGTTGACGCCCCGCTTCCTGCAAGTAAGAGCGCTTTTTGTTTTGGTACCGATGAACTCCAGCCTGCGCGCGAGACGGCCAAGCAGTGTCTTTGGCATCGATACCTATCGTAGAACGCGTTAACGCTTTGTCCAGATTCAACGACCTGACAGGCAGTGGCGGACACACTGCACACAACACCAGACAGCATAGAAATACTGCATGGAACTCTTCGTTCGACGGGTACCCGCACAGAGAACACAATACAACACGAACAACAATCCGGCAGTAGAGGGGAAAATGCAAAGTAGAAAAAGAGTGGGAAACGGAGTGACGGGGGCCCAGAACCTGCATCTGACAACAGGGGACGACGTGAAGTTGCCGAGGCGACATCCGAACCAGAAAGACTTTTTGTATCAAGGGTCTGCCGCAATGCGACTTTCGTGCAAATCGAAACAATGGGGGGGGGGGGGGTAGGCCCCTGCATAGCCCCCGATTTTCTGTCACAAAACCAAATTTTGGCCATTTTTTTCAATTTTTGGGTCCAAAATACCCCCCAAAACACCACCAAATGACTTTTGTGGGTCTCTCCCACCTGTTTCCCACCTTTCCACCCCAATTTTCCAGCTTTTTGGGGGGTTTTTCGGGTATTTTTGCCGCAAAAAGCCCCTCCGTTAGGTCGCTTTTCTCCTGTATATCACCCAGGAAATTCACAAACCCACGTCTGAGTATGGATGGGACCTCAGCACCTAGTTCTGCTGCAAATTCCTGGAGTTCATTCCTCGTGAATAGATTCAGAATCCCTTCTTGGTGATTCTTGAGTCTGGCAACATTGAATTCTGCCAGACTGTCTGCCCGGGTGTCGGATCTCGGCTGCAGCTGAGTGTGCTTGTGCGAGCTCGTTTTCTCGTTCCAGAGTTTTGCCCTGCCATCGTCACCCTGCTGTTTGCCGCCTTCTCCCAGCCCCTGTTCGTCCTACAGACACACCGGTGTCACACGTGGGTCTCTTCTGCGGGCACTGCACCTGATGCCATGTTCATTTCATAGTGTGTGCCCACTTTGCCTGTATATGCTAGGGGGGCTACTGTTACGCGACTGTGACTGGCCGTTTGCACATGTGGATATCACGGAAATATTCCGTAGTTTTGACCCGAACACAGGGTACTCCGCCCAATTTGGGCTCCCGGAATCAACTGCGACCGGAATTTTTCACTTTGGTGACGATTTTGGCTGATAGTTTGGGTGATTCATGCCCACTCTGGTCACACCCCCTAAAAGCAAGGGATTTGTGGGGTTATGGGGGGGTCCCCCACGAGAAACCTCTTTCAGACCGCCTCTGGGCGTCACAAGGCCACCAAAACCACTAAAAACCACCCAGTAACCTACCTCAGGGGGTATCTGTGTGGTTGTGGGGTGTTTGGAGGCCTTCTCTGCCTTCTGGAGACCATATCTCGAACCGTGCCAAAACAGCTGAAAATTGGGGGGTTACTGTGACGCTACTGTGACGGTCCCGGAAATTCCCGAAAATTCGTATTGCAATTTGGGTTAGCGTGCTGGCATCGCAGCCTGGCCCCGAAGGACCATACCGTGAGGAACCGGGCCCGCTATCCTACTCTTGCTCTACGTGACACCACACGGTTTCGCTCTCCTCCTCGTTGCGCTGTAAAGGAGGGGGGACACACACACACTGGAAGCCGGAGATTGCGCCTGCTGATACTGAGGCGCAATCTTCGCGACGACGCGTTGAAAAGAGCGCGGAATAGCCGCCGAACAAAAGATGGTGGGAGAGGGGATGCAGCGGGTGCGCTTCGGAACCGCACGCAACACCCGCTTCTGGAGGAAACGTGAACGAGAAGGACGGACAGCACGTGTCTTGCGCTCCAAGAAGCGCAAGGCTTGTGAGGCCCGTGGGAAAGGGGAAGGCACGCCTGATCTAGCTGTGCTGATGATCGTGCGGGAGGAAGGAAAACCTGCTCTGTTGTTATGAAACGAGCATCGCTCCAGGGCAGATTCGTCTGCCTCCCGCATGTGCGCTACACGTTTCTGCGCGCGGGGAACCGAGGACTCAGAAGGGGAGGAAGGGGAGAAAGGAAGTCGACGCCCCACGCAAGGGCTCGGCGACGTGCACTCGTGGGAGAGCGTGTCGCTCCCCTGGTGAGACGGCGTTTCTGCCTGCCAGTCGGGAAGAGAGGGGGTTGCCGAAAATTCTGGGAAAAAGCCGCATTTTGACCCGAAAACAGGGTATTCCACCCATTTTGGTCTGCCGGAATCACTTCCGCGTGGAATTCTTCATTTTGGTGACGATTTTGGGTGATATTTCGGATATTTCGTGTAGATTTCAGCCCCCAAAAACAAGGGTTTTTTAGGGAAAGTATCGAAGTTTTCCACGAGAAACCTCTTTCAGACCGCCTCTGGGTGTCAGAAGGCCTCCCAAACCACTAAAAACCACTCAGGAACCTACCTCAGGGGGTATCTGTATGGTTTTGGGGTGTTCAGAGGCCTTCTCTGCCTTCTGGAAGCGATTTTTTTGACCGTTACAAATCAGCCCAATAGCGTTACAAAAGCGGTACACTTTTTCGGGAGTTTTTCAGGAAAAAACGCCAAATAATTCGAATGGATCGACTTTCTCGAGGGTGTCCGCTATTTTCTCGGGTTTTTTCAGTGATCCCCCACTGGATTTTTGGCCAGGTACGCCCTTATTCAACTTTACGTGGCGAGCGGCAAAGGTGACGACCAGTGGGCCCAGCGCCACGCATGCCCAGACACTGAACCCAAACAGTGGCTACACACGATTCCCACACACGGTTGTCTGCGGTGAGGAAAAGAGACACCCTTAGGTCTCTGCAAAAACCTGCCGCTGGTTAGCAACCTGGGGCGCCACCCCCTAAAGTGTGAGGAGACCCGGTGGCTCAAGAAGGGTTTCCGGATCCCACGCGGAGTGAGGGTAACTAGCTAGTCTTTACCCATGGGAAGACATTGTGTGTAATGCACTCCTACGTTTTTCCAACCTTTTCGGACTTTCATCCCGTCCCCCCACGTAGTGCGAGTCCTATACGCGTCCCGAACGTACTAGGGCCACTCCCACCTGTACGTTACACTGTGTGAAACAGAGACGCAACTGCGGTGGTCTGACCTCCGTCTATGACAGAAGGGAGGCGGGCTACTCCGGCCCGGAAGCCCGCGCAGGGGGTCGCCGTGGAGGACACAGGACGAGGGGCGCCCGGCCCCCAGATGGTCTGTGCAGATGGTCTGTGATACAACAAGTGACACAAGAGCAAGAGCCCTATGGCGGTTCATTTCAGGCTCAGCAGGTCTGGAAGGTCACAAGAACGGCAAACTACCGGGGTGCGGTTATCACTGCACCAGTGGAAACAGAAAAACTAGAACAAGCTGTCATAGTAGTTGCGACCGAACTTGTTGCTGCACTGCACCGGGACGAAGAACTGCGGTGCCTCCACGGAAGAGAACTGCCCGGGTGTGCCCGCAGTCGCAGTCGCACGTGCATCGCAGTAGTGCGTCAGGTCATAGGTGCTGTTGGCAAGCAGGTTCGAGTTGGAGTTGGTGGTGGGGCTGCGGTCAGTGTTCACGAACACGTACTCACCAACATGCTCGGTGTGCGTCACGCTGAACAGGATGAACCCACGGTCCTTCAGGTTGGTGTACTTCAGTGCAGGGCCGTTTGTGGCGACGAAGGCGCGCTCAACCAAGTCGTACCCAGTACCCTGGAGGTACTGCGCATAGCCACCCAGCACCTGCTCCAGACCAGGCGAGGAGATGGCAGGTGCATCGTACGACACGGCAACAGGCGTACCAGTCTGCTTGTCACCCAGACGCATCTCCGCTGCGTACGCGTTGTGCGAGTCACCAGCAACCACCACACCGTTCGTTGCCACCTCGGCGAAGATCTGCAGCACCTTCTCACGCTCGTAGGCGTAACCATCCCACGCGTCGCTGTTGAATGGGACGTGGGTCATGCCAGACGCCTGTCCGAGACGGGCGTTGACATCAGTTGCCATCGCAGCGGCGTTGATCGCTTGGTATGTCCCTGCAATGGTGGCAGCAGTCACCGCGTCCGCACCGTACGCCATGAGGTCTGCAATGAGAGTCTCCTGGCTCTTGATCAAGTCAGGGAAACTGCGCTCACACATAGGGATGGGGGTTGCCAGCACCTGCCACGGCGCACCGTTCGCTGTCGACTCTGCGAAGAACGTCCGCATCGACTCACGCTTTGCCTCGCCCATCACCTCCGCAGTCGGGATCAGGTCGTTCTTCGTCAGATCGGCAGCAGCAGCAAGCGCCGACGCCAGCGGCTCCTCGTACCACGCACTCACGTTTGCGTTCATCGCAGCGAACATAACGAGGTGGTTCGCCGTTGAAGTCAGGTCCGTTGGGTCACCGACAGTACGGGTCGACACACGCGTGTCGTAGCCTGCGAAAGAGATCAGATCACCGAAGTGCACCTCGAACGAGCGCGTCTTACGTGCCTCAGGGTCGTCCATCACACCCCCAGCCTCGCTCACCGGAAGCCACTCGAAGTACGCACGCGTTGCTGCAGCCACACGCTCGTCGTACACACCCTCGTCCTTGTCACAGTGGCTCGATGTCGTCAGGGTGGCGAACGGCGGGTCAGCAGGTGTGTCGCACGTTGTCTGGTGGTTCTCAGCACCGTCGCTGCGAGCGTCGTTTGTAATTTCGTGGTCATCCCAGATGGCGTACATTGGGGCCCGCCTGTGCAGCTTCTGCAGACTGCGGTCCTCCCGGTACTGTGCGTAGCGCTGGCGGTACTCGGACAGTGTCGTGATCTCGCGGTAAGGGCCGTATGGTTCTTGGCGGACGACATTGTCAGGGCTCGGGTACGTGTAAGAACCGTACTCGTACTGATAGTCACCGACGTGCAGCCACAGGTCCAGCTTCTCCGCGTTTGCCAGCAGCTCGTAAGCGTGGAAGTACCCGTGCGGCAAGCTCGAGCACGACACGACTGCGTACGCCAGGCTCTCCACGTGATCCGTCACCTCTGGCAGAGTCCTGGTGCGGCCCACCTCAGACGACTTCGTTGTCCCTGCGAGGCGGAACTTGTAGTAGTACACACTGTTGGCGTCAAGAGTCGGTTCCACCTTCACCGTGAAGTCACGCGCACCACTCGTTGTGACCCAGCCATGGCGGCATCCCAGCCGTGCCCACAGCCCCAGAAAGAAGGAGAACTGCATGATGGACTCCGAAGCTAGTGTGGACGCACGCGGAAGACTCCCATCCTTCGACTTGCACACTGTGTACTTCACGGTCACATCACCTGTCTGCGCCTCAGCTGTCTGTGGCGTCACCCGCGTCCAAAGCACCACGCTGTTCTGACTGGGATCTCCAGACGCTACGCCGTGATGGAACTCGAAGTCCTTCCCGAGGGAATGGAATAGACCATGGATATGAGACGCGAAGCTGATCACAAGCAAAGCAGAAGCTTTCATTTTGCGCACAAAGTGTCGCCTGTGGTGATGGTGTGAGAAAAAGCCAGTATACTGCAGCCAGTCACTGTGTCGGAGGGCACATCTGCCTGTGTGGGGAAGGGGGTGCGGGTGAGGGGACGGCCTCGAATGTTTCACCATATCGTTTGAAGAAAGTCTGGAGAGAGAATGAACCGCATGACCACGCATTGCGTCAGGATACAATGTAGGGCTACATCAATCGATACATGCTTGGCCTGTTTTTTTTTTGCGGAGACAACGTGAGTTCGTGTGTTTGAACCACTTTTTTTCTGATTTTCATTTTTTCCTCATATTCGGGTTTCTTTCCACATGCCGCACCATGTGGACACATTTGGTGGATATAATATTGGGGGACACGTCACATTCGCACACGCAGACACGGGGGATTTCCAAACCCTGCAAGCAAAACCAAGAACTGGCGGTATTCCTCGTTTTGCTCGGATTCTCTTTCACATGAGGGCCTATTCGGATACTTCTTTAGAATTCAATATCACGAACCCAGTCACATTCAGTGATGTCGCTGGGGCCAGCGCCAAACCACGTTGGTAGTGTGGCCTCACGTGTTGCGTGCAACACCAAACTCACCCGGGATAAAGCGGTGTGAGCGGTTTGCAAAACCCGACACCAAAGGTTCGGGTGAAGTGAAAGTGCCCACCCCACATTATATTGCGTTACGCCAGCCACACATGCTGTGATGTGGCATGGCTGTTTGGTGCGAAGCGCACCACTACCTAACTGCACCCCAGAGCGGGGAGGGGAGGAAAGGGGGAAGGGGGGAATGCAGAAGCGGTTGCTTCACGATATAGCAAAGAGCGTGGGTTTCTTTGTGTGCGCACGAACAGCAGCGTGGCCCCTGCGGAAGGTTGGGGCGCTTTCCGTGAATTCGGTGGTGTTTTTGGTGCTTTTTCCAAAACACACTCCCACTGGCCCTTTCGCTGTGACAAGCAAACCTTGCCCTTTTTTTTGGGGGGAGGGGGGGAAACAATCCTGGAGGAAGCGGGAACAGCAACAGACTCATAGTGACAAAAAGAAGAGGGGGTTTAAACGCGAAAGGCAGCCTTCATCTGACACACCAAGGCAAGCAACACTGCCACCAAGGAGATCATCTGAAAGACAGATCACACACAACCCTTTGAGGAAGGGGGGTGGGGGGCGAAGGAAGAGAGATATATACGATCTGGCCAGCCGACGCGTTCAACACGAACGCATGCTATGCGGGGGGGGGGGGGGCAGGAGGCAGGGTAGCCCCACTGCTCCGACAGCAGCACAACGCGATTCTTCTTGCACCCCTCCCCCCGACGCGAGGAGGTGGGTGCAATAAGAGGGGGGGGGAAGCAGGCATGGAGAGGGCGGACTTTTTCTTGCCGACGCAATGGTCAAGCTCAAAATAAAATCGAGGGCAGCCCGACGCAGATCAGGAGTAGTTGGTGGAGGGAGAGGGGTGGGGGCTGGGTAGAAATGCAATGGTGCCCCTGACGACCCCATATTGCGTAGTTTGTGCGTAGTGAAAAGGGGGGGGGGGTCTCATTTTTTGATTTACTCAGCCATTCTCTGTCTCTATGCCGGGACCCCAAACTCAAGGAGTTCTTGCTGTTCCGGGGTCAGTGAGGGTGCAGGCGCTTCAGGTGCTGCAGGTGCTGCAGGTTCTTCAGGTGCTGCAGCGCTGGCAGCCTTCGGTGCGGGTTTCGACGCAGTCTTTGCAGGTCTCTTTGGGGGTGCCCTTTGGCGCGGTGCCTGCTTCAGCTCGTCGGGTGGAAGCATCAACGCATCATTAAGCGGTGCCTGCTTCAGCTCCTCCGGGTGGAAGCGTCAACGCATCATTAAGGAAGAAGGAAGCACAGTTGCTACGCTTTTTTGCAGCTGCAGGAAACGACACCATACCCAACAACAATCCCCAGACCGTCGAGGGAGAGTGGGCGCCTGGATCCCGTGACACAGATCTCTAGTGCCGTTGTGATCCCCTCGGATAACGTCTCCTGGACGTTGTCAGCGGAGGTTGCCTGTGTGGCGGTGACCTCCGTATACCCCGCGGGATCCAGTGCCAGTAGCGCCTTCTTCAGCTTTTCGTCGACCCCTCGGCCGACGCTCTCCTTGATGTCAAGGGCCACCTTCAGGGTGGCACCTCGCAGCGCCCTGAAGGCTGTGATCGTATCATCATTCACAATCTCGAGGGTGTTCTACGCGGCTCCTGGAACTCACTTCCTTCTCAGGTGTTTCTGGGCATGGGGCAACCTTGCCCAGGTGTTTCTGGAGTCCCGCCCCACATGTCGTGCGTTCTTTCGTACGGTGTATAGTGAGTTCTGGCAATAATTTTTTGCTCGGTCAGCGCAGTGCCTCCAGTCCTGTCTCAGTAGCCACACAGAAAGGGGGACCAAAAAAAACTGGGGGGGGACCAAAAAGCGAGACCCCCCCCCCCAGATTGCGTAGTTTGTGCGTAGTGAAAAAGGGGTAAATCAGGGGCACCAGTCACAGAGTTTTTGACGATTGAGGTGGGGGGGGGGGGGGGGGTGCCAAGTCTGCACCTGTGGAGGAGAGTGAGAAGAGTTGCGGTGGTGAGAAAGGGGTTGGTAACGATACCAGCACACACCCCGGGGTATATTAACTCCAGATGAAACAGCACGCAGTTCTGTGTATGTTGTGGTTGGTGCGGTGTGTGACATATCCCGCCCGGCATTCATACAGTGTGGTTGTTCTGTTTTTTTTGACGAAATATACACGCCCACATAGATCTTTGTCTTGTTTGATTGTGTCGGGTACACAGACAGTCCCCCTCCACTCTACACTGAACATACAGACACACAACTCCTGCTGGACCATGAACTTAAGTATACCTACGCATGGGATGGGCGATATAAAAGTGACAAGGAGGATGAGGTGTGATGGTTGTCGGGGGGGAGGGGGGAAACAAAGTGAACAGAGTGGCAAAAGTGAAACAAAAAGAAGAGGGGGGGGGGAGGAGGAGGAGGAGGGGTCATTCGCACACCGGCAAACCTTTTCCGGCAAGGAGTCCGGCGATTTTTTCACCTATTGTACAATAGGAGGAAAATGCACCAATAAACCTCCCCGGTTTTCGGCACCGTAATGAAGACACTCCACCCTCCAAAAGAGATGAGAAGGATTAGGCGATTGTCCGTTCTGCCAAACCCCAGAAAACAGAGATCCCCGGATGACTCAAGGGACGGGGTGTGTCGGTTGGGTGAACTGGTCAGAGGAGGTGGGGGGGGGGGGGGGGGTAGGGGGGGTCATAAGCCCCCCTAAAAACGTACGAAAACCAAAATTTTCAACATACCATCAGAACCGCCCTAATACCTGATCTGACCCGAAAATCCGACCCATACCCCCCCGGAAACTGTCTGGGGCCCACTTGTGACACCTGATACGCACTTTTGTGATGATTTTTTGGGGTCCTAAAAAATGTACCTCAGTTTCGTACCTTGCCTTTGTACCTGAACCACTCCCGACCGCATTATTTCGTTCTTTGCCTTTTCTGCGGTGGTTCTGGCTCAGGTGGCACGCATGTTGCCTTCCCCAGTGCCTCGGCAAGGTCTTTCTTGACCTGATTAGTGGGAATGGTGTGTTGTTGCGTCAGCAGAATGAGTTCAGCCACCTTCTGGGTGTAGTACTTCGATCGCATATGGGTCATTGTGAGTACTTCGTACGCCTGGGAGGCTGCATCGGCATTAGTAGGCAGCGTTGTAGATGCTTTTGCTTCGTCGATCTTAGCCTGTGAAGGCACGATTGGGATATTGTACGCCCTGAGAGCCGAAGTGGTTATGATTGTGCTGTGTAATTTGCGCCCCGCAGGATATGCACACCATGCAGTCTCGACAACACGTATGAGAGTGTACCATGTGGGGACTCAACAAGGTCATTGGATCGGCATCTGCCTGCCGACTCAGCCCCCACACAGTGCGACCGCAAGGTCGCCAGGGATGTCTCAACGCCAGGGGAATACCCTCCCCTGGCGTTGTACAACCCTACTCTCAACCCTCGGGTCCTCTCCTGGAGGCGGTGGTGGCGGGCCCGCAACGCTTCGTACTTCCGGTACAGACTGAGGTAGTCTGCCCGGCTGACCCGCTCATTGCTTCCTAGATCATCTGCTGCTCTGGAGCTGCCATCACTCTCACTGCCCACATCAGTTGGTGTGGGGGTAGGAGCAGGACGAGTGGGAGGAGTAGGAGTGCAGGTGACATCTTTCTTGGCTAGCAAGGAACGCCGCTTTTCCCGCACGTGCGTGCAGTTGATGCACCACTGCATATATCTGTCGTCACCACGTCCCACTCGCTCTCCTATGTACCCAGCCCGACGGAGCGCCCGAAATAATGTCGCCTCACCGATGTCGTGTGCCGTTTTCTTTTTACGCAGGTCTGCCACAACGCTCTCTGCCGAGACCCCGCACATCTCCCGTTTGGCGAGCGTCTTTCGAGCAAGGTACTCCTCTGCAGCAGCATCTGACACCTCTGCGAGGCCCTGGGCACGCGGCATGTGTTGCTCGGCGTGCTGAGTGAGCGTAGTGACACCCTTCCCTTGCAAAGAACGAAATAATGCGGTCGGGAGTGGTTCAGGTACAAAGGCAAGGTACGAAACTGAGGTACATTTTTTAGGACCCCAAAAAATCATCACAAAAGTGCGTATCAGGTGTCACAAGTGGGCCCCAGACAGTTTCCGGGGGGGTATGGGTCGGATTTTCGGGTCAGATCAGGTATTAGGGCGGCTCTGATGGTATGTCGAAAATTTTGGTTTTGTACGGGCTTATGACCCCCCCTAGGGAGGGGGGGGGGGCGGGAATAGAAAACGGGAGAAAATCCCTCGGGTGCTGCGCAATACAGTACTGAGCAACACCCAGGCCAACAGTTCACGGGGGTGGGGGTGGGTAGATAGCCAAAAAGGATGAAACGCGAGGTGCTGAGAGTCGACATCCCTTCCCTCTAAATGCATGAGGGGGGGATGGACAAGAAAAAGAAACACGTGGAAAACACAGCTGCTGCTGTGCCTTGGGGAGGGAGGGGTGTGTGGGCTTGGGGGGGCGGGGGGGGGCTGAGCGGTCGACGTCACCAGGGGAAGGTGGGGACAAAACAGAATAATATGAAAGAGTGGCAAGCATGGCTCGGGAGGAAGCGTGGCACAGACGTGCCCCTACCCCATTATAAGTTCGAGCTATACGAGCGGCAGTCTTTACCGGACCGATTCTGGTAAACCGAAAGATGGCCTCGCTATTCAGCCCCACGTTTTGCGGGAGTTTCCTTCTGGTGTTTTTTTGTTTCCAAATTCTTCATTTTCGAAAGGCCCGCTCTCTGTTGAATCTGCGGCAATCCACTGCAAACGCATCGTATGCTCACAACCCGAATTCTCCATTCAGAACGAGAAACTTACTGCTACAGCCAAAAAAACGGGAAGGGGGGTAGGAAGGTGCGACAGCAGATGCACACAATTGAATCCACAACTACCTGCCGGAGGAATGACCCACGGCCTACGTTTGTTTTTTTATATACCCACGGGAAGCGAACAGATGGGATGGCGCAGCACCATGCGTTATGAGCCGATTCAACTGATCAAACCGCATGGCATCGGACGCCAGCCCACCCCAGCCTCCACAACGGCCACTATCTTTTGGTCGGAGTCCTCGATATCGCCAGTTTTCCGGCATAAAATTCGGTGATTTTTTCTCACAAAAAATAGGAGAAAATACATCAAAATAACGTACCGTTGTTTGGCACCGTATCGAAGACCCCCACAGAAACGGGTCTATGAAACCGCTGCCGTCTCTTCATCAAGAGATGGCTGGCGTTTCGTGTCCCTTAGGCCTTTTGGTTGCTCAAAGCGAGACAAAGGAACCGCGGGTAAAAAGGGGTGTGTGTGTGCGTGCCTCTGGATCCTCATGTCGACTCGCCCTGGTGTCGACAATCCAGGGGAGGAGGCACGCCAAAGTCAAAAAAAAGGAAGGATTCAAAAAACTATATCCCACAACAATACGCCGGGGCTGCCCTAACCCACCCCCCCTCCCTCAACCTATCTACCTAGTTTCGGGTTGTATCTTGAGACCCCCATAAAAGCACAGCTCTGCTGCATTGTCGCCTTGGTGTTGTCAGGAGAGAGCTATGCTTCTACGGTGACGCCTAAACAGATAGACCAGGGGAGGTGATGCAAGAATCGCAATGGGTTAGGGGCAATACAGCACCCCCTGTGTGCGGAAGGTTTGCCGCACACCTTTGGTACGAACGTCGCACCTTTTCAGATACCACTTGCTCGTACTTTTCTTTTGTCGTGAAGTCATAAAAGGAGACAGGAGAGCGAGAGACAGATACACTTCGCCGCAACGTGCACCCTGCTGGTGAGATCATTCGGAAAGGTTCCATGACACGCTGTTTTCTCGCCAGTTACTTATCAGATTCGAAAGTGTCGCTGCCAGTTGGCCTATCCCTTGTGTTAGCGCGCCCCACCCCCCACGCCAGTGAGTGAGTAAGTCCTAGCAAGCGATACTTTACGCACTGTGTGTGTGTCTAAAAAAGCGAGAAAAATTGAACGAATCGAACTGCCTTCTCGTGAAAACTGGGGGGCGTCCACTCCCAGTGGCAGCCACCAGCACTGCCAGGAGGAACGGTAGCGAACACGCAGAGAATAAAAAAAGCAAAAAAACACGGGACTCAGATCACGCAAAGAGAAAAAGAGAAGGGGGGGGGGCATGGGAACCGGTGAGGGGGGGGGGGCAGGCAACAGCAATGGAAATGGAATCACGAAGAGGGGAGGGGGGGGGGGTAGTGACGTCGATAAGAGTAAAGGGCAGGAAGGGTTCCTGGGGTCTTGGTAGGTAATGGGGTGGGTGAGGGTTTGCCCACCGTGAAGGGCACAGGCCCAGCTGCGAGAACCGAGTCTGTGCCCACATCCACGTGGAGGAGAGTCAGCCAAGGGTGCACAATGCTACTTGGGTTGACTGTATGCCGTCTAAACGAAAGCCACGCGACATAAAAGCTATTGTTGTTTCCGGTTTTCTTGCTTTCCACAATCACGAGCGATGAGCGCGGCGACTGCAGAGTCGCTTTTGACACCCTTCTCCCTCCGAATCGGGTCATTTGGTTTTCTGTCTTCACTGAGCACCGCACTTCGACCAAAAACACCGCCTTTTTCTTTCCGTTCTGTACTCCAAACAGGATAAATATTGAGGCAGATCACAGGTTTGCTCTCCTTCGAAGCAAAGCGTGCCCCTCAACGGGGGAGAGTGGTTTTTTTTGCAAGAATCAAATTCTTGGAATCAAACCGATACAGTTGGACAAAGGGCTCCGGGAGGGGTAGGTGTCGTGGCTAGCATCGTAGACCTGTGGAAGAAGGCGCTATAATGCAGGGGGCCGTCTTCATTAGCATGTGTTGTGTTGAGGGACGGCACAATAGTGGCGCGCTCGGTGGGCAGGCTCGACGGCTTGGTATCATGGCCACTCGGGGCCAAACAAAATAAAAACGTGCGTTCAGGTGAAGATTTGATGTGGTTCGTTCCTGTCGTTGCTGCGTCGCACACCAAAGGGATGGGGAGGGGAGAATCCGAAAGACGTCGGCGAAGGGCTGCTTCTGTGCTCTCGGGAGGTCACATCGCCATCCCAGGACATGGGCAGAAGCACTTTGGCCTTGTCTCGGAGGGGTTGAGAGAGAAAACTAGAACAGCTTGTCATAGTAGTTGCGACCGAACTTGTTGCTGCACTGCACCGGGACGAAGAACTGCGGTGCCTCCACGGAAGAGAACTGCCCGGGTGTGCCCGCAGTCGCAGTCGCACGTGCGTCGCAGTAGTGCGTCAGGTCATAGGTGCTGTTGGCAAGCAGGTTCGAGTTGGAGTTGGTGGTGGGGCTGCGGTCAGTGTTCACGAACACGTACTCACCAACGTGCTCGGTGTGCGTCACGCTGAACAGGATGAACCCACGGTCCTTCAGGTTGGTGTACTTCAGTGCAGGGCCGTTTGTGGCGACGAAGGCGCGCTCAACCAAGTCGTACCCAGTACCCTGGAGGTACTGCGCATAGCCACCCAGCACCTGCTCCAGACCAGGCGAGGAGATGGCAGGTGCATCGTACGACACGGCAACAGGCGTACCAGTCTGCTTGTCACCCAGACGCATCTCCGTTGCGTACGCGTTGTGCGAGTCACCAGCAACCACCACACCGTTCGTTGCCACCTCGGCGAAGATCTGCAGCACCTTCTCACGCTCGAAGGCGTAACCATCCCACGCGTCGCTGTTCCACGGGACGTGGGTCATGCCAGACGCCTGGGAAAGACGGAACTGGGCGTCAGTTGCCATCGCGGCGGTGTTGATCGCGTCGTACGTCCCTGCAATGGTGGCAGCAGTCACCGCGTCCGCACCGTACGCCATGAGGTCTGCAATGAGAGTCTCCTGGCTCTTGATGAAGTCAGGGAAACTGCGCTCACCCATCGGGATGGGGGTTGCCAGCACCTGCCACGGCGCACCGTTCGCTGTCGACTCTGCGAAGAACGTCCGCATCGACTCACGCTTTGCCTCGCCCATCACCTCCGCAGTCGGGATCAGGTCGTTCTTCGTCAGATCGGCAGCAGCAGCAAGCGCCGACGCCAGCGGCTCCTCGTACCACGCACTCACGTTTGCGTTCATCGCAGCGAACATAACGAGGTGGTTCGCCGTTGAAGTCAGGTCCGTTGGGTCACCGACAGTACGGGTCGACACACGCGTGTCGTAGCCTGCGAAAGAGATCAGATCACCGAAGTGCACCTCGAACGAGCGCGTCTTACGTGCCTCAGGGTCGTCCATCACACCCCCAGCCTCGCTCACCGGAAGCCACTCGAAGTACGCACGCGTTGCTGCAGCCACACGCTCGTCGTACACACCCTCGTCCTTGTCACAGTGGCTCGATGTCGTCAGGGTGGCGAACGGCGGGTCAGCAGGTGTGTCGCACGTTGTCTGGTGGTTCTCAGCACCGTCGCTGCGAGCGTCGTTTGTAATTTCGTGGTCATCCCAGATGGCGTACATGCCCGCACGCCTGTGCAGCTTCTGCAGACTGCGGTCCTCCCGGTACAGTGCGTAGCGCTGGCGGTACTCGGACAGTGTCGTGATCTCGCGGTACGGGCCGAACGGCTCCTGGCGGACGACATTGTCAGGGCTCGGGTACGTGTAAGAACCGTACTCGTACTGGTAGTCACCGACGTGCAGCCACAGGTCCAGCTTCTCCGCGTTTGCCAGCAGCTCGTAAGAGTGGAAGTACCCGTGCGGCATGCTCGCGCACGACATCACTGCGTACGTCAGGCTCTCCACGTGCTCCGTCACCTCTGGCAGAGTCCTGGTGCGGCCCATCTCAGAGAACTTGTTGCTGAAGGCAACCTGGAACTGGTAGTAGTACACATTGCCCGGGGGCAGGAATGACGGCTCCGTCTTCACCGTGAAGTCACGGAACGCCCCAGTGGTGGTCCACCCGACACGGCAGCGCGACCTGTACCGCAGGCGCGCCGACAGTGAGCAGCCCCGCTGCGGGAACAGCGTCTCTCCCTCCGGCGCGTCGCCCGTCGACGACCGGCACACCGCGTACCGCACAGGGATGCGGTTGTCCTCGTTGGCTGCCTCCTCCGTCTGCGGGGAGATGCGTGTCCAGAGCACGACACTGCGCTGCTTCATGTCGCCCGATGCCACGCCGTGCTCGAACTCGAAGCCATGGGGATCCAGGAAGCGTCGCAACCTTGCATCCACCGAGTGGCCAGCAGGCAGCACAGGATACTGCCGAGAACACGCATATTCGCCTTCAGTGGGTGTTGTATCTGGTGGGGGTATGTGTGGAACATGCAAGCAAACCACACCCAGGCACAGCAGAAGCAATGTTGCAATCGGCGCACCCAATCCCTCATCCAGACGCAGGTTATTTTTTTCGTGTCTTGCACGCATCTAAACGGTTGTGAATTGATTTCGGCTTTTCGCATTGCTGTGTTTTCATTCACGGTTTGACACATGAACATGGAGAATCTACGTTAGGCAGTTTTCGCGCCGTTCTTACTCATTTTTTGTTCAAAAGACAAGTGTCATCGGTTGGGAACACTTGGCCGTTTGGCTTTAACAACTGGAAGAGACATGGCTGCCCCAAAACGGATAGACTTTTCATATGCACCAAATCGGAAAGAATGACCACCAACCGCGGAGGAGTGCGCGAGGGGCTGTGAGAACTTGTGGTATCCTCTGGATGCTAATGCTAACTGACACACACGCCCCTCCACCCCCGGGCGGCCCAATGCTGACCCGTACCACCTGCAAGCACACCGAGGCCCTGGCGTGCCCTCCTGCAGGCCGAGGCATGCAGGCAATGCGGCCGACACAGGCAGAACTGCCAGAAGTTTCTCCCCGGCATCTCACACACTCCACTTTTCCCGCACGCACACAGAACAACCAGGAACAGAACCCAACGAAGAAAAGCGGCGGAGGGGTGGGGAAGATGAAGGACACGCGGCGCGGATTGGTGGCGGGCGGTGAAATGGGAATCCAATCAATCATATACACAGAATGGACCCCCTGTCTAATTTTGTGTCCTGCACTGAAGGCGTGCACTTTCCGCCACCCCCCAAACTCTAGAGGCCGCATGGACAGCTCTTTAGAAGAAACGCAATGGCAGGGAAAAGTTCTTTGCACTTTTTTTTTCAAACTCACCGCCACAGAGAACCAACTCACTGAGTCAAGGTGGTGGGCGAGGAGTGCCAACTGTTGGCTAGATAAACGAACGACGAACAGGTTCTCACCCACGCAGGTAAAAAGTATAAAACCGATTTGGCTGGGCAAACGCTACGCATCTGTGAAGGGTGTGGATGCAGGGAGAAGGATTGGACGGGGTGGAGGCGAGTTTTCCCTTGGGGGCTTTGAGAATATATATGCAGGGGAATAGGGTGCCCTTTCTGAGAGGTTTCCAAACCAGAAAAAGCCGGTTTTCTGGTTTGGGGAAATTTATAAAAAAAATGAGATTTCTGGGGGAAAAAAACCAGAATTTTTTCAAGGCGTTTTCTCGTGGGGGATGAGGATATGTCCTCCTGACACCCACCCTTTTCCCGTTTTTTTTGCAGCCAACAGCCAGACGTTCACTACCGTGGCCTCCGGCGGCTGGGGGGCTCCGCCCCCCAGACCCCCCTGTGGCGTATGTCTCGTACTCAAGTCCTTCGAATCCCATCAGGTCGGGGGATCCAACCACTCCAGTCGCCTCAGGACGCAGCCAACTCACACAGAATCTGTTCGCCCACACGAACAGATGTTCACTACCGTGGCCTCCGGCGGCTGGGGGGCTCACGCCCCCCAGACCCCCGATGTAGCGTGTGCCCGTCTGTCTATCTCACTTACCCCGGATACAGTGCTGCGTAGGAGGTCAGCACCACATCCATGAAGCGCTTCTTCGAAGCCTGGCTGACATCGGACAGGAGGTCGGACTTCCCCACCTGGGAGGTACACTCGCCGCGTTGGCGACATGCGTGACATGCGACACGATACCTGAAACGTGAGTGTGCCTGGCTAACACGGGCATTTCAACGGTCTGCCGGCGACCGTCCCCCAAACCAGTAAACCAGCAGTTTTGGAAAATCGGAGAGGTCACCCTACTACCCTGTATATATGTCGCAAACAAACAAAAAACTTGCAGGGGACGTGTGCCGTGGGAAGGCAAGGGTGGGCGGTTATTCGGTTCTACCCCCCCCGGTGGCCCCTTCACATCACATACTACACGAAAGCCAGCACATGGTTGCACATGGTGGTTGTGTTCGCTCTTCGCCAAGCTGTGCGAGTGAACCGCGCCAAAGTCTGGGCAGGCTCGCAATTTTACACTCCTGAACATGGCCCCATTGTCGGCATAAGAGGATAACGCATCGATAAACCTTGTGGCGAAAGAAGAGGGGGAAAAAAGACGGATCGAACCAACCCGATCATCGGAAGAACAATCACGGAGATATAGCAAGGGTATACACACACACATTCACACCCCGGTCACCCTTGTGATAATCGTTGCCGCCACACCGGTTTGGTGTGTTTCCTGCCCCGCAGTTCCAAAGGCAACGATAAGCTGGGTGGATGGGGGATGAGAGGGGGTGGCGAGTTCTGTAGAGAGTAAAAAAACCGGGTCAAGGCGTGTAAAGCCGATCTCCCACTCACTCAGCTGAATGGCGGGGGTGGGGGGGGGAGAGGGGTGGCAACAGCACGAACCCTCTTTCAGACGCTACTCCCTCTCAGGAGTCGGGCGAAGAACGCACTTGTCACAGTGCTCGATGCTGTAGTTGAGGTTGGTGTGTATGCGTGCGAACCACTGCTCTCGGTAAAAAAAAACCCCCCCACCAACACCAGGCGTGTATCTATTTCACGGAATGAAAATAGGAATTTGGGGAAAAAATATTTTTTTGCACTATTTTTTTGCACTATTTTCCTTTGGACTTTATTGTGACCCTACTTGGTATTGGCAGAAAATTTTTATGTTCCCGGTCTTGGATGTGCTCAAACATTCAAAAGAACACATTTTCCGTGGCCAAAAAATTTTTTGCACCCGGAGGTGGGGATGGGGGTGGTGGTCACTACTTTTTTGCACCATTTTCCTTTGGGTTTTATTGTGACCCTACTTGGCATTGGCAGAATTCTTCTATGTTCCCGGTCTTGGATGTGCTCAAACAGTCAAAAGAACACATTTTCCGGGTGCAAAAAAATGTTGCACCTGGGGGGTGGAGAGGGGGGTCGGAGGGCGGTGTGAGAGGCTTGCTCTCGAGCTCAAACCAACAGATGTTCCCTACCGTGGCCTCCGGCGGCTGGGGGGCTCCGCCCCCCAGACCCCCCTGTGGCGTGTCTTTGCGCGACAATTTATCGTCCCCCCATGCGACATGTGCTATCTGTCAGTTGTGTTGTACTTGAGCGTATGCGACTATGGAGCCAGGCCAACAGACGTTCGCTACCGTGGCCTCCGGCGGCTGGGGGGCTCCGCCCCCCACACCCCCCTGTGGCATGTGCCTGGTCTTGGAGCCAAGTCCTTGCGCGTACGGGGCTGCGGTTCCAGCACCCTCGCGGAAGGCTGGGCCCGAGCACTGATCTCTAAGAGACGAACCACCTTGCGAATGCGATCGGGTTTGCGGGCTTGCGGCCATGACATCTCGAAAGGGTCGTCATGTTTCGGGTTCGACTTGGTGGGCATCCGTGGCATGCAAGAGATGGCACACCAGGAGCCACGCAGCACCAGGTCGACCTGGATCTGATCGAGCTCAGGGGGAAGGAAGCACAGTCACCAAAGTGATATCACCGCCGGCCTCAACCACCAAACTGCAACCGCAGAAGTTCCGCTATTCTCACAAGGGAAGGCGCCCTGGGATGTAGCAGTGATTTGTGTGCAGCGCCATCAAGTGACACTGACCGCCTTGAACAGAGAGGTAGTGTACAGATGGCGATCAGTGAGAGGGCGTGATGTGTCCTCCCACTTCCCCATCTACCTCCATTCGTTCACCGTTGTTGATAGCGATTTTTTCGCCATTTTTTCGAATCGTATGCATCGGTCAGGCCGAGTGAATCAAAATAGCGCAAAAATCACACCAAAATCTGTGTCTGAGGCACAGAAATCGTGCAAAAAAGCACCCAAAAAAAGTGCAAAAAAACCAAAATAGGATTTCGAAAATTGGCCAAAATACCCCCAAAATAGAGCCACACCTGACCAACACCAGTGGTCGCGCTAACTTCACTCCCTACACCCGGCATTTTCGACGCTTTTTTGAGGTACGTTTTTTATTTGCAAACAGGGATTTGTCCACAACTTGAAAAGTTTTGGTACCCCAATTCAGTATGAAAAAAGTGCACCAAAAAAATGAAAGTGACCCCATGGCGTTTCGCACGGATCTCAAATATTCAAAAGAAGGCAGAGACGGGGAGAGAAAAAAATGGGCCCCGCGGGGCGGGGGTGGGTGGTGGGGGTGGGTGAGTGGCCTTGATGGCTGCTGCTCTTCACGCCCTGAGGTTCGCCGTTCCCAAACTTCCACAAGCATCGATTTGCATGAAACTCTCAGCACCCCTTTTGCCTTCCCTACCGAGTGACTGCTTCCCGCGCAGCACTGGGCTCCGACCTGATGTGGGAGTGATCCACACGAGTTCAGCTCGGAACAGATGTTCACTACCGTGGCCTCCGGCGGCTGGGGGGCTCCGCCCCCTGTATCACTCGGCTGCAGCGCGTGCCTGTCTTGTAGCCAAGTCCTTTGGGTTCACATCAGCGAATGGGACCCAGGCCACTCTCAGTAGCCTCAGGAGGACGCATCCAACTCACACAGAATCTGTACGCCCGCAACTCCCACGCGCTCCCACTACGGCGCAAGGAACAGATACTCACTACCGTGGCCTCCGGCGGCTGGGGGGCTCCGCCCCCCAGACCCCCCTGTATAGCGTGTGCAGCACTACAGCGTGTGCACGAGGTTTCACATACAACATGCTTCGTGGGGTCCCCACGTCCAGTGCTGGCATCAGTGTCTTGAACAGGCTACACCCTCGCCGTATCAGGGGTGGCACTCAAGCTGGCACATGTTTGCCTACTTGGTGGCGTTGTTGGCAGTTGAGCTGAGTGGGGAACTCCCGTCCCTGCTTTCCGAGCAGGTGCCTGACCCCTAGCCCGGGTTGTTACTGATCACATGCTGTAGAGACAACCAGGACGGAAAATTTGAGTGTCTTCAAACAAGCCCATTTTTTCAAAATGACCCCACTACGATCCGGGCGAGGCTCGGAAATGCAACGAAACGCGGTTTCCCCGCCCAAAAACGAGCCCCTTTTTCAGGTACGTTTTTTCGCTCCCGATTTCCAAATTTTGGGAGATTTTTCCAATATTTAGCGCGACCACTGACCAACACCCGGTGCACCATGGGGAGAAGGGAATGGCGACAAAGTGCCACTTCAACCCTGCCGCTCTTCCTCTACTACTTGGTACTTCGTTTGATGCGTTGACGCTTCCACACCACCACCACCACCACCCTCCCACACGTTCATGGCAAAGTCAAAACATACTTCTTGTTGTGCTCACACGAGCGAACTGTAGGCCTGGCAGACTTCGGAGGAACATAGGCACCGTCATGCGACTTGCTCTCGAATGATCCAGCCACCGTGGGGGGCAGGCGGGCCGGCGAGGGCATCCTCTTGGCGGAAAGCGTCGGGGTCCCCAGCGACCCCTTCTCCGACACCTGCACCGACCCCCGCAGCGCCGCGGTCGACGGAACCGACAGCCCGTCCTCCCCATGCGACACCTGGGAGTCCTTTTGGCTGCCCCCTGCCTTCGCCTCGCTGCCGTTCCCTCTGCTGTTGCTCTTCGCCTTCTTCCCTTTTGAGGCGCTCTTCGACGACCCTCTCTTCGCACCCTTCAGCGAGTCCGACGCCCCATGAGAAGACCTCCCAGGCGTCACAACCGCCGGCAGCTCAGAAACAGGACCCGGGGTGTGCATCGACCCCGACACGGCATGGCCTCCGCTGGCCCCCACCGACCCACCACCCCCTACCCCACCGCTTCCCCCATCCGCGGGTGGCTCCGGGACAAAGGGCACCGGGGCAGGCGCGGGGAAGCCCCCTCCAGGGGACCCCTTGGGGTGCAGGGCGGTTAGTGGCGTCGTGACGCCCCCGCCATTTCTGAGGGAGCGGAGGGGATCCCAGCGGGGCATGCCACTCTCCCCGTCTTTATAGACTGCGTTGGTTGGGGTGAAGTAGGGCCCCTCCGACCGCAATGTGTGCTGCGTGCCATACGCCGACGTGTGAAACGCAGGCTTCACGGAGGGAACCACAGTGAGCTCAGGGTACACGACATCAGGGGTTGGGTCCCGCCTCCACAGAACCACCGCTGCGACCAGCACGATGATAAGCCCAAACACCACAACGCACACCAGGATGATGATGTGGTAGGCACAGATGTCCCCTCCGGAACAGTCATCCTCCGCTGTGGGCGATGGGGTCCCGGGGGACAGAGTGGCCAGCTGAGGCTCAGGCGTCGCGGTGTCGGGGGTTTCCGGCGGGGATACCGTGTCCCCCACGCTGGGGTCCCCCGCCACATCCAGAACCCCACACCCCGCCGTCAGGAGGGATCCGTCTGGCAGCTCGATGCGGGCCTCAACCTCATACTCCCCCACGGCATTTGCTGACAGATCCGCGATAACCAAGCGGGTGTACCCGGCATCCCACCGGGTGGCATACACAAGGGTACCCCCTTCCGGCCTCCGTGCAGTCACCACATCCACTGTGCTGCCAGCGCCTGCGCCAAGTGGAGTGCTTCCTCTGTAGAGCCATACGGTGTAACCCCCTTGGAGGGTGGTGTTGACCTTGCCTGAGGCGGAGCCAGTGCAGTTTGCCCGGGTTGGGAGGATGACCTCCACCTGCAGCGAGTTGTCGTCGGTTCCGGTGGACTGGAGGTTGTTGACTGGGGCGAGGGTTGTCTGGTCCGCCATGCGGTAGCACACCTGGAGGCGCTCCACCCCAACGGTGGCGTCGAATGTCGCGCTGGAGCCATCCAGCGCGACCCGCTTTGGAGTGGGCGAAACCTCCGCGGTTGGGGCAGGTTCAAGCCCCCCTGAAACGCAGTCACCCACGCCATACTTCGCCACGGCAACTCTATCCCCGGAGCTGAGACCCTCCCCGTGAACCATGAGCTCCTTTGCGGATTCATCGTAGACAAACCCCCGCATCCCTGCCGGGTTGAGGTAGATGCTGCCCATATAGCGGGTGCACTCCCCGCCGTTCCCAGCAGCGCCCTGGCGTGTTGGGCACTCCGCGGGGGTGACGCAGAAGCTGACATGCGACTCAGACTTGTTGGCAAACGAGAAGCCATACGCCCCGCCGCTCTGCGAAACGACCTTCGCCCATGCGGGCAGCGGGGGTGACCCCTTGCAGGCCGTGGGGAGGTCCCCCGCCACCACCGAGAGTGCCACACCATCCGACTGCTGCGCGGTGCCACGCCTGGCGAGGCTGCGGAACAGCCGCCTCAAGGTGGCCTCCCGAGGCGGGTCGCCTCCCCAGGGCTTGCCGGCATCTGTCAGCTGGAGCTCCACAACGCTGCCTCCGGAGCGAGGGGTGCCGCTGCGGAGGGCGAAGCCATCAGGGGAGGCGCGCTGCACGGAGATGGGAGGGACCAGCTCGGTCCACTGCCCGTTGTCACCGATCTGGGGGCTCATATAGCAGAAGTGGAAGGATCCCGTCTGGTTGAACCTCACGTGGAATGAAGCGGTGGGGGCCAGCGTGTCGGGGATGACCATCGATGTGTTGGCGACGCGTGTGGCATGCGGCCCGCACGCCACCCCTGCGGGAACCGGCACGACGTAGTCACGCGGCATCCACCCTGGGGTGGCGTTGAACAGCACGGTGACCGCAACTTCCTCGAGGGTCTGCACGGTGGTGCCCTTGTCGAGGATGACCGGGGGGGACAGGGCTGTCTGGACAGAAAGGGGCGGGCGCTGCGCCATGGCACACCTTGTGGAGCATGAGGTGGTGATGAACGGGATGGCGACCATGATGTTGTTCCCCTTCCGTGCGTAGCACACGACGTACCTCCCGGGAAGGTCGAGGATGATGTCCACCTGGGTCGACCCATCGGAGGCTGCGTATAGAGGCGTCGCCGTCTCCACAAGCTCCTGCTTGATCCCCGTCTCCTCCGTGAGTGCGCGGCACTGCTCGTCATGGTCTGCAAATGTGGTGTTCTCCACCACAACCTTCAGGAGATCGCTCTTTTCATTGGGGTCAGGCACGTCATTCGGCTCCTCCACAGGGGCGACCAAACCCCTGCCGTGCATCTGAAGGGTGATGCGCTGCCTGGCCCTCGGGACCCCCGTCTTCGTCAGGGAGAACCCATAGGGGTTGCGGTGAACCAGGAGGTCTGCAAAGTAAAGCGCGTCGTAGGGGTCACGCGCGCTCGCCAAACTGCTCCCATACCTCACGGAGTAGGTCTTATTCCGCAGCCCGATCTCAAACACAGCGGTGCTGCCGGAGTTTATAATCCTGTCGGGAACATAGCTGTGAGACTCGCTATCGGTTGTCTCCAACAGGAGAACATCTGTCTCCTGCAGGTCTGCATAGGCTGTGTCCTTATCATCCGATGCCTTATGGAAGTAGAGGGAAAACACATCGCCTGCAAGAGGGCTGGGATACGCCGCCGGCACCACCTCATACCGCACCGGGTTGGGCAGCCCAAAGGAAATAGGCTCAGGCAGCTGAACCCAGGCCTGCCCCTCCTGGGCGTAGTAACACACGGTGTGCGGGACGGCGTCATACACAAGCTGGTCGGACCATGAGATGGTGGCATTCACCACGCTGACGAGGGATCCGTCCTGCTTGCCCAGGTTGGAGCATGCGGTGGGTGAGTCGCCGCGGAGGAGGTGTGCCCTGTCTCCCTGGAGAAGCTCATCCCCATAGAATGTGATGTTGAACCTCCGCCTCGCGATGACAGTGGTGTGCCCCAGGGTGTACCTCACGGGGTTGCGCGGGCGGAGGCGGAGGAGGCACTTCCCGCCGATGTGGGCGTACTGCTCGTTCTCCAGCTTGTAGCACACCTTATAGAGGGAGTCCTGGAAGATAGTTGTCCCGACGAAGAAGGGGACCGTGATATCCGCGCCAAATGAGGTGAGTGCGGCATCCATAACCTCTGTCCCGGGTGCCGGGGGCTCCGCGTCGGTGCAGGGGGAGGTGAGGGGGACGAGCTTTGCCTTGCCGTTCCCCCCGATGGCGGTCGCGGTGCTCGTGATCTGGATTTGGAAAACAGACCCGGCACGGATGCTCGCAGGCATGAGGCAATCCGTCGGGTGGTACGGCGTGACCTGCATGAGGAGCGGCGCCGGGGGGCAGTCATCCAACCTGTAGCAGGCAAACCAATCCCCAGACCCTGCGAATGCGGACTGCACCTCCGTGGTGTCTGCGGTGGAGTTCCCCACCACCTCGTAGGAACCCCCTCCGGGCTGGCGACACTCCTCACTGCTCCGCACAAACCGCACGACATCCACCTCGGGGAACAGCACCGCACCCCCCCTGGGGTGGAATGTGATAGTCAGCAGCTGGCCTGCCCTCCGCTGTTCAGGCAGCACGCTGATCGACGCAGGGTTCGGCCCCTTTATGACGACTTCATTGAGGAATGCCCAGCCCCCCTGGGAGATGTGATAGCAGACACTCCAGTTCCCAGCCTGGAGGGCCAGGGGGGGGAGCCTTGCGAGAAGCGGGTCCGGCAGAGAGGAAATTGCATCCCCATCCGATCCGTTGTACAGCGCGCAGAGCCCGGGGGATGCGACCACTGCGTAGCGATCCTCCGCTGTCGGGCGGATCCCCAAGGGGTGGTTCTCGGGGAATACAACGTCGATTTCCACCCGGGACCCCTCGCTGTCGCACGCCTTGGAGAAGACCGCCTCTGTGGGGCTCCTGTCCCCGACAGTCACGTTGCAGATCTGCGTGGAGAAGGTGTGGTCGAGCCCCGCCGATATATCCCCTTCAGAGAGGAAGCACATCGCATACTCCCCAGCGGTGAACGGGGTGAGCTTCACCGAAGGGATATCACCTTGTGTCTCAGAAAAGGCATCGTTTGGCACTGCGCCGCAGCTCGTTGGGTTGCTTCCCGACTGGGGGACCATGGCAAGCCTTCCGGGGGACGGAGGCGTCGCGGTGGTGTGCTGCCCCTCGAGAACTGTGGGCTGCTCGAGGCATGATTCAGATGTGAGGCCCGAGCGGAGTGAGATTTTGCACATGGTTCCCCAGACGCCGTTGTCAGGCCGGAGGCAGGCGAACACCGGGGTCCCCGCCTGCCACTCAGCGAAGGTCTCCTGCACGAAATGAACCCCGCCAGGCTGCGTGGGGTAGACAACCACATTCCCCTCCCCACACTGCGGGGAGGACGACAGCCCCAGCTGCACAGAGGAGCTGTCGAGGGTCACCTTGCTGAACCCTGCTGGGGGGTCGTGGATCTCAGGCCGAATCTGCACCCTTCTCCGGGTCTGCGCGTGGACAACCCCCACCTGCATCGGGTTGGTCCCAACATCACCTGGGGACACATCTCCGGGGATCTGGGGGGTGGGGGTACACCCCGTGAAGTTCGACACAACGAGGGGGTCGCGGAGCTGCACCTTGCCTGACTCTGTCGTGACACCGTAGCACACCCGGAAGGTTCCGGCGGGGAGAGCGGAAAAATCAGCACGAACAGACCCGGGTGTTCCTCCGGTCTGCACTGTGGAGGATGCCACCGCTGGGGTGTCGCAGGCGTAGCCAGTGTCTGCTGCAGTGTGGAGGGTGACGGTGTCTGTGGCGGAGAGTCCCACACCCTGCAGGGAGAGGCTGAACCTCTGCGTGGTGAACACCGGCGAGGGCGACGCGGAGAACCCGCTGGGGTTTGCGGCGGAGATATCCAGGCGGCACTCGGGGAACCGCGGCGCATTCTCGCAGAAGGTGCAGGCGGGCACCCAGGTCCCTCCGGAGGAGACCCCACGCCAGCACAGCCGCAGCCCAGGCGCGGCGGCGTCGCTGAGGAAGGCATTCCACCGGAGGGCCCCCGTGGGGTAGAAGGTGACAGGCTGGGCAGCCTCCCCGCAGCTGGCGCCGCTGCTCCACTCGACGAATTTAACCTCCGAAACCTCGGCAGGCCCGGAGGAGAGCTGGAGTGAGACCTGGATGAGCTGCCCGAACCTCGGCTTTCCCTGCGACGCGGGTGTGTAGAGCTCGTCGGTGGTCGGGTTGGAGAGGTCCGCGCAACGGATGGGCTGCTGCGACAGCGACATCACCTCCGGAAGAGCTGCAAAGGTAGCCTCCGGCAACCGGTAGCACACCGTCACGTTAAACTCGTTGGGGTTCTCGCTGAAGACAACAGGCCTGAAGAGCTGCGCCGTCACCCGGGTCGGGTTGAGCAGAGCCGGCGCGTCGCACTGCGCCCCATCGTCGACAAGCTTTGCCTCCCCGCTGTTCCCAAAGGGTGTCCCTGAGAGGAAGCTTATGCTGAACACGCCCCCAATGAGTGGGGGTGACGGGAGGGTCGAGAATGACTCAGGATGTGCAACACCCATGGTGAACCGACCTGACTCCGCGGTGCCTCCGATGGGAACCCACGACGCGCCGTGCATGTTGATTTTGTAGCAGATTATCCCGGAGAACGGCTCGAATGACGCGACGTATTCGTCAGATTCCTGGAGGGCACCCCACAGGATCTCACCCGCCATCCCAATGGTGACAGCTGTCTCGCGAACCCCGAAGGCAGGCGGGGAGGCGCATGTCAGCGACGCATCGACAATCTTCACCCTATCAGCCGGCGTCAGAGCCCCCTCCTTCACAGGGCTCCCAAAGGGAAACTTCCGCTCTGCCTCAAACACCACCCCCGGGGTGACCGTCGCGGTGACCTTCTGCCTCACGCGAGGCACCCCTGGGAAGGTGGCGAACCCCGCAGGGTTGGCGGGGTGCACCTCCAGACCGCCCAGCCCTCCCACCACTGTCCAGGAGGGCGGTGCGGTAGGGTTGGCGGGATCCAAGACGGAGTAGCATAGGGTCAGGTTGGAGGGGGCCACGCTTCCCGGGAGGGGGATCGCCGTGAGGGCGGAAGGGGGTTCGAAGGGCTCTGCAATGCCGGAGAAGATGGTTGTGCGGGTCCCGCCTCCGCCTGCGCCCCAGCAGTCCCCACCCTCCACAACCTCCACGGAATCACCTGATGCGAGGGCGGTGCCCTCGAAGACAACCTGGGCAGCCTGCCCGGAGTAGACCACTGCCGGAACTGTGAAAAACCCCGTTGGGTTCCCCTCCAGAATCTCATAGGCGAGCTCCGACGAACCCTCTTTCGGGACGACACTCTTCGCTCCGGACGCCGCGATGTAGCAGCTGACGAACACCCCGGCAGATGGGTAGAAGATGTCCGCCTCCACACCCCCACCCCCCGAAGTTGCGCGGAGAACCCCGGGCTCCACAGCCGCATCCCTGCAGAGGGACTCGAGGGTGAGCCTGGGGTACACTGTGGGGGGTGTGGTGGCGCTGCCAACCCTGATGAAGACAGCGGTGTCTGAGGGGCTTTCCCCTTCGGAGAAGAAGACATTCAGCCTCCGCCCTGCCCGGGGGAGGGAAACCGCAGCACCGCCTGACACCGCCGCGATGCGGAAAAACACGGGGCGGGCCGCCGTGATGGAGACGTTCGTCGGGAGAGTCTGGAGAGACCCGCCAACCCCGGAGGCGAAGCACACCGCGATGTTCTGGCTGTCCACACCCTGGAGGGACCCAACCGGGATCCTCGCAACCCCTGCGGAGAGAGCCCAGTCATTCGCCGCGGTGCCCCCGCCTGCATACTGCGAGGTGAACAGAGGTGTGACCGCTGGGTCCCCACACCTCCCCTCGCGGAGCTCGATGGAATCCCCCGAGGCGGGTGCAACCCCTGCAGAAAAGGAGAGGATCGCCTCCAGGTTGAGCACATTCCCCCTCGCAGGAAGGGGGGACAGGGTGAGGGCGTATGGGTCGGGGATATGCACCGCGACAAGCCCTGAGGGGTCCGAGGGGTAGGCCGGAACGGCAACCCACGACTGCCCGGAGAAGCGGAAGCAGAGGACGGCGTAAAACAGCAGGTCCGACGCCCCTCCTGTGGGATCCCCGTCGGAGCTCCGGGAGTAGAAGCTCAGCGGGACCCACCCCTCGAATGAGGCTGTGCCAGACCCGACCGGCCCCTCTGTCCCGTCGGATCCGTCCCAAGAGTGGATCACCTCACTCCCCGCTGCGCTGCAGACGCCGATGGGAATCGAGGTGGTTGGGTGTGAAGCGGACCCCGGTTTGATGAGCTTCGCTTCGTTCCCCGGGGAGGCGAGGGGGCCCTCCCCGGTGAGGGTGGCGGTGAATCGCATCCCAGCCTCGACGTGGCTGGGTGTGATGAGGAACTTCGAGGGGTTTGCCGGAGACACGGTGATCACCCGGGGCTCCAGCAGCAGGCGCGGGGGGCCTCCGGTTGCCGGGGTCTGGGAGAACACCTTCGCGAAGGTGCCGCCAGCCCGTTGGTAGCACATCTCGAATTTCCCCGCTGTGAGGGGGACACCCTGCAGCGCAGGCACAGACGTAGTGATGGGTGCGGTGCATGCGTCACAGGCGGGTGTGGTGGTGATCCCACACGCCCCGCCAGCCGTTGTGATGACGAACCGATCTCCGGAACCGCCGGACACCCCTCCGACGGTGATATTCGCAGGCACGCCCTCCCGGAGGGAACCCTCTCCGTCAACCAAAACCTCTGCAGGCTCCGACTTGAGAATTGTGAGAGGCGTCGCAGCGGTGTACCCAACCTGGGTCCAGATCGACCCGTCGCTCACACAAACCTTATAGTCGATTGGATCGAGAGACTGCTTCGTCGCAAAGGTAAAAACCCCATTCGGCAGACGCGTCGCGTGGGATATCACAGCATGCCCCGGAGGTGTCAGCGGTGAATAGGAATCTGCCCCACACTCCATCGCAGAGGGCACCAGCAGCGACTTCGTCTGCGCAGCAGCCGAAGCTCCCAGGAGTGTCACGGTGATCGACTCCCCACCGCGCGGACCGATGGGGAGGACTGTGAAGGTGGCAGGGTCGTTCTCCGCAACGGCAATGCCCCCGAGGTACGACAGCACCCCAGAGGTAGCAGGGGTGGCGTAGCACACCACAAAATCCCCGAGGGCGGGGAGGGGGGCCTGCAGGGGCACGTCCTGTGTGAGGTAGACGGTGCCCCCCTCAGCCTTGACACCCAGGACGCTCCCGCTGCGAATCCCGTCGGCAACCGGGGTGGATGCGGTGCACGATTCCATGCAGGCATATCTATCCTTCCCCGCTGCGATGAAAACCTCTGTGATTCCTGTCGGAGACAGAGCGAAAGTCCCTCCAACCTGCCCCTGGCGAAGCGTTGCTGGGTTGGGCGTGATCCCCGCAGGGTTGTGACTCTCGCCAACCTGGAGGAGGAACGTCGCGCCGTCGACACTCCCGCTGATGTTGTAGAAGACATTATCCACCACATCGAGGAGGCAGACGGAGAACAGCGCCTCGCTGGGGAATAGCGTATCCCTGTTGTAAAGGGGGAAGAACACCACACCAGTTGTGTTGTCCTCAGCGATAGTGAGAAACTCCGAAAACCCCTTCGGGTTTGGCTGTGCCTGGGGCGGGTTGTCGGCGCAGACAGCCCCGGCAGAGCTGAGGGTGAGAAACGCGCGGTAGGCATGCTGCGACAGGCTGGGTGTAAACTCCTCCGAGCGGAAGGTGATGCTCAGGGAGAGGTTGTGCCCCCAGTGGACCACGGAGGCAGGCGGGGCAGACACGGGGCAGGACACCGCAGACTCCACAGGGCTTGGGAGCACCTTCAGAGTGCCTCCGAGCTGCATCCAGCCACCGCCAGATCTCTTATAGCACACAAAGAGGTCCTGTGGGGGAACCGCGTGGATTTGTATGATGTCGGCTGTGGTGAATTCATCACCACCACCCTGGGAAGAGCACAGCTCCTGCGGGCAGGGGGTTTGGCAGAAGGGTGTGGTGCCGATCATCAGGGAGTGAGCCTCGACAGCTGCAGGAGGGTCGACGAGACTGATCTTCAGCTCCTGCCCCACACGCGCCGACTGGGGGAGGAATCCCGAGGGCTGTGTCGGGGTGACTGTGAATATCTTTGGCCTCTGCAGCACAGGGTTTTTCGCCGCTGCGTCGTCGACGAAGAGGATGAACTGCCCCGCAGAGGCAAACGCCATGGAGTAGGTTATCCAGGTCTTCCCGCTGATGCGCTCCCGCCGGAGCAGCTTCGCATAGGCGAGGTCTGACTTGCCATTCTCATTTGTCAGCTTACCCACCATGTCGGGGGCTGAGACGTAGAACTTTGTGGTCACATTTGCAACCTCCGCCACACCCGACAGCATCACCTCGATAAGCTCGTTGGCCCGGATGGTCCCCGCCGTGACAGCCCCTTCCATGATGGGGGCCTCGAAGACCCAGAGGGCCGGAGTCACATCGGTGAAAAACCCATTCCTCTGGTAGCACACCTTATACACCCGGCTCAGGTCCAGAGGCAGGTCCACACGGGCGAGCGATGATGAGACCAGCGTCATAGGGATGGTCAGCGCAGAGGGGTCGTTGCACTCCACCTGGGCAGCGAGATGAACAGTGTCGGTGGTGCCGAAGTCTGTCCCGTCGAGCTCCATGGCACCTTGGATACTGCCCCACTGCTTCACGGAGAGCGCGCCGTTTTCGCTCACACCCGACACAATGCGGTACTGCCAGGGGTTCTTCCCGACGGCCACATTGTCCCCTGGGGTCTTTGCGAAATGCGTTGCACCCTCCAACCTGAAGCACACCATATACACCGCACGCACCCCCGCTGCGCTGAATAGTGCCTCCACCGCGATATCTGGGCTCCCCGGCTCCATCGGGACAGGCTGCTCCGCTGCAAGCTGCAGCGACACCGCCACAACCCCCTCCGAATTGCAGTCCGCAGACTCCCCTTCGACGATTGGGACGAGCTTCGCAGCCCCAGCAGCGGAGAGCCCGCCTGACGCAACCCCTTTGTATGTCACCTTGATATCATCCGTCTCCTGGGGGAAGGGAGGCGACACGTCGCGCGAAGAGGGGTTAGGAGGGAGCACCTCGATGGGGTCCTCAAAGGGGCGTGTGAGGGTGACACCCCCTCGGGATTCGGAGTAGCATAGTGTGTAGGACCCGGCGGCACCGGTGGGGACTCCGGTGGCCTGCAGGGAGGTGTCTGCAAACGCGAGGGGGTGGAAGGCGTGGGCGGAGCCGCCGCATGCCGACCCCAGGGGAACCAGCTGCAGCTTCCGCGTTGTGTTGTCGACATCCAGCCCAGGCTCCCGGGAGAGGGGCAGCGTGAGGTTCACCCCCTGCCCCACAAAGGGTTTGGGCGGGTTTGCGGTGTACCCAGCTGGGTCCGGAGGGATCAGCGACACGCCCCCAGAGAGGGACCCCCACAACCCCCCTTCAGCCTCCGCAGGGTCATGCGCCCGGTAGCAAACCCGGAGCGCCTCGGGGGAGCCTGTGGGGGGCACAAGAGGCACGTCAACAGAAAACTCGATTATATCCCCAACATCTGCGGCGGAGATCCCAGGGATAAGCGCCTCCTTCAGAACGGGGAAGCTGGGGTTTTCCAAAAAGACCCGCTCCGTGCTGTTGGCAGGGCGGAGGAACATGCACGGATCCCTCAGAGGGGAATCGCCCTGCAGGTCTGCCGCAGAGGTCAGCATGAAGAGCACCCTATCGAGGGTATGCGGTCGAGGCCCCGAGAAGCGAAGAGACTGCCCGCTGAAGCCAGCCTGAAGGAAGGGTGTTGTGGACACCCCCATGCCCTCCGCTGGGTAGGCCGGCGCGGTGGTGAACCCCACAGGGTGCTGCGGGAGGACCACAACCGACCCCCCGGGGATCGGAGCCCACCTCGCGTGGAGGGGGTGGCCTTCGGGTGACATGCGGCGGTAGCACAGCCAGAAGGTGCGGTTCTCCGAGCCACCGACACCCCCTCCCCAGCGGGGGGCGCGGAGCCGGGTTGACGCTGCGCGGGGCTGGGTCCCGTCGGAAGGGGTCCCGGCGGAACACCCCGCGGATGTGTCGGAGAACATGACCTCATCCAGGGTAGGGTTCAGCGGGGCATCCCCTGCCTCCTCCAGGAACACAGCCACCGCCTGCTGCCCCGAGAAGAAGTAGGGGAGTGCCTCGGTGGGTTGGGGCGGTGTGAGGGGGGCTCCGAAGGTCACCCCGCTGGGCGATGCAGGCATGACCTCCAACCCCGTGAATTCCGCCAACCCCTCTGTGAACCGGTGGAGGTAGCACGCCTTTGCGGGGCCAAGCCGGGTGGCGGAGTCGAGGGAAAATTCGGAGACGACATTCCCCTCCGTCTTGGTGAATACCATGTTGGACATCGCGGCTGAATCGCGGGCTTGCCACACCTCGGCACAGGCCCTGTCCCCCGGGATCAGGAAGGCGGAATCCTCAGCCGAAAGATAACTCTTTGCGCGAAGCTCCGACATCACACCCCCATGCAACACAGCTCGGAAGGTGAACGTAGCACGACCCCCCACACGCAGGTCACCCGGGGGATCCATCGAAGCCGCCTGTTTGAAGATAATCCGGTTATGCCCCGGGGAGACAGGGCCCCTATGCACAAACCCCACAGGGGTGTCACCCTCCACGAGAGGCAGATCCGTCTGATAGAGCATCTGGGCAACCAGGCTGTCTCTGGAGACCTCTGAGGTAAACACCCTGACATCGTCCAGACGGGCGACCTGGGCAATGCTGAGATCGGCTTCCGCGCCCCCACCAACCTCTCCGAAGATCCTCACGGAAGGGGGGTCTGTGGCACCCACGGCAGAGTCATTCAGGAGTGGGATGGACAGCCCATTCGCCTCTGTGGTGTACACCGCATAGAGCTGTGAGTTGATCCGGATCTCGGCAGAGCCGGATCGCTCACCCCCTGGGGTTGCGCTGCGGGTGATGAGGAGCTGCAGGAAACACCACTCACCCCGTGGGATGGCCCCACCCGGTTCCCCCACCGGCGCTGGAGGGGCGGGGGTTGCAGAGGTGAAGAGGGCCAGGCGGTTTCCCGAGAGGAGGCGGAGGGAGAAGACCCCAGCCACATCGATGACGTTGAGGAGTGTGGGCGACTCGGGGAGATCTGCAAAATCGACCCACATCGTGACGGCAAGGTTTGACAGCGGGGGGAGCCCCGCGGAGAACTCAACCCGCGCTTCCGACGCGTTGGGAACCAGGGCATACTGCCCCAACCCTGTGAGATTCGCGTGGGTCTCCAGGCTGAACCCCGACGCAGCCCCGAGGGAGCTCGCAACCTCCTCTGCGGAGCCGAACCCACACAGGAGAACCGGAACCAGCACCACCGGAACTGGGGCATACCCTGCGGCGGAGAAGGTGGGGGGAGCGGCACTACCACCACCACCACCACCCTCTCTGCGATAGCACAGGGTGACAGAACCGCCCTCGGAGGCGCGGAGGGAGGCCAGCAAAGAGGCATCCTGGGGTAGAGATGTGTTGAGGGTCCAGAGTGCATCGACCCCGCCGGATGCCCCAGAGGAGGCGCGGAGTGGGAGGGGCTCGGAGTAGTAGAAGGTTCCCTTCTCGCGGAGTGCGGTTAGCCCGGCGCAGCTGCTGTGGCTTGTCACGACCGCGGTGTCATCCTCATGCGACAGGGGGAGGATCCCGGGGAGAGCGGAGGGGCTGGCGCGGAGTGCGATGGTTGCGGTTGCCCCGGCATCACCCCCTGCAGGGAGGAGGTCCAAAGAGAGGTAAACCGCACCCGGATTCCCGGGATCCGCCACGGCGAAGGAGGAGGGGGATGTGGGGCCCACCTCGATCCCCGTGCCGATGTGGGTTTCCGTGGTGTGGAGGAGGCAGAGATCGTAGCTTCCCATGGAGGGGAGCTCCGGCATGCGGAGGAAGGCGGAAAACCCATAGGCCTCCCCGGAGGTCGCGTTGGGGAGGAGGTCCGCCGCATCCGCTGTCTGGAAGTGGAACGGCAGGGGGTCCCTCCTGGCTGGGTTGGTCGGGGCGGGGTTTACGATGCACGGCTCCCCACGGTCCACGAGGTACCCCGACATGCCCTGCTGCAGGAAGCCCATCGGGGAGGGTATGACGGAAACCTCGCTCCCCCCGGGGAGAACCCCTGCGGACTCCGCAGCTCCCAGGCTCTGCGACGCCTCGTCGAGATATGAAAAACCCGCAACCTCTGCAGACCCAACGTTAATCCCCTTCGGCATAGCTGAGAACGTCCTCCCCTGGTGTTTATAGCACACAGTGTGGACTCCGGTTTGAGTGAACGTTACAGGGAGGATCAGGGTGCACCCTGCAGTGCACTGATCAGGCGCAAGAGGTTTCAACAGAGGGAAGTGATACTGGTCTTCGGGAGATGCTGGCTCGTCCTCCCTGCAGGGTGACTGGTAGGGGACGAATTTGACAGTGTCAAGCCCTGTCAGAGGGAGTGTGTCGGAGGAGAAGGAGAGCCGCACAGTCGCATTCGCCTGAACCACGAAGAAGGGGCAGACAGGGCAGGTCGATGGTGACACGGAGAAGGCACCTGGGGAGGCGGGGAAAAACCCGTTGAAGGATGCATCCGCACCAACAGGGCTCAGGCGGGTCCCCTCCCGGAAGTAGCAGACCCGTCTGAGGTAGGGTTCGGAGTCCATCTCCCCAGCCGTTATCGCGCGGTACTCCGTGGGGACAGATGGGTTGAAAACCACATCAGTCCCTTGGGCCAGGAGTCTCCAGATAAACCGCCCGTCGGGCTGGACGCCCTCGAAAACCTTCTTCTGTGAGAGGAGCGGTTGGACCTCCGAGAGGGCGTAGGCATGGCAGGGCACCTTGTGGTGTGTGAAGAAGAACCCATCGGCACCACCCAGCCCTGTTCCGGTGAAGGTGAGGGTCACGTCAAACTCCGCAACGGTCGGCGCCGCTGGGATCACCTCAAAGGCGCTCGGGTTCATCGGGGCGACGGGGAACTGGTCCACCCTCCTCCAGAACTGCCCATCCTCGGCGGAGAGGTCCGCCGCACTCCGGTAGCAAACCTGCAGGCTGGGAGGCGGGGAAAGCGGGTCCGCTGCGAGGTTATACACCTCCTCAACATACACTGTCGCCAGGCTCCCGTCAATCGACAGGGAGGTCCGGTTGTTCCAATAGACCTTCTCTGCAGCACTGTAGGTCATGGCAGTGCCATCCCCGGGGAGCCCTGCGGACTCCGCGATCAGATCTCCCAGCGGAGTGAGGAGGACGTCGTCGCAGCTGGCATCTGCGCTGATCACCACCACATGGTCCCTCCGGGAGCAGGCGCCCAGCCCATCTCTGCTGCAGTTGAAGGTCAGGTCGGCGCTCTGCCCAACGCTGGGGTTCATCGCCCCGGTGGGAGCCGTCACAAGGGAGTGTGGCTCCCTGCTGAGGACGGGGAAGCTCGCGGGGTCTGGGATCAGGACCCAGAAGGCCTCGCCCTGCCTGCGGTGGCACACCACGAAGGAGCCCTGCTTGAGGAATTCGACGGAGAAGGTCTTCTCCCTCACCGGGGCTGCGGAGTAGATTGCAAACCCGTCGGGGTCTGACGCATTCACACCCCCGTCGAGACCTGTGAGGCAGTCGGAGCCCTCCGGGAGGAATCGGATCGCATCCCCGGTTTGAAACTCCGCAAACATCGTCAGGGTCACCGTGATCAGCCTCCCCACGCTCGGGGGGAAAGAAAACGACGCCCTGCTAGGGTCCGCCTGCGCAACGCTGAACGACGGATCCACACCACCCTCCCCGGTGTACACACGGGTCTGGCTCCTCGAGTCATCCCCGTTGTAATAACACAGCGAGTAGGACCCCCTTGGCAGCCCCCCTGGGACAGACACCTGACGCGGGTCCCCGGAGGTCCGCAGCGCAGGGGTTGCGAGGCTGCACTCCACGCGTGGGATCAGGGTGCAGTCACACGCAGCCCCAGTCAGGATTCGGACCTCCGCGGCAGGCACCAGCTTTGAGCTGTTTGAGAATGTGATGGTGAGGGGCCTCCCCTGCCTCGGCACCGCGCTGAGCCCCGCCATCAGCGGCAGCGGGTCTGCGATGGACAGGACAGTGAGGAGAGTTGCGTATCGGTGGCACAGCAGATAGCTCCCCTTTGCCAGGGCGAGCACCCTCCACCGCCGCGAGTCCGCAGGGATCACCTCCGGCTCCGACACCTTCGTGCGGCTCTCTGACAGGGAAGGGCAGCGGCACTGCCCGCCGCTCCCCACCCCCGCGAGGTCGCAGTACCTTTCCCCTGGGCTGTACACCAAAACCTCTTCTGTGAGGCCCATCTCTGCGTCGACATTGAGCGTGATGAAAAAAATCTGCCTCGCGCGGAGCTGCTCCGCGACAGGCGTGGTGCTGACAAGCCGCACCGGGTTCTCCACCACAGAGATGAGGTAGCCGTTGGTGTTCGTCGCCACGAGGGGGGCGGAGGTGTACCCCGAGAGGGTGTAGCACACGACGAAGCTCCCCGCGTCGAGGTGGAGGGTTGCCTCCCTCCGGTCCTCCCCGCTGACGTCCACAACGCTCCCCTCCACGACGAAGAGGGTCGGGTCGCTGCACAGCGTGGACAGCACAACATCTGTCAGGTCAGCCTCGACACCAGAGTAAGGCCTCACCGCATATTTGTCTGAGGAATCCGGCTGCCTCGGCATGAGAGCCGGCTCGTTGAAGTCAATCCGGAATGTAGACTTCCCCTCCAGCCGCACCGACCCGTCTGGGTTGGTGAGTGACGTCACCACTGTATAGTTCTGAGGAGTGCTGGGGTATATGAAGACTACATTCACCGCACCCACCAGGGAGGCTGCATCGCAGCGAGAAAGAGCTGCCGGGTCGGGCTGCACAGCAGATGGGACATCCGCCCAGACCCCTCCGGCAAGCCGGTAGCATGTTTTATAACACCCCGATTTGGTGAAGACAGCTGAGAGGCTCGCAGGCCCGGAGTGATGAACGATGACATCCGGCGAAGCCACAGCTGGCGCAGCGCACTGCTCCGTCACAGGGATGAATCTGGCCTCATCGTATGGAGCTGGGGTGTCACCACCTTCCAGGTTGAGCACCGTGCCATCCACGATGTTCTCAAAGGAGACTGTCACATTGCTCAGCGCGATGGGAAGGGAGGGATTCAGGGAGGCCTCCGTGGGGACAGCACCCGCGACGGGGATGCTGCACACCTTGGTGGTGGTTGCATCCGAGGCGTCGTAGCACACCACGAAGGTTCCCACCGAGCCAAACTTCACCGTGATGTCCGTCGAGGTGGAGGACACGACAGACACGCCTGGCGCGAGCTGGGCCCTTTCGCAGAGTCCCCCGCTTGTCTCGAAGAACACTTTGGAAGCAAGGTCCCCTGCCAGAGGGTCGGACACCGTGAACCCGATGGTGACATGCTGTCCCAGCCTTGGTATAGCAGGCGTGGTTGGGCAGGCCGAGGGATTTGCCTCCAGCATCGTCAGCCCGAGAGGCTGTGCATAGAGGGGCACGCGCGATATGGAGGGGTTCGCCCCCCCGACACTATCAGTGAGGGTGACACACAGGGCAACCGCCACAATGGATTCATCCGTCACACGGAGTGTCGCGGAGGAGACCTCCAGTGAAGCTGCCTCGGCGGGAATCCCCGGGTGCATCGACTTATCCACCGAGGCGACAGGGGAGATCGCTTCAAAGGATGTCCCATCCGCCGCGCAGGACCCACTCGTGTTGGACACCAGGGACACCTCGGAGATGACACGCGCCCCCCCCGAGAGAGATGCTGCAATGAAGAGCTGCATAGAGTCCTGCCGCCTCCACCCCACCACAGCTGGGGTCGGGTTGATGTAGTAGAAAGCTGGCTCGGGAGCCTCGATAGTGAGGAAGTCCCCAAGCTGCCTCCATGAGACGTGGTCCCCGCTGTCGTAGGAATAGCATATCCGGTAGCTCCCTGCAGAGAGGAGGGGGACGGAGGCGGCGAGGGTCACAGCCGTGGATGTCACCTGCACCTCGCTCCATGCCGTGGAGGGTATGAGGGTGGTGGGGTCGGTTTTGCAGAGCAGAGCTCCGTCGAAGGGGTTGCCGCACCCCATCACCTCGTCGCACCTCTGCAGGAGCGGGTTGACGGTGCCCCTCCCCAAGCTCTGCCCCGCAGCTGCGGTTATAACCAGAGACGCCGCATCGCGCCCGCTCCTCCACCCCGTGGCAACCGCGCTGCTGGGGTTCGCACCCACAACTTTAAACTCCCCAGCGCCAGCCTGGAGGTGGGTGGTGTCCTGCACATAGCATACAACGTATGTTGTGTCGACGGTGTACCCCGAGGTGAGGGGTGCGTCGAGGTTGATAGCCTGGTCAACCGCGGTGGGGTTCAGGAGCTCAAACACCCGGTTTGTGTTCGAGGAGTCGCATGCCGACGCCCCGCTCGGCGTGAAGTAGATTAAGGAGGGGACAGCCTCGTCTGCCCCGCTGGAGAACAGCCGCCCCTCCGTCACCAGGCCCTGTGGGGTCTCATAGGAGAGGCTGGAGCCGCTCGACACCAGGTCTGCGTTCAGCACGCTGAAGATCCACGCCCCGTCCGCAGGGCCCGCCAGGAGGAGCGCGGTGCAGGCGGCACACAGCGCGGCACGCAGCACGCTTGGCCCACCCCGGGTGGCGAGCCCCGCTCCTGGGCTCGCCACCCGATATCGTCCCATGGGTCCGCTGCACCACTGGTGTGGCTCAGAGGCCTAGCCAGTGGCGGGTGCCTGGGGTGGGGGAGAGAGAGAGTGAGTTGTGTTGTGCATGCGAGCTGTGTCATGAAGAAATATTAGAGGAAAACACGAAAGGAAACAAGATGATGGGGGGGGGTGGGGTGGTGAGGGTGGGGATATACTGTCCGTCGTCGGGGGGGAGTCCTGGTGTGCATGCGGCTTGGCAAAGCCGGTGGGGGGGGCACACAGAGGGTGTGGGTTTGGCACAGCAGGGGAGGCAGTTTCTCCCGCCCGGTAGGGATGGGGAGGAAGGGAGGGGTGGGGGGGGGGCGCGCTGCAGTCACCCCACCACACCACACCACCTCACAAAACACACAAGGGTGGTGCTGCGAGGCAAAATCGCGTAAAGCTCACACGAAAAAGGCAGGACACACAACACCCCTAACACACAATGCGGGTATCTCCTTCTATTGGTGGCAACTCAGGCCCGATCATCGCTTGTCGAAAACACCCTCCTCGTCTTGAGGGAGGGTGTATTAGTTTACTTTTTAGGATCTTTCGGATCACAGCTTGTGCTTTTCACGCTTCAACCTCATTCCAAGCCCCCGGAGGAACCCACCTTCACCCTGGAGGCGATGCATTCGTGGAGCGCCGGGGCCTCTGGCGACGCTGTGTTCATCACCAGCTTCCCCTTGTGGTAGACCTGGAGGGTAGGCACACTCGATACGAAGCAGTTCCAAGACTCCTCCACAAAGCGCTCCACGTCAACCTTCATGAAGACGACCTCTGGGAAATCCTGTGCGATGGCGCTGAACTTCGGCAGGAAATCGAGATGCTGCCGCGACCAGGCCGCGCCGAAGAGAATCGCAACCGGGGCGGTGTGGCTCAGAGTCTTCGTCAGAACAGACTTGAGGTGGTTCCCCGACTTCATCGCAACCACACGGTTGCCCACGCGGGTCGCCGCCGGGGATGCCACCGCCTGCCCTGCCCTGCTGCCTGTCGCAGCCAGCGCCCCCTCCTTGTTCAGCGCCTTCGCCTTCTTCATGAGATCCAGCAGCTCCACGGGGTCCTTCTCAGCGTCTCCCGAGGTCGAGAGAAGGCCGCCTTCGGCAAACACCGCCGCGGGGTTGGAGTGCAGCAGATGCGCCACCTCCACCACCCGCCGATCCGCAACGTCATCCATCGCGGTGCCGGGGCGTTGCACTGCCTCCGGCTGGTGGGGGAGGGAGGGCGTTACCCTGCCTGGCGCAGACCCGGGGCGCTGGATGAGCACAGCCTCGTTGGCAGCCATGACCTGGCTCTGGGCATACTTCGACAGCATCTGCTTGGCCTGTGCAGGGTGGGTCCTCGCGAGGCGGCGCGACTGCGAGGCGATGCTCCGCATCTCCTCCAGCACGTCGCGCTTCACGGGGGGTGGGATGGTGCGCTTCGGCATCACAAACTCGCCGCGCTTGAGGGTGGTGGTCCCCACCACGCGTGTGTCCTCCTGCAGCAGCTCCTGTGATGTCGGGGCAGGGAACACGCAGTACATATGCTGGTTGTCGAGGGCGTCGAATGCCCGCTTCGGCTCCTCTGGCATCTTCGAGTCGTTTGAGTCAAACCGAACTGGGTCTCTGCAGAACACATCGCGTGCAGCCCTGCAGTTTACGTTGTCTGTTATCCCGATGAAGCAAAACTTCAGCCCCAGCTTGTCGTAATGCGCAGTCTCGATATAGCCATACGCCGCATTCCCGAGCTCATGCGGGATGCCTGTCTGGATCAGCGAGTTGGTTGTGATGATATCCAGGAGAATTCCAAACCTCTCTGCGCACTCCTTCTGCGACTTCTTCACAATCTTGTTGAGTATCTTCTTCAGGTGGGTATACGCAAGGGTCTGCGTCACATCCTTTGTGCTTCCGTTGAAAAGCTTGTCGATCGCCTGCTTCGTGAGGTGGTATGAGTCGTACAGCCAGAACCTGCCGGAAGGGAAGCGAGACGAGCGATACTTTGTATCAGCCTTCAGCAGGATATCATCTGTGTGGGTCCCCTTCCGCCTCCAGCACTCCCCCTGCCGAGCCTGCAGGTAGGCCATCTGTGACTCGCTCTTCCGCCGCACCCCTGCCAGCATGTCGGCATGCACACAGCCCGGCTTGCCCTTCCACGTCACCTGCGCAATGTCTTCGTGAAATCCCAACACGAGCAGAGGCTCGCGGGGCGGAAGAATGTAGGATGGGTCGGCCTCGGCGGCAGCCAGATCCTCGATCCCTTCGTAGAAGGGGGTCAGCCCTTCCTCCTGCGTGGTGCAGGCGATGCGCGGGGCGGCCAGCCGTGTGCAATCCTCCCTCTGCTGTGCGGTGAGCTTCGCGGCAGCAGCCCTATCGGGGCCACGCCCGACCTGTGAGAGCATCTCCCTCAAGACCCTCCGCCGCTGCCCGGCGCTGCCGAGACACCACCCGTTGTCACGCCACATCTTGCGGCAGAACCCAGGAGGGGCGCACCGAACCACACAGCACCGAAGTGGAGGAGGGGAACTAGTGGAGGGGTCCCTGTGTAGTGCAACTCACAGTCTCTCTCTCCTCGATCCGCTGATGAGAGCCCTCGACAGAGAGACGCTATACCAACAGCGTGCACCCAAGAGGCCCAGCGTGCGACATTTTCAAAAGGTGGAGAAATGTGGTGTGTGGGCTGTGGGCGGTGTGGAGGGTTTTGTGTGTGGCGTGGTGTGCACAGTGTAGGAATAGACGAGTCGAAAGCCGATACGGGGGAGGGGAGAGAGAGGGCAGATGCGCGGTGTCTATTTTTTATGCCCCCCACCCAGGGTGTATTGTGCGGTGGTCCGGCTTTTTTTTCGTTTCGTTTTTTCGTTTCGGTTGTTTTCAAGTTTGTCTTTTTCTTCGGGGGCCAGCGGAGGGAGAAAGAGAGACAGCGAGACAAACGGCGGCTAGCAGGGTTAGGCAAAATAAGTAAACACACAAGACAGCAGCCCAACCTCCCCAAATGCTTCTATCCCACACACACAGCCAAGGCAAGCCCCTCTGCGTACCCACCCCTCCTTCCCCCCCTCCCCGGGAAGAGGGCGGAGGGGGGTTCCATAGCACAGCCCACACAGGCCGCGGACACTACTCGTTACCCTCTTCACACCCTCTCCTGTCATCACATCACATACACCTTGTGGAGTTCAGAAGGCCGGTAGGCGATGCCTGTCTTGGGGCACACGAAGCGCTTGTCTTGGGATGCCGCGACGAGCTGTCGGACCGCATGCTGGGAGTAGACGTGCCCAGTGGGGGTTGCCATGGGCGGGTTGGTGTCATCCATGACACGCCCCGTGATGCGGCAGACGAGAGCGGAGTTCTTCCGCGTGAATGCTGGGAGCCCGCTTGCGAGGAGCTGCATGCTGGGATCTGACATCGGGTCTGCCGAGACACCACCTTTCGGAGCCTCCACCACACCGCCCTGCCTCCCCGTGTTGAGGCACAGCACGCCTGCCTGCAGCATCGGGAGGAGGAGAGGCATCTCGCTGACACAGCTCGCACAGAGATACTCGCTCGCAAACTCCGCTGACAACGCCTTCCGCCCTGCAGGATCTGCGACATCCGCATAACGCTCCCGCCACCTCTCCCCGCAGGATCTGAAGGTGAGGTAGCCCACCAGGCGTCTCAGCTTCGCCAGCAGCTGAGGGTCGCTCCCCACCAGCGGTGCGACGTGCTTCCTGCAGAGCTCCAGCGCAGGCGGGGTTCCCTGCGTCTCGGCAACCTCGACACAGTCACGCATGCGCAGCTTCAGCTCGATGGTGCTGCCGTTTTTGCTTAGTTTTGAGCGGTTTTCACCGCACCAGGCGAGGGCTGGCTTCGCGTCTCCACGCTGTAGAGCTTCAGTGAGAGGGCAGAGCGCGGACATCACTTTGATGTCGACCTGCTCAGAGATGGACACCTCGTCTGCAAGGGTCTGGGCGGTGTCGAGGTAGCCTCGGTAGAGAGCGTAGTCGCACACCATGCGGTGTGTAGCGAGCCCGAAAAATTTCTGCGAGGCGTCGATGTCGATGGGCCGGTGGGGGGTGTCGTGCACCAGCCTGGCCCGGCGGTGGCAGACTTCGAACACCGCGTCCTGCTCATGCGCCGCGTCCTGCATCTTCCGCTTCATCCCCCGCAGCTTCCCCTCGATCTTCTCCAAGCTCCTCCCCACCGCCTCCGCCCCCTGGCCCTCCCCCTTCTCCTCCCGGTCGGACAAGGTCCCCAGGGCCTTGAACACGACACCCCATTCCTTCTCCAAGCGCCGCACCTCTAGCCGGGTGGCGCGGTGCAGGCCTTCCAGAGGCACGCGCAGGAGTGACTCCTCATACTCCATAGGTGGAGCGGTGTAAGGGCTGCGCGACGGGGGGTTGGTGTGTGTGTTGGGGGTGGGAGTGTGGTGGCGGGATGCAAATGGGTGTCAGGATAATGGGGTGTGGGGGTGTGGGGGGTGGTTCAGCAGAAGAGGATAAACCGCCGCATAGCCCTTGCTGCCAACTTGAGATTCTAGTCGTCATGTCCTAACCTGACTGGGGGATGGGGGTGTGGCTGCCACCACCACCACCACCACCAACCAACGTCGCCAAACTGCATCCCTAAGACTGCCCAGACTCGCTTGGCCCGGTTTCCTTCGGCTGTTCGACCCAGGAATGCACATCGCCTTTGAAGTCATCCAGGCGAAGATCATGCTCGAGATACTGGGCGTCGTGCAGCAACGCTGTGAGTGGAGACGCAACCAGGCGGCCCCACCGCGCCACGCTGTCGATGCCCCTGAGGAAATCGACCCACGCGATGATGTCGGGGTCCACCGCACGCTGCTCAGACAGGACAATCTCCGCCATGTCCAACACGGCCTGCAGATACGAATAATAGTTGTGCATCGTGCTCACCCCTGCAGGGGGCTTCGCCTCCAGGAAGATGGGATGCGACGAGTAAACCTTTGCAGGCTTCTTGGTGCAGGCCTTCACGATGCGCACCACAAGCTCGAAGAAGAAGGTGCACGGCTCCCCGGTCAGCACCGTGGCTGCCGGGAGCGACCGCGCCGAAACACCACAGAGAGGAGACTCCCGGGGAACCGCGTGGTGCAGCAGCTCCCGCAGCAGCACCTGCTTCCAGAGGAACCCCAACACCTCCTCGTATTTCGACTCCGCCTGCAGGGGGGTCGAGTGGGGGTGGCAGGGATCGCAGAGGACCACCTCACGCCCGGCCTGCAGCTCTGCCACCAGGGTGCCCACAAGGCCGAGGTGGACAGAGACGGAACCGCCCCCCACCAGCACGACGTGTCCGGGGGATTGCCCCTCGCGGATCTGCGCGATGCATCCTTTAAACCCCCGGATCCTGGGGCAGGTTGGCTGTGTGGGCGCCGCCGAGACCCCGACGTGGACAACCTCTATCAGGGAGGCCAGCGGCGAGTCCCCCGCGAGAATCGCCGTGTTGATCACACGCTCCGCAGCGGCTGCGAGATGCCCCGATGGGTCTGCGTCGGAATAGAGAATCTGCCACGACACGGCTGTCCCAGCGAAGAGCCACCGCAGCTGCCGGACATGCTCCGCCACCATGCCCTCGCGGGTGAGCCGGTGGTAGCAGTTGGAGCCGGTTGTGAGGGGGAACACGATGTGTACACGGCACTCTGAGGACATCCCCGTCACCAGCATGCGGCTCATCGCGAGCTGGAGGATGAGTGCGGAGAGCGGGGGTGCCGGCAGGTTTCCATCACGCTGCTCCACCACGAAGGAGCGCAGCGTTGCGACGGAGCAGATGCGGCAGAAGAGTAGAGCTGCAAGCTGTGCTATCTCGTCCCACATGGGGTCGTTGCAGTCTGCATCCTGCGGGATGCTGAGGGCGAGCGTCCTGAAGAGAAACACCGGGTGGACCCTCGTGCTGCGCCTGACGAAGTCAAACAGCTCCGCCTTCCCCAGCACAATGCCCCCATCTCGCTTCAGCAGCCCCAGCAGCAGCTTGTGTGGGTTGCGGGGCGCATATCTCCTCCGGATGGAAGCACAGTAATTCAGGAGGTGCAATGTTCCGGTCTCCTCAAGGAACTCCTTCTGCAATGCATCTGTCATGGGTCTGTCGATATATTCATATGTGTAAATGAGTTGTGTAAGACTGTGGGAGGGTGGGAGTGTGTGGGCCTGCCTTGCATTGCCTTGGAGGGATGGTAGCTCTGGAGGGGCACATGGAGGGGTGGGGTGGGGTGGGGTGGGGATTGCACACCGTATATGCTGTGTCATTTTCAGCAACAAAATCTCTTTTATTTGGGTGTTGTCGTTTGATGGGTGCTGCGGGAACAAAATAAAGAGCGCAGAACATGCACACACACACACACACCCCCCCACCACCTCCCCCACCCCCCCTCTGTTGTAGACTTGGCTGGTTGCCCTTATACGTCAAACCCTTCTGTCCGGGCGTGTATTCAGGATCCACCCTTCTGTCCCTTTGTTATCACTGTTTCGTTATTCATACATCGCCCCCTGATCTGGCGAATTCATTTTTTTGCACCTGCGGCCCGTTCGTTCTGAACTCAGGCGGATGGGCCGCGTGTGCAGGTTTGCTACTTATACGAACAACAGAGCAAAACGAAATATGGTGGGGGAGGTGGAACAGTTTTGAATCTGTGTGGAAACCTTCAATCCGTGCCAGTGCGACACACGATGGGTTCCCCGCCCCCCCCCCCTCCTCCCCGAGGGCACGTTTTGTATTCCCCTTCTGCCCACAAACCACCTCCCACCCCCCAGACCCAAGGGATCTCCCTGTATCTGCCCATTGCCCCAGGGGGGTAGAGTTGTGGCGCGCAAAGTGGAGGTCCCAGCACGCGCCTCGCAGTCCGCACAACCACCCTGGCACCCATGACTGCTGAACAGGTAATCCCTCGTGTGTGCCATTCAGTGGGGGGTGGTTCCTACCAGGGCTCTGGGCATAACAACTCGGGGTATTCGTCGGATTTCCGTTGAAATCGACTTGCCGAGAGTCGCCCAGGCGCACCCAGAAGGGAGGGGAATAAAGCCGGCAGTGCTTCAGAAGGATTCTCCCCGGCACTGCCGTGCCGCAACACAGCTGCAGAATACCTTTTCCCTCCGCAGGAAAATCTTGCCCGCCGTGCGTGAGACAGCATCATCTGATTTAACAGGGGGGGAGAACGGCTTTGCTCAGAATAGAAAAAGGAAGGGTGGAGGAAAGGGTAGAGGCCCCTAACAAACATAGGTGCCACCTTCACTCACATGGGCTGTGATGTTGCACCCACACCTGGGCGTTCATTCGCCAGGGGTCAAAACCCAAAGGTGAGGATCACAAAATGCTGGGATGTGAGTTGACTGTGCACACTTCAAAGCAGGGCGTTTGAAAAACACAAAAATTTACCTGAAAGGATGTAAACGGGACGGGGACAGGGTATACATATGGGCCGGAATATTCAGAGAAGGGTAAAAAATCTCGCGACAATCCGTTCACTCGCAACGACGGCCAGTAGGGCAGGGGCGATGATGTGCTTCCTGGCTGACATCATCTTCTCACCAAATCCAGTAACGAACGTTACTCCGGGGTTTGCAACCTCAGGTTATCTGCGAGCCGCGAGGTTGGGAGGGGGGGAGGGGAGGAGGGCAATCACCCAACACAAGTTATCCCAATAGTTGGATATGTCTCGTCACAACCCACCCTGATACTGACAAGCATCCGACAGATGACAGGCTCTGCCAGACATGCGCAGGATTCAGGCTTCGGGGGGGGGGGGGGGGGTGGCGGCAACCGGTTCGTCATTTCTCTTTGTTGGACCGGCCGCACGCATTCGTTGGAGGGAGTTGACATTCACATACTGTACGTGAATATGACGGCGGTGGTGGAATGGGAGGATCGCTAACAGGGGCGTTTTTGAAGGCCATCTCGTCTCCATCCGGTATATGTTTCAACTCAACATACTGTTGCTCAGGAATGCTGTGCCCAGTGCATATTCCTTTCAGAGCATCGCCACCACACAGGGAATACTTTTTTCGTGGCATTGACGACCCCCAGCCTGACATATGAGACGACCAGACTGTGGCGCACTGTGCACACTGTTGCCAATACTGTGTTGCATACTTCATTTCGCCCCCACAGCATCTCGATGCCGTGGATACCCCACCCACCCAAGCCTCACAGGGATATATATCACAACGCACAGGCGTGTCGCCCCCCCGCTGCCAACGTGCTGTGTCTCTATAGCGATAAAACAGAACCATTTCATCTCATTATTCGCAACCACCGGAGGCCTGGGCCCCTGGACGGGCGGGGGTCGGGAAGAGACAGAGGGAGCGGGAAACAACCGGACGCCCCGCCCCCACCCGTACAACACCCCCCCCCACTGCTGCCTCGCCAGACCTGTGCACCCCCTCCCCCTCACACCCTCCTTTCCGACACTCAGATTACAATGTAATGCTTGTAGAGCGACTCATCCTTGAGGAGCACTGGGGAGGTCGGAGGCGGGATGTAGGTGGGTGAGGTAGGGGCGGGGAGGAGCTCCCTCCAGGCTGAGGTTGCGATGTCCTGCGGGTTGTTGCGGCATTCGTTGAACATCACGGGGAGGATGGTGGGCGCAACGAGCTGGGGGTCGATAATGGCATTCTGGTCGACACGCTGCCAGGCTTGGAAGAGAATCGCCGTCATCAGGACGGATATGGCATCCCACCCCACCAGAAAGAAGATATCCAACGCACGCGCCGCCGCATCCTGCGGCAGCCGGTTGCAGAACAGCGACGGGAGGAAGGGGAGGATCAGCATATCTGGCAGCTCCGTGTCATCGCCACACCAGGCGAGGAACCCAGGCATGCGCTGCACCACCCCAGCCCAGATCGCCTCACGCCGCTTCGCCCACATCTTGTTGTCATCAAGCTCGGGGGCCCAGATGGCGCGCATGCCATAGCACTCGCTGGAGGCGAGGGACACCATGCACCAAAAGGCATCCTCCTCGGGTATTCCGTGCAGCAGGAAGATCCCCGCAGCAAAGGCCATGCCTTGGGTATAGCCCAGCTTGGGGTCGAAGGAGGCGCAGGCGAGCAGCACGTTGCGAAGCATCTGCGTCCCACCCGGGGCTTGGAGGAAGGCATCGCTGGGGAAGGTGCGGTGGAGGTCCCTCTCGATGCGTGATGCGGTGTCGGGGTCGACGTCGTGTCCCTGTTTGACACGGTCCCACAGTGCGGAGCTGTAGGCGCGTTTGACCCTGTCGATTCCGAGAAAGCGGGGCCAGAGGTCGCGGCGCATGTGGCTTGGGATGCCATGCAGCACCATACGGCGGTAGGCGGTGTGTCTAGGAGCCCCGGGCTCCCACCCGCTCCTCCCCGAGAGGAAGGCGCGGAATGCGCTATCCTTAGAGGTTGCCGGTGTGGCGGAGGGTTTCGCGGCGGTGTGTGGCACGGCAGTGTCCATCACAATGTTCCACTCCTCCACCCCAAAGCATTCGAAGCGCTCGCAGTCGACACACAGCGCGTCTGGCGTCATCTCTGCATCACACGGAGGGTTTCACCCCTCTCCGCCTTGTGTCCTGCAGGGTGATGGGCTGGATTGGGATGGGGCAGTAGCGCAGTAGGGCCTAGTGGAGCAGCACCGTCACCGTAAGGCAAGTGTGAGGTAGGGTCGTGAAGTGGAAGGAAAGGACAGGCAGATGTGGTGCATGACACTCGATCTGGCCGGCGCCATAATACAAATGTGAGGGAGGGCGTGGGGGAAGGGAGGGTTGGTGCGGTTGCAGAGTTGCGACGAGCCAGCTTTACTTCAACCAAACTCGTGAGACCCTTCCTGTTTGTATTTTTTGAGGGGGGGGGAGGAGGGGGGTATACAGAGGGGGTGTTTGCTCGACCCAACACATCCCTTTTGTTATACCCCCTCCTCCCACGATCCGGTGAGTTTTTCGTGTGATCTGGCTGGTTTTTTTATGCTGGATCGTGAAAGTGGATACGTTTCTTGCTGAAAGGGGTGCTTTCTCTGATTTTGTTTTAAATTTGGCAATCCTATGCTCAGAGCAGCGCAACACTACCCCCCTTGAGGGCTTTAGGGGCCCCATCTCTGTGCGCCAATCTTCTGGCCTGCAAGACGGCTAGGAAAAATTGCAACTTAGAATGGTGATTGCTGCCAAACATTGCCTTACACACAAATGTATAAATCGGACCGCTATATTCGGCACTGGGCAACGTTCGGCAGCATTCCACCAACCAACGAACCAACCCAAACACAACACACACGCTTTCTGCCGGCATGCCGCTCTATGGCTTGCTGGCAGCGATGGCACACTGCTGACACATTCGCAACTGCTTGGAACGGAGGATCTCCTGAATTCGGGACACACCGCAAAATCGTACTCCTTTCGCTATAATAAGAGAAACACCCTGCCCAGCAACTGCAAAAAGGCAGATCCGGGCTACTTTTTGTTGAGCGCACACTCCTGTGTCAAAGGCTGTGTAAGCCCCTGTGAAGTGGCATGAAGGTGATCTTTATAAAGCTTCAGTCGTACGATTTCCTTCGTTACTTCGCGACTTCGCTACGCTTCGTCGCTCGTAACTAGTAAAAAATAATACCTGGGACCCCCCGTGTATAAGTCCCCCCCCCTTACCCCCGTGTTTAAGTCCCCCCCTGGGGGGCTGGCAGGGGGGGGACTTAAACACAGGTGGACCTAAACACGGGGGTGGGCTGGTCTGGAGGGTCATCAGGTGGCCGCTAGGCCACCTGGTGCCCTCCAGGTGCTGTCAGAGTCGAAAAGTGGGGTGCCAAAGTCCATCCGGACCGGAATCACCCCCCTGCGACAGAAGCGGAAGAGGTCACATTGGTCTCCACCGTGTCACCCCCGTGTTTAAGCCCCCCCTGTGTTTAGGTCCGCCCCCCCCGTGTTTAAGTCCCCCCCGGCCGAAAATCGCCTCCAGGGGGGGGACTTAAACACGGGGGGTCCCAGGTAAGAAAACAAAACAAAATGACTTGTCACCGGAAATCTGAGTAAATAACCTCGTCCTTTTGCAGTCCACACACACCCTCCCGCCCCCCGCCATCACGTTAGGAGCATTCCATCAGAATGGGTCAGAATCTTTGGTTGCCACTTAGAGAAGCTTGTGTTACTGACGAGGCGGATATCATGACACTTTGAAATGTGAAGACAGCCACTCGGCATGGATGCCGCCAAGTTTTGACGATGTGAACCGAACCTCGAGAGAAGAATTCTGGAATCATCGGCAAAAAAAAGCGCAGATGTGGGAATCCGGAGGCATCGCAACAACTATTTTTTTTTACGCAGCCTGTGCTGGCCGTTGTGCCCAACTGATCTGCCCAATCGTTTGAATAGGAACATGAGTTTCAGTTTCGCTTTGTTTCATTCTGCGTTCTTCTCTTTCAACGGCACTTTTTTCCCCGTGTATGAGCAACGCAGAAAGGCACGCAGCCACCCCCCAGAAGCAAGCCAGCCGTATTGGGGAGGGTACCTCGACGTGTTTCTCCATCTTACCCGATGCACATACACACCAAAGGAATACCGGATGTTGCTTCCATGCACCAACAAAAAACAAACTACGGAGCGCACGCCAGCAGCTCTGCTGCTAGCCGACCCACCACTGCCCGTAGCTCTGGAGTGCATAGAAGGTTGGTCTATTTCTTCTGTACCATTTCACTTGCTTTCATGTCGAGGACTTGTCGAGGAGGCACCGCCGCACTGGGCTACACCCGGCTGGTTTGGCGGCGGAGTCCCCCCCCCCTCCTCCAGGAAGAGGCAGTGACAGGACAACGGGGAAACCGGCATTGGTAACCTTCAGTTCAAACTGGGCTGGGGGGGGGGGGAGGGGGCGATGATTGCATTCGTTGACTCTGTTCCGAACAGTACCCCCCATTTCACTGGAGGAAAGGATCTTGGTGGCGAGGGGGGGTGGGTAGTGAGTGAAGGGGGATGCTGGTGATACAATGCCTGCATGTGTGAGACAACAGCAAGAAGGCAGGGTTGGGGAAGGGGGAACTATATTTGAAGAGCGCACGACAGGGCCTCCCACCCGTAGCATGGCCTCGGCAAAAGCGGGCCGTGTGGGAGCAGCGGTTGGGGTGTTTTTATTGCGGAAAAGGATGAATATTTATGGTGTCGATCGTGCACCAATCCAAGACATCAACCTGTCAGGGGTGGGGGGGAGGGAGGGGGCACATGCACTGTACATTGCTTGCTTTCACAGGCAACATGACCGAGACATGAGCCATTCCACTGTGCCACAATGCGGTGCACCGCCCGCCAGAAATCACGCGCATCTGTGCTATGCCATGGTTGAGACAAGCACTGCGAGCTGCCTTCTGGCAGTGCCCTACTCATTGCACACCAGAGCGATAAGAACCCCCCTACCACACCCGCCTTCTCTGTGAATTCAGCAAAGCGTTTCCAAAACGAGAGTGCGGATCCTACCTGCATGACCCAGCCCTGCCCGAGTCGACTTGGAGGGAGGGTGGAGTGGGCTGAGAAGAGATAAAGATGAAGCGTGTGCGGCGACCCCTTCGTGGGCGGGCATGCTCGGACCATGGCTCGATTGCCATCCCGAGGTCGCAGCAGAGAGAGAGAGAGAGAGAGCACGTGATGTGCGTGAGGGATTGGATTAATCGAGAGTAGAGGTCGGGCAGTGGTTGGAAGGTGGGACATTGTGTTTTTTGCTGGAAACAAATAAAATATGTAGCGAGAGGGTAAGGGGGGGGTGAGGGTCGTTCTTTGTAATGTGTGCACAGTGTGGTGACCGCATCAAGAGCAGCGGCGTGTGCTCGGTGCGTTTTACATTACCACGAAAATAAAAGAGTTTCACGTGGATGTGCCGTGCGTGCGTGGCCGTGCACCAAAAAAAATGAGGAATAGGCAGGAACAGAATCAGAATGAATGATACTCACGGATTGAGGCACATGTTGGGAATGGTGCATCAACGATACCGTGACCAAACAGGGCAACCTCCAGGTGACACTGAAATGGCAGGGTAATGGGAAGGGATTCGAATAGTCATTAACTAGAACCAACAGCCCACCACCCACCCCCACGTGAACCTGTGTGTGCACAACCCAGGCGAAGATGCCGACCTGAGGGCAGACCTTCTTGGTTGGAAGTGAGATTGCGACAGAGACTGGGGGGATGCAGGACTGAACACGGAAAACAGAAAACGCAACAGAAGTTTGAGGTTTGGTTGTGGCGCGGCGGTCGTGCCAACCACCCCACACCAGGGGTGGGGGCAGCTCCTTAGCGTTCGTTGTTTCTGCCGCATCATATGGAGGAATAGCAAGAGCAGCCAAGGGATGTCTGCTATTGTCATCGAGGCTGACTTGTCTAGCCAATCAGCCTCAATGAACCGGCTGGCGAGTCAGTGTGTGTATCTTCTTTCACTGTGACAAACTGAGTCGGTGCACATACATTGTGGCAGTCCGGTAATGCAGTTGGAGATGACCCAGCTTGGTGTTCTGGACCCGGAGTGAAGGGTGTTGTGTGGGTTCAGCGTTGTGGAAAATGACCGGATAAAGTACTTGAACCTGTCCGATCAGTGCAGCCAAAAACAGGCTGTTAGTTTCACGAGTCTGGCCTGGCAAACGGGACGGAGTAAGGAGGATAATTTACTGCAAGGCTTCTGAAAAATCATTGCAAGTTACATGGGCCAGCCATAAGAGCCAGAGAAACGGGAGACCCAACAGATGCAGTGAAACCCGTCATACTATCGTGAGAGTCCTGCCGAACTCTCAGACTGTCATTGCAACCCCAGCCTGTCGACACTGTTCATGGCATGCCAATATTCTTGGGTGCGCCTCGCAATCGCCATGAGAGCATATGCAACCAACAAGCCATCCGACAGGCAGGCAGCACGGTTCCCAGATGCAACCTTCATCATCACACCGTTGCGCAACCCTTCGGCACCAAATCATGCCAATGAAACGATGACTCTGGCAGCAGGCTGACGATGGAAAGGCACGGGAAATGCAACCAATACAATGATGCACTGCGAAAGTGCTTTTTTTTTGTGCGGCCTGTGTGGTTGTCTTCGTCGTTTGTCTTCTTCGACCGGACATCCCCTTCTTCTGGAGACACCGATCTACACCATGAACCTCGAGCTGATGCTGGAGCTTTCGGGAGCCTCTGCGAGTGGGTGGCCACGTTTTCTTTGGTGGACGCACCCAAAAGAAAATAAAGAAATAGAAAAAACCCGAAAAGAGGTCGAGGCACCCGCTCCACTCCAGCACCATGGGGCTGAGGTTCACGGATCACACAGGTGAGGATCAGTCCTCTGTGAGGCGCTTATCCTGAAGACGTACCAGTTCCCCGGTCGGTCTCCAGAAACTCGGGCCGCGTCTGGCGCTGTATCGCCTCGGCGGGGCTGTCGTCCCTTACAGTCTTTTCTGTACGAGGTTTTCCCCAGGCTGCACACCTGCCCCGCGGCTGTGTGGCAGTCTTCGCGGAGTGCAATGCGAAGGTCTGGCCTGACGTGGTGTGGCTATTTAGACTCCAGGTGTCTCCACCCTTCCTGGTCTGGGGAGCCTCGGTACCCAAGCAGTTTTCGGTCATGCCCTGGACCACGGCCGTGCTAGACTCCTGGTGCAGGCACCCGTCATGGTCCGGGGACGGCCCCCCCAGGCAGTTTAACGTCTTACCCAGGACGGTGGTGGAGAATGAGGAGTGCTCCATTTTTTAACTGAAAAAACCCCCCCATCCCCACAACAAGCGGTCAGAAAAAGAACATCCATCAACGGACACATTTTTGCGCTGTCGCCATCATGGCCCTTTGAGGAGGGGTTTGCCGTGAGCGACTGAAAGGGAAGGTGGGTATTCTGCACACGACAGAGAGAGAGAGAGAGAGAACACTTGAGTGGACTGGACACACAAAGCGTCACGCCAGCTCTGCCCCTCTGCATCACCTCCTTGGGGTGATGGCAAGAGATGCGGCGAGCTGAACCTTTTGCCGACGAGGTTGTTCCGCGATGATTATTACAACTGCTGACAACCACAGCTGAAATAACAGCTGAAACACAAAAAGAACGCCATTGGCTTGGAGAAAAGTTATCCCCCGAAACGATCTGTGTGCCCCCCCCCCCTCCCCTCTCCCCTACCTGCGCTGCACATTGAATGACGGCGGGAGGGATATGTGTGTGGGTCTGCCCAAAGGGGGGTAGGGTGGGGTTGAGGGGGGCTGAAACAAACCGCACAGACAACACATTCCCACCCGGCCGGAGGGAAAACGACACACGGAAGAAGAGGTACCCCCTACCCCCGACCCCCACCCTCCCCCCACCCCTGCACAGAAAGGCAGGAGTCGGGAGGGAGGGGGGAGGGGGGATAGGGGATGAAGGGGGGGGGGGGATAAAGAGAATGTAAATAGGCAAATTCTGCCCCCTCCAGATGTGAGGGGTGGCAAACGGGGGTGCCAGGAAAATAAAATCAAACGCACGCGTTTTGTTGTTGTGGGCAAGAAACATGATGATGCACCGAAGGGGTGGGGGGGGGGGGGGGGGGGTGGGGGGTTTTTGCCCACTCTGAAATTTGGAAAACGCGGGTCACGCACACGAAGAAATTCTGAAGAATTGAACGGGGGGAAGGGGGGGGGGGGGGAGAAGGGGCTTCTCATCGGAACCTCATCGAGGAAGGAGCCGGGCGCTCTTGATGGGACCTCCTCCCACCCACCCACCCCCCCCACAGCCATACAAAACACCGTCGCAGCAGCAGAACATCGCGCTGCTCGCGCCGAACTGAAGATACTCCGACAAATTCGGTATCCAGCACATACATGCACTCGCAGTCGCCGTGCGCAATCCCCCCAAGTATTTTTTTTTGGAAGGCTACCGAAACCGGTTTTGACCACCCTGTTTGTCAGGTGTATGCCTTTTTTCGAGAGGGCTGCGCGCGTCCTGTCGTACTGAGGCTGCTTGGTGGGGCTCGCGCAAACTCGGTGTATGCCAAGAGAACGTATTTGAGGGGGTGGGTGTGTGGGTAAAGAGAAGTGTAATCGCCCGGACAGCACGGGTTCAAACACACGAGAGATAAGCTGAGACAAAAACTGGCGCGGCACCCTGGATGGGGGTTCCTTGTGGATGTGGCTTGTATTGTTGGAATGGGTCAGGCCTCGGCCACATGGTATGCATCAGACTCATAGGGCTTGGTGTTGACAATCATGCTATGATATGACCCACTGACACCCTATATCCTGCAGGCAAGATCGTGTTGTATTACTTCGTTTCGACGATACCCAACCTAGCGCCTGAGAGCAGACGGCTAGACTGTGACACACAAATGACTTCACTGCTTAGACTTGGCATGCTTGCGGGAATGCAACAAGGGGGGTGCAAAGAGTTGGGCAATTTTTTTGTAGTGCCGACAATCGCAGGCACTATGGGAGCCAGGCTACTGCACAGACCCGATTTTTTCCGGACAACAATTCACCCCCCCCCCCCTCCCCCCCCCTCTTCTGCCTCCCGAAACACCAATTCGCGGATATTCTGAGTGGACGAACCCCCCCGCTGCTCATCTATCCTGCCCGTACGTTCGAACGAGGTGACGAGGTGGGGGAGGTGTGTGACATGCATACCCTTCCTTCTTTTGGTGTCGACAATCACAGGCACTATGAGAGCAAGGCTGCTGCATAGACATGTAGACCTGCCTACACCTTCGTTTCTTTTGCTTGGCTTCGCAAGCAAAAAAATAATCAAAGAAACAACAAAGTAGCCCCGTGCCAGCCTGGTTAACGCAGAATATAAGATACAGAGAGAGGATGACATCGCTTCACTCTGGAGGGTGTGTGTGTGGTGGTGCTGTGCGATTAATTAGAGAAAAGGGTGTGAAGCCGACGTCATCTTCACTCAGCTTGCATGCACGGCCCAGGCCCTGCCGAGAGGGTGCCCAGCATGGCTGGAAATCCCAACACCCACAGATCCGATTCAGCTGGTTGGGGAGGTGGAGGGGTGAACCGAACGGGTTATCTGTGGGGGGGTCACTTAAAATGACCCAACCCTCGTCACTCCCGAAGAAAGAGATAGAGAGAGAGGGAGAGAGGGGAGGGGGAAGAGGGCCGCTGTATAGCCCGCAATGCGTCTAGTCTACTCGGAAGTCGGATCCAGATAAAGGTTATCAGAAAGGAACAGAGAAGACCCACGCCCGTGAATCAGCAGCATTTTTTGGCTTCGACAAATCACAAGCTCAGCCCGGGTCCTTTTTTTAGTCTGGCATCGATGACCACCCAGCCCTGGAGAGGGGGGAAAGGGGGGAGGGGAGAGAAGCAGTGACTCGGGCATCGTACCTCTTTTTTTTGGAAAGACTTCGATTTGATTCTTCAGAGCATTGGGAGGGAGGGGGTGATCAGCCCCAACCCGCCCCAACCCTCATATGAGCTGCACACTACCACACCTCACCCCCCCACGGGCATCAGTAGTACGCATCAGTAGTACCGCATTTCAGGTGGGGTGAAGGTGCGGTCCTCTGCGGACTTCAGCAGGGCATGCTCTGCAGGGGTGTGGGCAGAGGCTGCTACCTCCTCCCGATGGGCCAGGAGGTACTCTGAGGCGGCATCCCAGCGTTCGGACGCCAACAGCACGACCAGCTCGTTCCAACGGTTCATGGGGTCGGTGGCAGGGTCGAGGAAGGTCCACTCGTCCTCTGTTCCGGGCTCAGGCTCGATGGCACGGCTGACCAGCTGCAGCTTGGGGCCCATCTTGGGGAATTTGATGGCACCGGCATGCTTGAACCTGACCCGCTCCCTGCAGCTCTGCACGATGCGGAAGTTGACGAGAAGGGTGTACCCCTCCATGCGGCAGTACCTCTCCAAAGCAAAGGCCCAGGGCACGACAGGGCCAATCATGCAGTAGCGGCGCATCTTCACCGCACCGATGTGCCCTGCACGGACACCCCCGCTCACCACACTCATGCTGAGCTTCACAGCCTGGTTCACAACACAGGCACGAGAGAGCTCCAAGCCGGTCTGGGCTGCCATCTCCGGGTGGGTTGCACACGGTCTGATCCCGTTGTAGGTGAGGAGGACGCGGTCCCCGCTGAATGTGTCGGGTACGCCCTTGTGCCTCTGGCAGGTGTGGAGCACCTTCGAGATGTAGTCGCTGTGTGTGTTGATGATAGCCTGGTCGGCCATCGTGGAGCAGAGCTCGTGGAAGTTAAGGATGTTGACGACAATCAGGGACACCCGCCGCTTCCGCGTCAGCGCTGCGGGGAACAGCGTTGCGGCGTTGCCGCTCTTCCGCGGTCCGCGCAGGGAGGACCCCGAGCGGCGTGGGCGTGGTGGTGCGCTGGGGACGGGGGGTGGCGGGGACAGCACCACGACCGAGTGGGGCAGGGCCTCCGGGGGTGTGCGTGTCTCCATCTCGACCATCTCAGGCGTCTGGACGGAGGTGTTGGAAACTTCATCTGCGTCGGCATCATCAGTGTCACCGTCTGGGCCAGGGGGAGGGCGTTCGAGGCAGCCCACGACAGACATCGGCATGAAGCTTTTGTAGGCACGCATGTTCTTGATGAGCACTTTCGTGGCACGGTTCATTACGTTGACTTCGCGGAGAATGCTCTTCGGCCAGTCGACGTCGATCTCATCCACATTCATCATTGCCACCTGGTTGATGTCCTGCGCCAGCACTGCGAAGGGCTTCGTCAGCATCTCGTTGAAGATAAGGAACACCAGCGTTGCGACGAGGAAGATGACGCATGTCACCAGAACAGTCTCCACAGATTTCCTCGCAAACTGCGACTCGGTGTTCTGCCTGCTGATCGCCATGATCTCATTGATACGCCTGCTGTTCTCCGTGACGTTGCGCGTGATGTCCTCAGAAGGGATGAGAATGGCATGCACGGTGGCGTTCAGCCCATCTACCTCCTCACGGACAACGACACTCGCTGTCCAGTTCTTCGAAGGCACAGGCACGGCGGTGCCACCGGACCGAACAGAAGTCACCGCCTCAGCGTCGAGCGAGTGATTGAACACCCTGAAGTCATCGATCATGCCGTCGAACTTGTGGCCCACAACGTAGGACTCGGAGTACTCGAGGTGAATCATCACGCGTGAAATATCCCCACGCGCCACACGCACACCGTTGACCAAAACGGAGCAGGTGCGGGCGCCGAAGTCCACGCTCGCGGCGATATGAAACCAAGCGCTGTTGTTGAGGTGGCTCGACGCATTCGCGGAACACCCGTGGCTCCCCACGGCAAGCTCCAGCACCCCCGAGGCGTACATCCGGATGGCAGCACTCCCCGAGGTCCTGTCTGTGAAGAGCTGGGCATCCTCGCTGATGGTTGGCTCACGGAACACCCACATCATCACCGTGAACGACCTCTGCTGGAAACGCTCGCGGATAACGGCATCCAGTTTATCCACCTTAGTGTAAGACTCAGGGGCAACCACAACACCCGTGATATTCCCATAGCCCGTGTCATTGACACGGCTGTAATACTTCTTGGTGCTGCGCCACTCAGATGACGCCAACACACGGGTCTGCTGCACTCTCGGCACCCGCGTCGTGAGGTAGGGCAGGATCAGCAGCTGCGACTCCCCCCTGAACACGAGGGACTTCCCCCCTGCACCCTCCCGCCCTGGGGCAAACACGCCATTGCACACGCCCTCCCCAGGGCAGCCCTTGAAGACCAGGTCCCAGGCCTCCGTGCCATCGTCCTGCACACCGTCATCGAAGGAGGCATAGATCAGCTGCGGGGTGACGTGTTGCTTGTAGTATTCGCTTTCGTCGAACTCAAGATGCAGCGCAGTGCCCTTGTCGGAAAGGTCAGGCACCAGTGTGCCAAACTTCATTTTGAGATATTCCGCAAGCGCCACGACCTCGGTCATGCGGGTGCTGTAGACTGTGGGCAGCTCCGAGCCCTGCCTCCGACCGGGGAAGTAGTCAACAGTTCTGTACGCCTCTCCGGAAGTCGCAAACATGATGCCATCGTTGTCGAAAAACGCCATCGACATGTTCTCCGAGAGCGGGTTGCGGTTCATATGGCTGGAGAGGCTGTCCATGATCTCTAAGGACAACTGCTTCGCTTGGCGTGACAGGACGATGAGTCCGTTGAGCGTGTTGTGCGACACAAGATCGTTGGAATCCGGAATGCTTCGGATGGGCCAGAGTATGGACAGCATCGGCCCATTCCCCCTAAATGTCTCCAGCCCGCTCTCCTCGTTGTAGCTAGCGTAGTAGAGGAAGCCGTGCAGATTGCGGTACCCATTGTCGTTGTGTTTGAAGTAGGTCAGCACATCGCAGTACCCAGGGGGAAGTTCGGAGTTACGGATCCTCTCGAAAGGGTTCCACGCATCCCTCGAGATGCTCTTCTCCGTTGACTTCCCGAGCTCCATGTAGTTGTAGTGATACCCGTTGTCCGACTCGGAGATGTTTTGCGACACCCCGTCGACCACTGCCCTCTGCAGGTAGTCGTTGGTCACATTCGAGTCATCGATGTAGAAACCCCCAGTCTTGTAGACCTGCACAGTCCAGACCATATCCGGCCAGGCCTCTTCAAACTTCTGCCCCTTCATGGTGGCTGTGCGGAATCCAGGCACCTGCTCCTTCCAGAAGACATCCCATGTCGTCGTCTCGTTGTCCGACGTGAAGAAATTCTCAAGTATATCAGTTTGATACAGTGCCTTCGTCTTCCACTTGTGGAACGCAGATATCGCGGAGTCTGTGACAGTTTGCATATAAACGCGAGCCATCATCTGGACATTCTCCAGATTCCTGTTGTTGGTGAACTCAACGGACTGCTCCCCATCGTGCGAGGCATCCGCCACGCCACGCTGACCCGCATCATACGACAGACCGAACGACAGAGCAGCAACCGTCACCAGAAGCGACAGAGACAGCGCCGTCGAGCTCCAGACCAACGGGAGCCCCGGCACATCCACGGCGGCGGCATCCACATCTGGGGTCACCTGGATGGCCTGGCGGTCCGCCACGCTCCCCTTGGCATCGAGGTAGACCTTCCCCACGACAGCCGTCAGGAGGATCGGGATCAGCACCAGGGAGGCGATGGAGCCGTCCTCCTCGAGGACACCACGGTCCACCTTGTCGACCACCGGCAGCGTCTGCGAGGATGGGTCCCGCTGGACCTCGCTCGGATCCTCTGCGCTACCCAGGACGAAGGTGAGGTTTGCCGAGTACACCTCGGTTATATTGTCGTAGGTGCCATGCGTTGTGACATACGATATTATGTTCTGCATGTGGTGCGTCCCCTGCGTGATCCCCATTGGAAGAGACAGCCCCCCTGCGTAACCCGCGATAATCTGCTCCGTCAGCACCACCACAGCACGCACATACCCCTGCAGGTTGCGCAGGGCCTGGACACGGTGGCACTGCGGCTCCCACCCCCCACTGTCGGTGTCCCACAGAAGCACTGTCGACTTCGGATCCCATTTTTGCCGCCCCGCCTCCTCCCTCGTGAAGGTAGGGTCGCAGAGCTGCGACGGGACACCGGAGTTCGGTCCGTAGTAGATAACAGGCACAGTGATGGACCCCTCCCCCTCCTGGAACAGAGAGAAGAGTGTGTTGCTCCGGCGGAGCGGGTTGATGTCAGGCGCGTAGATGCACCCCAGGTTGGTCGGGTCCATCACAACATCATCACCCCCATTTTTGGAGTCGTTTCTGCAGGGAGGCTCCTGCGTTGGGGCAGGAGGGGGGGCGTCAGTTTGGGAGACACCCGGCGTGGGCGGATGGGCCTGCTCTGGAGCCCGGACGGTCATCGCGCAGTAGGAGCAGAGCCTGTCCTGCTCAACCGGGCGGCTGGAGCACATGTCGAGGGCAGGGAGGAACCAGAAGGGGCACGTGTTGTTGAAGAAGTCTGGATGATCCGTTGGGACAGACGGGATGTCACCCGCCTCACACGTCGCGTCGTGCTCCACTCTTCCGGTCATCTTGCTGATGAGAGAGGAAGCATCCCTCAGATTGCTCGACTGCAGCCACTCCACGACAGGTATGTTGTCGTAAAACGCGAAGAACAACGCGGTGCCAGCACCCCCACCCCTGAACAGCACGCAAGGCGGACGGTTCTCATACTTACGGATGGAGAGATCCGCCATCACAATCCCAATCTTGGCGCCAAGCTTTGTTGCAACCTCATGCTGTCCGCTCTCGCTGCACACCGCCCGGTCCGCGTTTTTGTGATAGGTGTACACTGCGATCTTCCCAGGCAACTTCACATGTTCCCAGTCTGACTCATTGCAGCCTAATCCCTTGTGTGTCACAAGCTCCATCCCACTCTGCCCAATACCGCTGATGCCATCCGAGGAGTAAGTGTTCAGATTGTCCCCCAGACAGACCTGGGAAAGGCAGATGGGAAAGGACTCGAGGCCCCCGGAGCCGGGCTGTTCGAAAAATTGGCGCGCGGGGTTGTCCGCTTTGTAGTCCACCCTCTCGATGCGCAGCGTGAAGAGGCATCTCCCGCATATCTCGTTCTTCTTATGCCAGTTGTCACGGTTGCAGAAGGCTTCGTGCAGCCCCTTGTCAGACATGATCTCACCAGTCATGCCCTTGATGCGCAGCTGCACAGCATCCCCAAAGTCAGGACTAATGCCATAGAGGCATTGGATATGATCATGATGACACAGCTTCTTCTCATCAGGCGCCCCGATCCCTGTGCATGACGAATACCCCCCACAGAGGCAGAGAACTGCACAGAGGACAGCGAGAATCCGACCCGCTGGCTGGCACACCGTTTTCCCCGGCATTGGGAGAAGGGTTTATGATACGTCAAGGCGTTTGGGTTTGACGAGAAAGAGAGAGCGGTGGGAGGGAGGGAGGGAGGGAGGGGTGGGCCTGGAGGCGCAGGGGGGTTTGCACCCCCACACCCGACCCCCCCCCCCCACACGCACACCACTCAATCCACTCAAAACGTGACCCCCACGTTTCCCCCACCCTCCTCCCTCCCGAAACTATTGCGGAGGATCACAACTCTTTTTGCGGGGAATAAAGCTGCAGGGGATATGGGATATGGGAGGGGGGGGGAGTCGTAAAAAATAGAAGTCGAAGGAAGCACAAGAATAATCTCCTTTCACTCGTTAGGGGAGGGGGGGGTGTGGCACGGGGGGGGGGGATTGACGAGGGGATGTGCGTCTGCGTGTGGGTGTGGGTGGGTGGGGAGGAGGGACACACGCAAGACACACTACCCACCCCACCCTACCCGCCCCGCTCTCTGCCACCAGGAGGGGCAGGCCTGTTGGTGGTGGTGGAGGTGGAGGTGTGGCCACTGGCAATACAGCAATTTACATCTGCGTTGGGAACCTGTTGGAATGTGCAAAAGCGGGATCGACTCTCACGTTGTATCCTCCGGGGGGGAGGGCACTCCGCACTGCAGTGTATGAGCACGCCAACCCAAACCACAACACCAAAAAAGGGGAGAAAAAAGATAAGGCTGTTGTTTGTGCGCCAAATCCGGGCAAAACAAAAGCAACTCCGCAGCCTGATGAGGAGGTTGAATTTGTTGCCCAAGCGCTGCCTACTATCTTTTTGACACTGACAGGTTCCCTGTTGTGGTAAAAAAAGGATGCGGGATGGGGTGGGGTGGGGTGGGAGGGGGGATGCGAGCATTCCACCTGTCCTCTTGTATATATGCAGGCCATACATTCAGTTCTAACACCAGTGTTTCTCGCCCCTGAACCCCTACACATTTTGGGGGGTGGGACGTTCCTCCTCCTCCATTGTCTATCATCTAAGGGCGAAAGGAGAGAGTGCGATTGGATCAAGGGCGGATATGAAGTCCTTGCGGGAGTCGAGGGGGGTGGGGGAAGGAGGTAAAATTGGGGTGAAGGGAGTGAGGGGGGAGTGGGAGCACAGTGAAGAAAGTACATACAGTATTTTTTTTGCGGAAAAATACTCCATTTCGTTTCTTTGGGACAACGGGGGGTGGTGGTGGGGGTATTTCTTTACTGCGAATAGTGTAGACATGGCCCGTGGACCCCTCAAAGTAGGGAAACACAAAACTGGGCACGGGTGGGTTGGCTGGTTGCTCAGTTTTCGTATTTTTTAGTTCGATTTTCTTGACAACGTGTCCTAGCATGACCAGCCACACACTTCTATTGACAACGTGTGCTGCGAGTATAACGTGCCTTGGCATGCCTTTCAATGCACACAACGTGGAATATTGTTTTCTCGTCAGACATGTCGCAGAGTGAAAGTTACCCCTCATCACATCTGGATGTGGTCAAACCTCCCTTCCTCGGGCCAGCTCTAGGAAGGCGTCAAAAGCCGGGGCGTTTTTTCCCCCGGATTGTCCTGGTCAGTTCTCCACGGTGACAAAAAACATTGTCAAAGTGGAAAAATATCGCGTTGGGTGGTCAACACAGTATACCTTGCCTCGATGTGTGATGCGGGACGAGACTGTTCGCACAGACACACCCAATATTTTCATCAAGGCAAACCACACGCGATTTCTGCCCGGTTTTTCTTTTGGCGCACAACAGGAAACACGCGCCTCTTGACACCAATCACCCAACTCCCGAACACCCCACCCAAAGCGGGCCACACAGCAGCCCACCCTCCGGGAAGACGTGGGGGCTGTGGACACCCGCGAGCAACACACGCAATCTAAAGGAAAGAAAAAAAACGAATGGAAGGGGGGCGTGTACTGCTCTGCCCAGACATGCTGCAGGGGGGGGGGGCTGTGGGGGGAATAGCCACATTCCGGCAACCATGGCGGTGCAGCTGGGGGCAAGTTTGCCCAGGTGTGTCACGGAGGCGCTCTCGCCTTCTGGACGACCTGAGCGAAACAGTGGGCGGGGGTAGTGTAGAGGGAGAAGGCGGTGGGGAGAAGAGTACCGGGGCAGGGGAGGGCGGGAGGGCGGGGGCGGGGCCTCTGTTCAGAGATGAAGAAACTGTCGGATGGCGAGCCGTGGCTAACTGCCAACCATTCAGCAAACGGCACCCAGAGGGGGGTGAAGGCACCAAAGAGGCTCCTCCCCACACCACCAACCACCAGTGGGATCGAATGGAACTGTTCGACAATAATGGGAGGACCTTAGGTGTGGCAACGCATGCGCTGCGAACAGCCGTTCTTTCCTCGGGCACAACTTCTAAGAGGTAGTACAGACAATACACACACGTTAACCTTTCTTGTTTGGTGTAAGTTGCACCAAGCGACCTCTAACGACACCATCCGCTGCACACACTGAAACCCTCCCCTCCCTTTGCTGTGTCGACACAGTGTCCACAGGGCATTGTATCATGGGATAGTGCGCTGATGTTGTTGGAGATGGATCGTGGTGGATCGCCCTCTACCCCAGCAATCATGAGGGGGGGGGGGGGTGGCAGGTGGGGGTGGCGTGTGTGTATCGGGAGAGTAGAGTTGAAAAGAGTAGAACACGGTGATGGGGTGAAGGAGACGAGGGGGGGTTTGATCGTCGAGAGTGAATGGAAAAGTAAATCTCCCAGCACTGTGAAGACGAGGGGGGGGGGGGTGGTGGTGATGGTGGTAGTGGGATATCAAAAACCGCCGAGCTAGCATGATTTTTGTATGATATGGACACAGTAAAAATGGGAATGGGGAACCTCTCCCCTCCCCATGAATATCCGGCTTTCTTTTTTGCCAGCTTCATCGATGCAGAATGCAACCCAACAGAAATTTTCTTCTTACTGCAATCGTCTCAATGTCGCACGCAGGCCAAGCCGGCCTTTGCCGTATTCTACCCTCCACCACCCCCCCATCCACCTCCCTGAAGTCGCACAGAAAACAACACGCACACCATAAACAAAAGGACGAGATGCCACAGAACAGCATGCTTCGGGATACTCTGCCACACAGGGGCACGCTGGAGCCGGCGCCTCTAAATTGAACGAAGCCACCCTGCCGCCACCACCACCACCACCCCCAGCCCTGCACAAAGGAAGAGGGTGTGGGCTTGCGGGGTGAGCTGCCTTGGTGGGCCGCTCTCACCCAGCCTATTTGATACCCGCCTTGAGATTCTCGATCGAATTGCTGAGCTCCCGGATGCTGTATAGAGGAGGATGCAGTGGCGCAGGGGATGGAGAGGAGAGGGGGGATTGGCGGCGAAAGCAGAAGAAACTTGCAGGGGGGCGGGGGGTGTGGGTGTCTGCCCCCTCCCTCCATACCTCTCCTGTGCCCCGCGGACGCCCTTGTCGAGGTTCACCAAGATGGCGGACTCAGCCTCCTTCTCCGTCTTGAAGGCCTTGAGCTGCGCCAGGTCTGTGCGCATCTCCGTGATGTTCTTCTTGATCTTCGACAGGTCCTTCTGCACCACGTCGTCCATATCCCCGCCCCCACCGGACGCCATGATGTCCTTCTGCAGCTTGATGACAACGCTGTTGACCTTCTCCAGCTCGCTGACGTTTTCATCGATGGCTGCGACGATCTCGTCGTTGTTCTGCTCGAGCTCATCGACACGCTTCTCCAACTCCACAACACGCGCGCCGTCCGCCCCCGACTGCACCGGGGCCGGGGCCGGGGGCGGAGGGGGCGTCCCGCTGCTGGCTGCAGCAGCCTCCACCGCGGCCCGCATGCCCTGGATCTGATCACGGAGGCTCGCAACCTGATCCTTCAGGATCGGCACCTCGCCGCACTTCTCCTTGACGTCGGTGACGGTGCTGGAGAGGGGCGGGATCTCGCCGCAGAGCCGCTCCGCCTCTGCGAGACGCCGCTCCAGGTCCTGCACCTTGGCGGCATCGGCAGGCGTCATCCCAGCAGGCCCAGCGGGCTGGCTGCCTGCCTGGCGCTGCAGCTGGTCGCGCAGCATGGCCAGCTGATCTTTCAGCATCCCGACCTCCATCGCACGCTCCCGGTTCTGGTCGTTCTGCATGCGTGTCTCCTTCGCGTTGTCCGCAACCTGGTCCGAAAGTGCATCCAGACGCTGCCCAACGCCCTGCATGCCCTGGAGCTGTAGAGGGTGGTGGTGGTGGTGGGGTGCGAGGGTGCGGTGCTGCTGGCTGGTGACCATACCTCCCTTGCCATCTCCATGCTCTTGTTGGCTGCCTCCAGAGCGGGGCGGATCCTGTGCTCCTCCATTGCCGCCAGGGCGCGGTCCACCCTGTCGTGGGAGGGCTGGTTTGCCACAGCAACCTGGATCTTCTCCAGTGCCACGGCAAGCTCCTCATCGGCCATCTTCCGCTGCGACTCGATGCCCTTGATGCGTGCGTCGAATGAGTCTACAGGATGGTGTTGATGGTGCGTGAGTGCTGTGTGCCATGCAGATCAGCTGCCCCAGAGGAGGTGGCAAGGGCAGCTGTGTGTGTGCGGCTTGACTGAGACATACCGAGCTCATGCCCCAGCTTGGTGCGGAGGTCGTCCAGCTTCTCATTCTGTGCCTGCATGATGTGTACGGTGCCATCATGCACGTACGTCTCGAACCCGTTGCGCAGGGAGTCCTGCGGTGGTGAGGAGTTGCGGTGGTGTCCGGTGGGGTTAGATGCGTTAGGGAGTGGACGGCGTTCCCCCAAGCGTTCCTCCATCAGGGAGGGGAGGCACATTAGGTTGACGTTGCATACCACTGTTTTCTCCGTCATCTGCAGCTTCTGGTCCACAAGGGATCCGGCCACTTTGCAGTCGGAGACGATCGACTCCATCAGGGCCGTGCGCTCGTCCATGCCTGTGTGTGGTGTGGGTATGGTATGGTATGGTGGTTGGTAAAAAATCAACGTCCCAGATAGGGCTTCCGAGAGAGAGAGGTTTCGGAAGTGATGTGATATTCCGCACATTTCCCCGGACATACCGCGCAGGTCGTGCTTCATGCTCTGCAGCACCTCCTCCAAACCTTCGATGTGCTGCTGCAGCGCTGCCCGCAGCTGCCCCTTGAGCTGCGCTTCAGAGTCAGCCATGCGCCGCTCCAGGTCGACAGAGTTCTTCTCCGCGACATCGGCGATCTGCCGCATGACACCCATCTTGTCGTCGAGCGCAGAGGTCATCCGCCGCTCCACCTCGAACGCCTTCTGCGCCTGCTCATCGAGACGCTCCTGCAGCACGCGGGTGGACTGGTCGATCCTATCCTCGATGCGGTGCATCCGCTCAGCATCCTCTGCAAGCCGCCCATCGAGGTGTTTGATGCGCTGATCAGCAACGGTGGCACGCGCACCCGCCTCCGCGATGTCCTTCATCACCTTCTGCTCCACCTCCATCACCGTCTGCCCGACGCGCTGGATGGCGGTGTCGACACGCATCCTGATGTCGTTGCCGCTGTTCTGCACCTCGGCAACCTGGGCGTCCATCCCAGCCTCCAGCGCCTGCACACGGGATGAGTGCGAGTTGACGGTGTTCTGCATCAGCGCTACAGTCTGCTCCAACCCGTGGATCGCAGACAGGTTGGAGTGGAGCTGCTTCCCGTGGCTGTCCAACACCTGGTCGCTGCTCTCCCGCATCGCTGCGTCGTGCGGGTTGCTCCTCTGCGCATCCACGGTGCTCTGCAGCAGGTTGAGCTTCAGCTGCAGCGCATGCAGCTGGTCAGACGTGGCGGTGTTCATCGCGCCCAGCTGGTCGCGCTGCTGCCCCACCTGGGTCGACGTCCACTGCTCGATCTGATCCCTCGCTGCCTGGATCATATTCCCCACCATGTTCTGAATAGAGTTCCGCAGCGCAGACGGGAGATACGTCGGGGCATTCTGCGGCGGCGCCCGCCCCTGCAGCTGGGCATCAATATCATCCAACATCATGTCGTTGTACAGCCTCCGCACATCGCTGTTGTCCTGCAGCCCGCGGACGGAGCCCACCATTTTATCCACAACACCCTGCAGCATGTCGACCTTCCTCTCCAGCTCCCGATCCCTGGGCACCTCACCCCTCACGGGGCTCAGGGCATGCGATTCAATGCCACGCTGCGGCACGGGAGGTGTGCCCATGCTGGCACGGCTCCCCAGAGCCTCGATACGATCGATCCTCTGCCGGAGATGCCGCATGTCGTCAATCGACGGCCCTGGCGGGTCGGCGTGCACCACGGTGGTGTGGAGGTGCGGAGGGGGCTGCTGCTGCGCACGCATCTCTGCAGTCGCCTCCTGCACCCGCGACAGCACCGCGGCGAGCTGCTGCGTCTCCTGCTCCACATTCGACACGCGGCGTGAGATGTCCGCAATCTGCCTCCCCTGGGGCATCTCCGACGGCGTCTTCCTCGGGCTCCGACCATGCTGCAGCGCCGGATCCTCCGGACGCAGCACATCCGCCAGATGCCCCTGCTGCTCGCCCCGCTGCGCAGGCAGCTGCGTCTGCACATCCCGCAGCTGGATCTGCAGCAGCTTCAGCTGATCCTGGTAGGCCAGCCACTCCTCGTTTTCGATGTACAGCGTCGCGCCCCCCCGGTTCGGACTCCTCTCGGGAGACCTCCCTCCCTGCTCGTCCAGCCGGTCCGCCAGGGCGTGCTGCCCGTGCTGCAGCTGCTTCACTGCATCCCTCACATCGCCCAGCTCTGCAGGGGTGACCGCCCCCCTCCCCATATCGCGCAGCTGCTGTGCGAAGGAGTCCATCATCGCCTTCCTCTCCGCCCTCTCCTGGTTGAGCGCAGCCTCGAGGCGTGCGATCTCCCCCCTCGCATGCTCGTCGACGGCAGGGCCGGGTTTCCCCCAGGGTTGGCTCTCCACCTTAGCCAGCACAGGCGAGGCCTCGTCGTCCGACGCAGGTGGGTTTGTCCCTGACCCCCACGCAGCAACCACAGGAGGTGTCATGGGGCGTGAGGCATGTGTCTGGGCCCTGCTTTCCGCCTGGGAGTGCATGTCATCCGCAGGGTGGTCCTGCATGAACCCATCCTCGACCTGCCCGAGCTCCTCGATGTAGAGCCCGGTGGAGGGCTCACGGAGGGAGGGGCTCCGGCGGCACAGCTCGTCCAGAGTCATGTGGACTCCAAAGGGGGACTGCACCTCGGGGCGGCATAGCACCCCGACGTATTCAATGGTGGGGACAGCCTCCGTGGTGTTGAAGCTCTGGAGCGTCCTGCTGCTCTGAAACCCTCTGCAGACCACCTCGAAGCTGCTGGCTGCGGTGATGCAGATCAGCTTGCCGAACATCGCCTTGATGACATCCACCTTCGGCAGCCCCTTGTCAGCACACATCGCAGAGAGCTCCCTGGCGTAATACGCCTTGTCCCCCCGTGGACCCTTCGACGGGGGACCCCCTGAGATTTTCACAATAAACCTCCGTGTGTCCTCCGCAGCAACCCCCTTGATCCGCAGGGTGGGAACGGCCTGCTTGAGGAGCCTGCAGATCGACTGCGAGTCAGGGATAGAGCTGTGCACCGAAGGGACCGGGACAGACACCGTCATGACGTAGCTCACCCTGGAGGTGTCCAACCCGGAGACGAGGCTCCAGTTGAAGAGAGGGGCTCTGCCGGAGGAGGCGCGGTCCGACATGAGGATCATCTGCTTCTTCGGGGAGCCCATCCACCGCTCTGAGTGTTTGTCGAAGATGGCGAAGATGGCATTCGCGCAGATGGGGAGCTTTCTGTCGATCAGCTCGTCGAGAATCGAGGCGAACTTCGAGCTGAAGGAGACCGGCATGCGGGGGGGGCTGCACATAAATGCAAACCCGACGCGGGTCGGGGGGAGCGGGACAGCCGCATCGATGGCCACCTCCGGGAAGGACCGCGCCGTCTCCGCATGGTGGCTGCTGTAGTCCACAACAAGAGCCCCACGCTCCCCTCGGTTGGGGCTGATCAACGCGCTGAGATCACCAACGCGCAGCACATTGGTGTGTGAGTAGGAGTCGTAGTCGGTAGGGGCGAGGCACAGCGCCCCATCCTGCACCATGCCATGCGTGCTGACCACCACGATGAGCAGCCCCTGCGGTGTGATGCGCCTCCGCATGTCCTGGATCTCGTGGATGATGTTCTGCAGCTTCGGCTTGCGTGCCGGGTCCTTCTGGGCAGAGGTGAGCACGGAGACATGGTCCATCTTCAGAGCACGGAAGCGCTCTTCGAGAACCTGGATGTCACGCAGCGGGTAGGGGAGGTTGGCGATATTGGGGCTGTCGAACTCGGTGACCCCCACCAGCACCGCCCCGCGCAGGGGGACGGGGTCGCCATTATAGGCGACGCTCTTCACCTGGTCCGCGCTGGCGAGCGTCTTGGGGCGCGGGGTCTCCTTCACGAGACCCCACAGGTCCTCCATGGCCCGGCAGGGGGCTCCCCAGCCCGACACCAACACGCCGTCGGGTTGCCGACAACGCCGTGTGTTCTGCCTAGAGGGGGGTTGGGTGTGAGACACAACGTGGAGAGAATGCGGATGAGGTCTCACAGACATGCTGGCAAGAAGCTGCGTGAGAGAAGGCGGGGGGGGGGGGGGGGCGGGGCATGTCTTGATGCGACTTGTGTGTTGCCATTCTTGGCATGGCAGCGCCACCCTCGGTTTTTCACCCCCCCCCCCCCCTCCCCCTCGTTGCCTAACGCGCACACCACACCCCAACCCTGAGAAGCTCTGGGGGACTCTATCCCGGAGGCAAGCGCCGTCGGCACACAACAGACTGCCCGTGATAACAGAGGTCAGCCCTTCATTCTCTCCCCCCCCCCCCTTCCGGCAAGGCTAGATAGAGGCCAAAAGAAAGCGGCAAAAAACAAACGAACCGGAGAGGGGGGGGGGGTTTGCCAGCGCGAGGAAAAATCACCAGGGTCAGCGTCAGCCGGCTGAATACTATTCCCTTTCTCTTCGCCAACCCCCACCCCCACGCCACCCCGGAGGGGGTTCCGCAAACTGTCGACACCATTCCCAGAACACCACCGCGGCGGGGGGAGATGAGTGTACATCACGAGCACCCTCAGCTTGATGTGGATGTAATATTCCACTGTCTGCTCTCACACACACGTGAATCTTTTTATATTAGTGTAGACACACACCGAACACTTGCTCTTGATGTGATCTCCACTGTCCACACACACACACGTGTATATTTCGATTTTCTCTCATCGTGGAGACCCTGGATGGCACTCTGCCCGTATCACCATCCCCAGAAACCGCGTGAGCTGCGGTATTGAGGGAGCCAGTATTCCTGAGAGGCTGCGCCGATGCAGGCGCCTGCAAGGTGGATGTGGTGAGCGAGCCCAGTGGACCCCCCCGCGAAGAGGAAGTACATCAGGCCAAGGGTGTCGAACCCGAGGATGCATGAGAGGAAGGTCTCGGAAGAGACGGGCTGGGGGAGGAACAGGATGTGCCACTTCATGTCAGGCTCGCGCTGCGCGACGACTGTCATCCCGGAGTAGAGGCCGCCGCTCAGGCCGAGGGTGGGCACCACGCGCAGGGGGAGGATGGCCGTTGCGAGGAAAAGCCCGACGACATTGGCCATGACAGCTGATGCGATGATGAACATCGTCGCCTGAGACCCCACGCTGTAGTCTTTGTTCTTCCGGAACATCGACCTCTCAAGGAGGGGTGTGAAGATGGTCGCCGCGTAGCAGTTGAAAAGCAGATGCATCGCACTGCCGTGCGCAAACACCGAGGTGAACAGCGTGTGAAACCTCCGCTGCTTTATGGTGTTCTCCCACCCACACGTCGTGTGGCGGTACACAACGTGCCTCACGGAGGGCACCCTCGATGCTGCGAACACCGCACAGTTTATCGTGATGAGAGACTGCAGACTGTGCGACAGACACCCCCACTTAAACTTTGCATGCTGGTACTGCATACGCAGCTCACGCTGAACAGAGGAGAGGTCCATTTTCTCTCGGAGGGGGGGAGGGGCAGGAGTGGCAATGTGTGAGCTGCACCGCCAACACTGCCTCAAGAAGGAGAGACGGGGCTCAGCCAAAAAAAATACACCCCCTCCCTGGCTATCTAAAATACATCCGCCTGTGTGACCTGTGGAGGAATTTTGCTTTGGAGGGGCTGTTACGAAAAAATCAGAACTGCACCTGTGACAGCAAGGGGTTGGCTGGGAAGGGGGTGGGGGAGGGGGGGTCGGAGGGAGGAGGGATGGTGAGAACGTTGACGGCGCAGTTGAGTTGGAATTTGTGCCGAGTTATGTCGTCTCCTGAGAGCAGCGGACTGGCTATCCCTTGCCTTTGGTTAGGATTCCCCATTGGTCGCACCGTTGTGGTGAATGGGAAGGAGGGGCAGGGCCAGCCACGAAGCATCAGAGGAAGGGTATTGGTCTAACCTCGACACAGAGCAAGACTGCCGAGAAAACAACAACTAAACACGAACAGATCCGGTGGGGGTGCAGCGGAAAACTGAACAGCAAGGCACGGGTGAGTTGCTTTTTGTGCAGGACAAAGGAACTGATCACACGGCTTCCCTCCCAGGGGAGAGCCGGTTTTCTCTGGAATCTGTCGGCTGGGTTCCAACACACCGCACACAACCATCACACCCGCCGGCTTTCTCCAAGCTGTCATCGCAAAAAAGCAAAGACCCCCGCGAGCGACATCGCACCACAAGTTGTGATGCACGGGGTAAATAAAGAAAGATACCTGGCGGTTAGATTCATTCCAGGTGCGTGTGTGTGTGTGGGAGATTTCTCGTTCACCCCTTGGTGTGTGTGGGGTGGGGGGTAGAAAGGATTGAAGCTGGTTTCACGCAATTATATGGGCATGACTGGAGTGGAACCAAAGCGCTTTTGACTACTGTTCTCCGTTTTTTAAAGGAAAGGGGTACGACGGGTATCTTGCTCGTGCTGGGGAGCTGGTAATGACTTGTTGCGGCATCGCTTTCATGTCGAACGTTCCGATCAGGACAGGCTCTTCACCCTATCGAGGAGGCACTCCTGGGCAGCAACGGAGTAGGCGCTCGACTTGCCCTTTGCCGCACGCTGCTTCCTGTGGCCCATTTCGGCGTTCATCATCGCCTTCCGCCCCGACTGCGTCCATTCGGTAGTGGTGGCCATCCTGCTCTGGATCTCGACTGCATCGTCGCAGAGGCTGGTCACAATGGCATGGCGCTTGGCCTGCTTCTTCTTGCAGGCTGTGGAGAGCGACGCTGAGGGGGCCTTGGCCTCCTGTGCCTGCAGCTGCTCAGTCATGCGGCTGCTCACGGTGCGCATCTTCTGCACAACCTCGTTGGCACCGAACAGGTCACCCACGTCTGCGAGCTCCCTTGCCCTCACCATTGCATCCGCGGCGTCAAGGCGCAGCCTGTGCACCAGCACGTCAGGGTCGGGTGTGCGGTCGTCACAGTCGTATTCAATCACACGGTCCACGCACAGCGTCGACTCCGCCTCCCTGGTGTTGCCGTTCGCCCCACGCCAGGTGACCTTGACACACCCGACGATCTGTGTGGTGGGGGCGCTGACCTGGTCGATCTTCAGCTCCATGATGATGTTGCGCGACTCCTCTCCGTACATGTCCTTGTATGTAATGCGGATGTTATCAAGGGACGCATCCTTGTTCTCAGGGAGCGATGTCACCTTGACCCCGCGCGAGGGGGTGAACGTCACCGTCACATCCGATGCGACAACGGTCAGAAGCCCACCCAGGCACTCTGCGAAGCATGCGGGGATCTCTGCGGGGTCGCGCAGGTAGTAGTACATCCCCGACCCTGCCTCTGCCACAGCACGCAGCATCTCCTCGTTGTGTGTGTCGCCAAACCCGAAGGTGAACAGGGTCATGTATGTGGATTCACCGAGGAAGACGTTCACCTCCTCCAGCAGGCCGTCCGTCGTCTTGATCCCGGTGGTCGCCTGCCCGTCAGTGAAAAGCCAGACCGACTTCGACACGGTCCGCCCGCTGGTAGTTGGGGCGGCCTTCTTCCCTGCCTCACGCATCTCCTTCATGCCTGCAAGGAGGCCCCCGCTGAGGAAGGTGGACCCGCCAGGCTTGATGGACTTCAGGAGCTCGAGAGTCTTCTTCTTGTTGGCGATAGTCATCTGCGTCATGGGAAGGACACGCTTCACTGTGTGGTCGAATGCGACAATCGACAGCTTGTCCTGCGGGAGCAGCTCACGCACGACAAACTCCAGCGACTTCAGGACAAGCGCGAGCTTCTTCACGCGCATGCTTCCCGACCTGTCGATCACAGCGCAGATCTCAACAGGGGCGCGCTTCTGCTCCGACAGGTCAGCCGCAGGTGCAGTGATGTCGATCATCGACAGCAGCGAACACTCTCCGACGTGCATCTGGTTGTACTCAGGGACGCACTTCAGCGTCAGGCCCTCGGGCACAGCAGCACCAGAGGCAGCAGAGGCAGCAGCGGCGTCAGCTGCCGGAGGAATCGTGGGCTTTTCCGAGCTCTGGGGCAGCGTATCCGGCAACGCCTCGCAGCGCTGCTGGGTGGGTGGCACCGACTGGGCCCCGCCCTCGTTGAAGCTCACCACAACGAAATCATCGGAAGCCGGTGCGCTGGGTGCCGGAAACATGTCATCAGAGAGGTTCTGCGAGAAGTCCACGGGAGCGGGTGCGGCGGGTGCAGCGGGTGCAGCGGCCGCGGGAGGTGCGGGAGGTGCGTCGGAACCCATTTTGTGTATTTTTTTGGAACAGAAGATAAAGCTCGATGCGAGGCTCTCCTTTGAAAGTGGCTTACTGTGTATGCGGCGGGAATCTCCTGCAGAGGGACAGGTGTGTGCGTGTGTGTGTCGTGTGCCCAGTTGCTGCTCCAAACGGTGCACACCCGAGATAGCTCGGTGGGTTGTGGCGTGGGCGTTGCGGGTGTGCAACAGAGCCCGTTTGGTCCAAAATGACATCACCTGATGTTGTCATGAGCCAACATCGGTGAGAGTGGGGGCACCTTCCTTATCTGTTCGACGGTGTGTCGCTCGATGCCCCGCCTCATGCATCCTCTGTTCTGATGTTGGAAACCCCCGCTGGATCGTGAAGTGACAGCAAAACGAAACAAGCTACTTCTACTACTCAAGAAACGCAGACCCCACTCCCCGGTCTGATGAATTGGAGCGATGCACGGCCCAGCTGAAGGCACAGAAAGTTTCCCCAGTTGGCTGCGCGAAAAAAAAAACAATTCACAACACTGCCTAGGCATACAGTGCATCCGAATCGGATCCGATACATTATCGGACGATTATCGGATGATTATCGGACGATTATCGGATCCGATAATCATCCGATAATTTTTTTGGGTGGGTTTTTCAACCAGAAAATGTTACCAATATTCTGCCTGATCAGGGTCAGTGCTGGCGCGGGGTGGTCGATTCAACCGGAAAAAGTTTTGGGGGCCACTATTCGATCATTCGACCGGGGGTCGAATAGGTGAACCCCTTCGGCCTCATCAGCGCCCCAGGAACACAGGCCCCGTCATTGGTTTTCGACGACGATGGAGATGATGACCCGTGCCGCGCGCACACCAGCCAACTGCCCCAGTGCTAGGGACGGGGCCGAGGGGGGTGGTGTGGCAGGCAGGGAAGTGCACGGGACTCGATGCTGGGAGGGCTTGGCGCGCGAAGCGCGCCAAGCCAGCAAATCCGCCCCCAAAAAACATATGTGAAAAATCCATTCGACCGGGCACCGATCGAGCGCGCCAGCACTGATCAGGGTTAGGGTTGTTACAACCCCCTGGCAAGCGAGTTCGAACATCTGTTCCTTGCGGGCGTCCAGATTGGGTGGGGGCTTGCTGCGTCCAGCTTACTGAGGCTACTGAGGGCCGTCCGGTCTCCATCACCCGATATGACTCCGCATTATCGCGCAGGCACAAGACAAGGTAGTCTCCAGATACATGCCACAGGTCTGGTCGCGAAGCTCCCCAGACCCCCCTGGTGGCCCCCTCCGGAAAGTGTTACAACAATCCCAATATCTCTCACTCAATGCCAGATTTTCGAAAACCAACGCCCCAGGGACACCTGCAGGACAAGGGCGCCAGTGCCGCTGACTACGCGGTGGTCCCGACGGAAGCGCGCGACGCGGTGGTGGAGCGGGGGTCGGGGATGCAGGACGAGCTCCCTCGGGTGCACCCTCAGTGTGCAACTCAGCTGGCAGCTCTGATGAGCTGCGGCTGCACGACTCCACTAAAACTCAAAAAATATCAAGCGTGGGGTCTGGGGGGTTTCTCGTGAGGCAGAAATGACGACAAAAAGGGAAAAGAGTGTGTTCTGGTGCCCACAATGCACACGAACACTGATTATCGGATGATTATCGGATGTCCGATAATGACCGATAATGTCCGATAATCATCCGATAATGTCCGATTCGGATCCGATAATTTGGGATTTTCCCCGAAAATCCGATAATGCCCGATAACCGATTCGGATGCACTGTATGCCTAGGGTACCCCGAGAGAATGTCACCCCCCACGACGCGCTGGCACGGGCTGAACCGGTTCTGGAACCGGTTCGGCGGAACCGGTTCACCGGCGAACCGGTTCGGTGGAACCGGTTCCAGAACCGGTTCGGACGAACCGGTTCACCGGTAAACCGGTTCCGCCGGTGAACCGGTTCCAGAACCGACATTTGCGAACCGGGCAAAGTGGGTCCCGACCGGTTGGCCGTGTACCGGTCGGTGGACCGGTATACGGACCTGACCCGCACTGAGTCATCTCAGACCTATGGGTTTCAGTCCCAGTGTCAGATTCAGACCTACTGATCCAGAACCGCACCCTCTCCTTCCACACCAATTGTATCCGCTGCTCATGGGTCCGAGTGACGACGATAGCAATGACGATGGCTCCATAGCAAAGATGGCTACCACTGTCAAAGCTCATCTGGAACAGAAACTGTCCCAGATGGAAGTCTCCTGTATAAATACAGGGTTCGGGTTTCCCACGAGTGTAACGCAGATACGTGCAGGTGTGTCAAGAGAGTGTGCAGCTCACAGCAGTTCCTCATCCTTGGTTCTGAACCCCACAGTTCTTCGAATCACAGTGACAACAGGGAGGCCAGATCCAAAGATCAGGCTTTCCCAGACGCGGTTCAACTGGTGACGACCGTTGTTGAGAGACCGGAGCGGAGGTCGACGTCGGCTTATCTCATGCTACGGCAGGGGTGAGGACTCAGCCGCCACCCCGGGTGGTTTGCAGGTTGAACAGGTTGTGTGGTTCCATTGATCAACATAGGTCGGCCTGTCTGATAAGACTCAGCCACCCTGCGGGTCAATTTATTCTAAAAAGGCGCCTTTTTGACCAAAAGGCAAAATTTCCTCCCATCATGCTCCCGTACCACAGAGGCCTGCCTCTGTGTATGTGTACGTTTTGCGATGACGGGGTGTGGAACCTGGCGTAGACCGAGCTACAACACAGGCGCCGTGGGTCAATTTTTTTTAGAAAAGGCCTTGACCAAAGGCATCCCCCTAACACTTAATTGCTCTGCTTCAACCTGAACCGACCCTCTAGGCAGCGTGAGGTGGCTACGTCGAGCCACTTCGTGGACAGCTGCAGTACCCTTCCCTTGTGTTCCTCTGTCAGGGGAACAACACAATAGCAGCATACGTATTGTTTCATTTCAGTCAGCCAAGGAAAGTCGAGGAGTTCGAGCCGTTGAACAGTAACCAGAGGATGACAAGCAGGTTGAATATGCAAGCAGTGATCTCCTGTGTACCCTTGGACCCACATTAAACTCGAACTGAAGCCCTCAGTCGTCCTTGACCAGATTCAGACCCGCTTTTCCAGAACCGCACCCCCTCCCTCCACTCCAAGTGTATCCGCTGCTCATGGGCCCACGTGACCACAAAGACTTAATCGTGACTCCATAGCAAAGATGGCTACCACGCTCAAGACCATCTGTGAACAGACGGTGGTCTCCTGTTTCCAGGGGTATGGAATTACCACGAGTGTAATGCAGGTACGGTAGGTGTGTCAAGAAGGTTTGCAGCTCACAGCAGGTCGTCATCTTCGTTCTGAACCTTGGTTCTGAAGTCGACAGCTCCTCAAGTCGGAGGCACACAAAGGATGGGTTCCGCAACTGTCCAACTATCTACAGACTCACAGCCCAGAAGGTGCAGTCCAGGTTCCACAGAGCAAATTAAATGTTAGCATTTCTGCACAACTACCGTATCGCAAATCGCAGCGGCGGTAGAAGTGACTGACTCTAAAACGGCGAGGTATCAGTCTTGACGCTGGAAAATTCCGTTCGGAAATACCAAACACATCCAGAAAGTGGAAGGAATGGGCGCCAAGATGATGCGAACGATTTTTGGGGGGAGGGGGTGGACTGCCCTGTATCGTGATACCCGTGAGGGTAAAAAAATACAGGGCAGGGAGGCACAGGCGCAGGCACAACAGAGGCAATACATAGGCAGGCACCAATGGGAAAAGCGACCTCTTCTGGGACAGGCTGGGGAGGGGGGTGGGGAGGGCGGCGCTGGGGCGGCTGCATGCGGTACCTGCGGTTCCGGTCCGGATTTTCGTCCGGACCGGTACCGCATTTGAGGGGCAAGAATCTGATTTCCGAGGCCCGGGAATGGTCGCAGTGGCTTCAAATGGCCAAAAACGTTCAATTTACCCCCCGGAAAAAAAATTCGAAAGGGTCCCCCTATAGAAATCCAGTCAGGACTGCGTGAACCGGTTCTAGAACCGGTTTGTGAACCGGTTCCAGAACCGGTTCACGAACCGGTTCGTGAACCGGTTCTGGAACCGGTTCTAGAACCGGTTCCCGAACCGGTTCGGGAACCGGTTCTGGGCAAACCGGTTCTAGAACCGGTTCGCGAACCGGTTTCTGCCAGTTTCTGCATGCGGTACCTGCGGTTCCGGTCCGGATTTTCGTCCGGACCGGTACCGCATTTGAGGGGCAAGAATCTGATTTCCGAGGTCCGGGAATGGTCGCAGTGGCTTCAAATGGCCAAAAACGTTCAATTTACCCCCCCGAAAAAAAAATTCGAAAGGGTCCCCCCAGGCGTGTATCTATTTCACGGAATGAAAATAGGAATTTGGGGAAAAAATATTTTTTTGCACTATTTTTTTTGCACTTTTTTCCTTTGGATTTTATTGTGACCCTACTTGGTATTGGCAGAATTTTTTTATGTTCCCGGTCTTGGATGTGCTCAAACATTCAAAAGAACACATTTTCCGTGGCCAAAAAATTTTTTGCACCCGGAGGTGGGGATGGGGGTGGGGATGGGGGTGGTGGTCACTACTTTTTTGCACCATTTTCCTTTGGGTTTTATTGTGACCCTACTTGGCATTGGCAGAATTCTTTTATGTTCCCGGTCTTGGATGTGCTCAAACAGTCAAAAGAACACATTTTCCGGGTGCAAAAAAATGTTGCACCTGGGGCGTGGAGAGGGGGGTCGGAGGGCGGTGGTGTGAGAGGCTTGCTCTCGAGCTCAAACCAACAGATGTTCACTACCGTGGCCTCCGGCGGCTGGGGGGCTCCGCCCCCCAGACCCCCCTGTGGCGTGTCTTTGCGCGACAATTTATCGTCCCCCCATGCGACATGTGCTATCTGTCAGTTGTGTTGTACTTGAGCGTATGCGACTATGGAGCCAGGCCAACAGACGTTCGCTACCGTGGCCTCCGGCGGCTGGGGGGCTCCGCCCCCCACACCCCCCTGTGGCATGTGCCTGGTCTTGGAGCCAAGCCCTTGCGCGTACGGGGCTGCGGCATGTCGGTTCCAGCACCCTCGCGGGAGGCTGGGCCCGAGCACTGATCTCTAAGAGACGAACCACCTTGCGAATGCGATCGGGTTTGCGGGCTTGCGGCCATGACATCTCGAAAGGGTCGTCGTGGGCCCGTGATCATGTTTCGGGTTCGACTTGGTGGGCATCCGTGGCGATTCGCGGAACCACGTGTATGTGTGCGAGGAAGCAAAGAGATAACACACCAGGAGCCACGCAGCACCAGGTCGACCTGGATCTGATCGAGCTCAGGGGGAAGGAAGCACAGTCACCAAAGTGATATCACCGCCGGCCTCAACCACCAAACTGCAACCGCAGAAGTTCCGCTATTCTCACAAGGGAAGGCGCCCTGGGATGTAGCAGTGATTTGTGTGCAGCGCCATCAAGTGACACTGACCGCCTTGAACAGAGAGGTAGTGTACAGATGGCGATCAGTGAGAGGGCGTGCTGTGTCCTTCCACTTCCCCATCTACCTCCATTCGTTCACCGTTGTTGATAGCGATTTTTTCGCCATTTTTTCGAATCGTATGCATCGGTCAGGCCGAGTGAATCAAAATAGCGCAAAAATCACACCAAAATCTGTGTCTGAGGCACAGAAATCGTGCAAAAAAGCACCCAAAAAAGTGCAAAAAAACCAAAATAGGATTTCGAAAATCGGCCAAAATACCCCCAAAATAGAGCCACACCTGGGTCCCCCTCAGGCGTGTATCTATTTCACGGAATGAAAATAGGAATTTGGGGAAAAAATATTTTTTTGCACTATTTTTTTGCACTATTTTCCTTTGGATTTTATTGTGACCCTACTTGGTATTGGCAGAAAATTTTTATGTTCCCGGTCTTGGATGTGCTCAAACATTCAAAAGAACACATTTTCCGTGGCCAAAAAAATTTTTGCACCCGGAGGTGGGGATGGGGGTGGTGGTCACTACTTTTTTGCACCATTTTCCTTTGGGTTTTATTGTGACCCTACTTGGCATTGGCAGAATTCTTCTATGTTCCCGGTCTTGGATGTGCTCAAACAGTCAAAAGAACACATTTTCCGGGTGCAAAAAAATGTTGCACCTGGGGGGTGGAGAGGGGGGTCGGAGGGCGGTGTGAGAGGCTTGCTCTCGAGCTCAAACCAACAGATGTTCCCTACCGTGGCCTCCGGCGGCTGGGGGGCTCCGCCCCCCAGACCCCCCTGTGGCGTGTCTTTGCGCGACAATTTATCGTCCCCCCATGCGACATGTGTTATCTGTCAGTTGTGTTGTACTTGAGCGTATGCGACTATGGAGCCAGGCCAACAGACGTTCGCTACCGTGGCCTCCGGCGGCTGGGGGGCTCCGCCCCCCACACCCCCCTGTGGCATGTGCCTGGTCTTGGAGCCAAGTCCTTGCGCGTACGGGGCTGCGGTTCCAGCACCCTCGCGGAAGGCTGGGCCCGAGCACTGATCTCTAAGAGACGAACCACCTTGCGAATGCGATCGGGTTTGCGGGCTTGCGGCCATGACATCTCGAAAGGGTCGTCATGTTTCGGGTTCGACTTGGTGGGCATCCGTGGCATGCAAGAGATGGCACACCAGGAGCCACGCAGCACCAGGTCGACCTGGATCTGATCGAGCTCAGGGGGAAGGAAGCACAGTCACCAAAGTGATATCACCGCCGGCCTCAACCACCAAACTGCAACCGCAGAAGTTCCGCTATTCTCACAAGGGAAGGCGCCCTGGGATGTAGCAGTGATTTGTGTGCAGCGCCATCAAGTGACACTGACCGCCTTGAACAGAGAGGTAGTGTACAGATGGCGATCAGTGAGAGGGCGTGATATGTCCTCCCACTTCCCCATCTACCTCCATTCGTTCACCGTTGTTGATAGCGATTTTTTCGCCATTTTTTCGAATCGTATGCATCGGTCAGGCCGAGTGAATCAAAATAGCGCAAAAATCACACCAAAATCTGTGTCTGAGGCACAGAAATCGTGCAAAAAAGCACCCAAAAAAAGTGCAAAAAAAACCAAAATAGGATTTCGAAAATTGGCCAAAATACCCCCAAAATAGAGCCACACCTGGTCCCCCTATAGAAATCCGGTCAGGACTGGGGGAACCGGTTTCAGAACCGGTTCTGGAACCGGTTCGTGAACCGGTTCTGAAACCGGTTCCTGCAAACCGGTTCACGAACCGGTTTTTGCCAGTTTCAGAACCGGTCCCAGCCGGTTCTGAACCTGTCCTCAACCGGTTCGGATTTGTCAGTAACCGGTTTGCCGTTGTGATTTCAACCGGTTCCCAAACCGGTTCCCAAGGAACCGGTTACTGTTTTCAAACCGGTTCAGGAGATTTCTGCCAGCGCGTCGTGCCCTCGAGGGCCGAAGGGGGGGGGGGGGGGGGTGATGACATTCCCCATGGTCACCCAGGGGGTGACATTCTCTCGGGGTACCCTAGGTGTCAAAACAATTCTGAGCTGTGATTTTTTTTGGTGTCGACAAGCCCAGGCTCTGCGAGGTACCACGCAGACCCGTTCTGTCCCATTGATGCCCATTTCCCACAGTAGGGTAGGGGGCAGTTGTTCATTTCTTCAGTGGGAGAGGCGAGGTCCGCCCTCAGACCGATTGAGACAACAATGCAGTGTCCCTGACGACCCCAGATTGCGTACTTTGTGCGTAGTGAAAAAGGGGGTATTCAGGGGCACCATTGATTCAATGTAATTCTTTTTGGTGTCGACAACCAGGGTGTTCGCTATCTCCCACCTTCCTCAGAGACTGTGGGAGAAAGGGGTAAAATTGCCGCCTCAATTTTTTTTTTCGCGCGCGCTTCGCGCGCGCGAAATCATGCAACATCGGCCCCTCAGACAAATTGCCTCACACACTGAAGGGTCCAGACCAGGGTACTATATATGTTTGGCGCAAGGGGCCCATTTCGCGGTTCGCGGCTGCAAAATGGAGGTTTGCGGCAATCAGTGAGTACTTCGGGAGTTGGTGACGAACCCAAAACAGGATCACGGACCGTCGCCGATACCCGTTCTCGAGAAGGAAGGGCACGGTCACATGCGCTCGTTCGTTCCTGTTGGACAGACTTCACAGGTCACAGGGGGGTCTGGGGGGCGGAGCCCCCCAGCCGCCGGAGGCCACGGTAGTGAACATTTGTCAGCCTCGTCCCCGAGTCCGCTTCATCGTCGAACACCACATACAGACAACGTGCACCTTGAGACAGCATGCTCAAGAGGTACAGCGGCCTGGTGCCTGTGGCAGGCCACTATGCTCTTGGCTTCGGCCTCCTCTGGCTTTGACCATGCTGATGCCGGCAATAGCTCCGACGGTCCCCAGCAGGTTCAGATCTCGCTTCTTTGGGATATTTCCGCTCCGTGCGAAGCGTGGTGGTATCAATTTGTACGAGAGGGTGCTGCCCTTCTCCTTCAGAACCCCTTCCCACCTGAGGCAAAAACTTCCGAGAAACTTTTTTTATTTAATTTCTCCCCCTTGGGAGAAATGCCCGGGAGAGAGGTGGGAGAAGGGTTTTCCCAGAATCATTTTTTTAACGAAATAGGCCCCTATTTCTCCCCGAGCGAACGCCCTGTCGACAACCACAAGCAAACTTGATCCGTCCCATCGACGCCCCTGCAAGCAGGTTTGAGGGAAAGCAATTCTGAGATGTATTTTTTGTTCGATCAACACAGTCCTGTCGGGTCTCAAAGAATGGAGCGTTCTTGACCCGCTTGTATGTTTGACGACGTGTTGCAGCACCCCGGGACCACATGAACCCAACCTTAACGACGTCTCATGTCAAGCCTACCATGACGTCCTCTCCACTGCGGGACAGTTGTCCTGTGTAGGCGGGGAAGCATGTCAGTCGGGACATCCTCTCGGGGTACCCTGTGGAAAGGATATGAGGGAGCTGAGGAGATGTTATCCAAAACGGAAAAGGGGGAAAGAGAGGGGAAAGTAGATGGAAGACGTGTGACAACCGGTCTCGGAGACAACACGCAGGCTTGGTGGACAACACAGGTCCGTCAAAACCTTGCGCATTTTCACGTGAGCCGGCAAGAGCCCAAGCAACATCCTTTCTTTGCTGTTGTATGGGCCGATTCGGAGGAAAATCGCAGATTTCAAAGTGAAGAGTCTGCACCACTAGACTACCGGCTTCGAGCAGGACTCATTTGAGACGTTTCAGCGAAGCGTTCCAACATCACCGTCTGGGCACCCTCCGCTGTGTTTGTAATGAAGGGTATCAGTGGTGCGAATGCATCGAAGGTCGCATTGCAGACTGCCTTGCACTCATCCTCGTGTTCGGTGTTGTGGAAGGAGTACGTAAACCGCACTTCCTTCATCAGCAGACTCGAGACACCAATGAGCTTAACGATCAAGGCGATGCCAAGCCTCCCATCCTTCAGAATACTCTGCCTAGCGATCAGCTGCTGCTGGAGTCCAAGCACCTTGTTGATCTCCTCAGTGATAAACACCTCTGCCTCGCCTTCTTCGTTGAGAGGCTTCAGAACAGCGACACTGACGACAAGGGGCTGGAGGCTCGGCAGAAACGTGGGATCGTGGGACACCATGACAACGGCTTTCGAGCATGACACGGGGAGCAGCTTCTCCAGGTTCACCTCGCCAGGGCCGGTCAGCCAGGCAGAGGTGCTCGCACAGCAGACAGCCAAGAGCAGACAGCGCATCATTGTTGGGTGCAGTTCAGGTGGAGCTGCTATCTGCTCGAAGGATGTGGTGCAATGCTGTACGCCACTGGAAACCTCATACAATCACAGCAGGGATGAAGTCGTGGGAGTGTGGGAGGGGAGGAAGGGGTTCTGCACAGCATCTTGCCGGTGGTCGACAAAGCAGCATCCTGGCAGCAGCCAGGCTGGCTTTTATGATTCTGATTCTCGCTCTACGTCGACGCAGATGCGTGTGCATCGGGCATAGTACGGACAAATATCAGCACAGACAGCGTGCTGCCATGAAGGGTACTGGAATAGCAGCGACATAGCAGCAACGACGCTGATATTGTGTCCACAAAAAATCATTGCCAAGGGGTTGTATTGGTATTGAAATAGAAGTAGAAGTAGAAGGAAACACAAGGATGATCTCCCTTCACTCGTGATGCAGGTTGCGTCTGACATCTTCCAGTGCTATACTCGGCCTGTGTTGAGGTGTTACAGGGCACACATGTGGGGAAGTGTGCGCGTAATCAACGATATTCTAATATGCCATACATACCATGTTTCTGTCGGATCAAGGCAGGCTAGCAGCGTACCTGTACCATGCCTAGCCTCACCCATGGGTACTCAGCGTCTCCACTTTGGGAAGACATACATACACAAAGGAAACGAAGGGAGGAAGGGTAGATGAGAGACATCTCGGAAGGGAAGAGACAACACGCGGGCTTGGTTCACAGGTCCATCGAAATATTGCACATTTCACGTGAGCCGGCAAGAATCCGAGGAAAAGCCATTATTTAGCTGATGCGTGCGCCTCAACCAAAGATGGGGTGAGGTGGTCTGTCCGCAGTTGAGGGCGTACTGCGAGAGGGTGGGAGGGGGGGATAGGAGCCGTTTTTCCATTCCTCCACGAAGATTCTTGGAAGATGGATTTGGAGGGAAATTACAGATTTCCCAGTGAACAGTCTGCGCCACTAAGCTGTCGGCTTCGAGGAGGACTCTCCTTTGGAGGAGACCAGGAGACACCTTTCAGCGAAGCGCTCCAACATCAACGTGTGGGCACCCTCCGCTGTGTTTACAATGTAGGGTATCAGTGGTGCGAATGCATCGAAGGTCGCAGTGCAGACCACCTTGCACTCATCCTCGTGTTCGGTGTTGTGGAAGGAGGCCGTAAACGGCACCTCCTTCATAAGCAGACTCGCGATGCCAATGAGCTCACTCCTCACGGCGATGCCGAGCCTCCCATCCTTCAGAATACTCTGCCTAGCGATCAGCTGCTGCTGGAGTCCAAGCACCTTGTTGACCTCCTCAGTGATAAACACCTCTGCCTCGCCTTCTTCGTTGAGAGGCTTCAGAACAGCGACACTGACGACAAGGGGCTGGAGGCTCGGCAGAAACGTGGGATCGCGAGACAACATGCCAAAGGCTATCGGGCATGACACGGGGAGCAGCTTCTCCAGGCTCTCCTCGCCATGGCCGGTCAGCCAGGCAGAGGTGCTCGCACAGCAGACAGCCAAGAGCAGACAGCGCATCATTGTTGGGTGCAGTTCAGGTGGAGCTGCTGCCTGTGCGAAGGATGTGGTGCAATGCTGTACGCCACCAAAGTGCAACTCGCGTGAAAATTTACAAGTACCCGTAGGCGTCTTGCGCTTGCATTGTGTCGCAGGCCACAGGCCCTCTATTTGGTTGCGCAGCACGTCGTGCGGAGACACCCTGTGATTCAGGAATGACACAGCACCATCACCGAGACGTATTCCTGCCTGTATCGAGGTCATGGCGCCAGCATCCCGCCCTCTGACGAACGAACCAACAGTGGAAACAGGAAGAGGCGACGTAAGGCAATGCCCCACCGTGCGGCAAGGAGAACACAACACAGCCCCTCTCACCAGGGGGCGCTACGAACACAGCCAAAAAATCGTTCAAAACGTTCTAAAACACAACGTGGGGGGAAGGCCATCCCCTACCTTCGACACCCCTCCCTCCCCCTTTCCCCCTCGCAACCACCAATCCCACAGCCCCACAACCACATTTTCGGGGTTCAGGCAATGCTCCCAAACAACATGCGCGCACGTTCCAAAGAGTCCACCTCGAGGAGCGTCAGCTCTGCATGGTACCTCGACCAGAAGCAGTCGATGTCATCCCCCTCCGCGTCACAGCCCAGGGGGCCTCCGATGGCAACGCGGTGCACCTTGAAGGCAGCGTTGATATGCTGGAGCACGATGGCGTCATCCTCCTCTGCCGCTGCCTTATGCAGGGCGAGGTAGATGTTCGTCGACACCAGGATGGGAAAATTCGGAGGCATATGCTGCTGCGTCAGGGCATGCAGCAGCTCGAAGGATGGCCGCGCCCCGGGCCGCTCCGCCCACAGCTTGCAACGCAGCATGCACGCCATATACGCTGCCTCGCTGCTGTCCCCGAGGGCACGGCGTGTGTCCTCCTCCAGCTGTGCAGCCCTCTCCGCCGCACGATCCCTCATGTTGGGATCATTGCCCCTCTCTGCCTGGAGCGAGAGTTCGCTGATCTCATCATACCGCGACTCGAGCTCCGCTGCGGCATCGGCATCCCCCGGAACACCCTCTGCGGCTGCCTCCCGCTCGCACCTGGGGCAGGTGCAGGTGAACCGGAGCTTCTTGTGCCGCGCGGCACGCCCCAGATGCAGGGGGGAGTAGGTGATGGTGATCTCCTCCCCCTCCGGGATGTGCACCAGGCTGCGCACCCTGATCAGCCCCGTCGTGCGGCAGAAGGTCTGCACGCTGTTGGGGAAGCACGAGTGGTTCACCCTGCTCCCCGACGTGTAGATGGCGCACCCCGCCTTGCGGAACTCACCCATGCGGAAGTCGATCTCACCCACGGCGTGCCCGTTGGCATCCCAGATGCAGAACAGCTGCTCGCGCAGCGTCTGCGCGTCGCCCGCCGGGTCGTGGAGATCTGTCACCCAGGCGAGGGTCTGTGCTGGCAGCGCTTCCAGCTGTGACACGATATCTGACGCAGCTGCCTGCCACTGCAATTCGCGTGAGAAGGCGACAGGGAGGTCCTCCAGCAGCGTCTCGCCAGGGGAGATGGCGCGTGTGGCCCGCATGCCCACGCCGTGGAGGGAGTCGCGTGAGATCTCGACAGGCCCGTGCAGCGGTGCCTTGTGGAATAGTGCTGAGTGGCATTCACGCAGGATGCGCGCCACGCCAGCGTCGGGCGCCGCTGAGTTGAGGCGGGTTGCCTCCCGTGCAGCGCTGCGTGCGTCGATGATAGTGTGGATGCTGGAGTCGCGCGTGCCCTTTGCCAGCAGGGCCTGTGCCGCGCGGAAGTGCCCTTTGGAGTATGCCGGGTTGAGCGCCGTGGCGGCTGCCGCAGCTGACACAGCTTCGCCCACATCCCCCCCTTTGAGACACGCGGTGCTCCGGTTCGCCGCCACTACGGCGCGCTCCGCATCCGTCGATGCGGCAGCCGCGGCACGCTGGTAGAGCGCAGAGGCAGCAGCCCAGTCGCCCCGCTTGAAGGCCTGGTTCCCCTCATCCTTCAGACCCCCGTAGGTGCCCCCCGCCTCCACCATTTTTCTGAGGGGGTGGAATGGTGGTGCTGTGTTGGGGGGTGAGCCCGCCCAGCAGGCGCTGGGCGTTGTGCAGCTGGTCCAGAAGTGTCACACGGGACACCTGCAGGCGGGCTGCCGCAGCGACGGTGTCAGCCAGGCCGGCAGCATCCGACGCTGCTACACAGAGCGAGCACATGGCACCCGCAACGGCAGGGGAGACAAGACAGCTCTCTTGCGCCTCCGAAAACACAGCACGCCCGAGCTCCACAACCTCCCTCCTGGCCTCTGCGCTAGGAGCCTTCACCGCAAGCTTGCATGCCAACGCGAGCAGGGCACGGCAGGACTCCTCATTCGGAGCCAGGCTATGCCGCTCCCGGAAATGCGTCAGCACATACAACGCACCGCTCAGATCGAACCGGGCAGCATGTGCCCTCAGAAGGGCATTCAACGTGCGATGCGTCACATCCTCCGGCCGCAGCGTGCGGTATGTCTTCCATGCATCAACCACCGACCCACTCCGCGCAGCCACCGATAGGATTGCATTCAGCACATGTGGGTCTGTGTGGCAGAAGGTCGCTGCGACACGCAGAGCTGCCTCTACTGTGCCGCACGAACATACAGCCTTTGCGACATTCTTCGGGTGGATCGCATAACCCTGCTCGCGCATGATACAGAGAACCGACACTGCAGCGTCGGGCCTCCTCCATTTCGCGAACGCCTGGACAAACTGCGCGCAGGTTGCGGCGTTTGCATCCTGCCCGCGGGCAGCCAGGCTGCGCAGCACCGAGAGCAGCCCCGGGAGGTCCGGCTCCTCCCCGGCAGCCAGCATCGCAACCACCGCGTTGTGAACATGCAGGGGACGGGGGAGGCCCCGCCTGTCCAGCTCGTCGGCAAGCTGCTGCGCCTCGCCCACCCTCCGCAGCGCAGAGAAGTAGACAATCATGCGGGCATAGCAGAGCCCCCCCGCACCGCTGTCGGGTATGCCGTTCCACGCCTGCACCACACGGTTCAGGCACAGCCTCTGCTTCACCACGCTGTCCGAGTGTGACGCCAGGTTGTCCTCCATCACCCTGCCTAGCACCTCGCTGTGGTGCGCATCCACCTCCTGTATCACAACATCCCGCCCCGTGGGGGCGGTGCCCATGCCATGCGCAGCAGCGCAGGCCCACCGCACCCCCGGGGGGCGGAAGGAGTGCCCCAGGCCCACAGCGGCATGCCGACGCATCGCGCAGGGGGGGCCCCCTCAACTGCACCCGCTCGTGCACCACTGTGGCTCCGCCTCTCCCACCCCTGGAGCCGATCAGGTAGGGGGCAGGTAGAGGAGCTGAGGGGAGGGAGGGGGGGGGAGGGTGTGGCTGCTTTTGTAAGGCAAAGGGGGTGGTGGGGGTGGGGCGGGGGTGTCTGTTGCACTTTCACACAAGCAAGCTGAAAGGCCCGATGTGTGGCGCAGGTTTTATGCTTGTTTCCACCACCCACCATCACCCCCGCGTACCTTGCTTTCTCTGCTTTGAACTCTCTTTATCGCGCCTCCGGTTGGGCGTGTGTGTGTGTGTGTCGAGGGGAAGAAAGTGTAGCGGGGAAAGAGAGAAAGAGAGAAAAATACACGGCAGAGAGAGAGAGGGGGGGGGGGGTAGTGAAAGGGCAGAGAGAGAGGGGGGGGGGGGGGGGGGAGCGGTCTTCGCTATCGGCAATTTTTCTTCTCCTGTGGAATAGACGAGGCTGCCGTTTTGTGCGCCAAACTCCTTGGAAAAAAACACACCCGTCTTCGGCACCCATAGCAAAGCCCCCCCAAAAAGGGACCTTGTGGTGGGGGCGGGGGGGAATACGTGTAATGCAAAGGGCGTTTTCCTCCCTTGTGGGGACATCCGCACCGGAATCAGACGAGAACAAACAAGTGATGAAGAGAGGTCTTGTGCTGTAGGTGGCTGTTGCAGGAGATAGCCAGGACAGGGGGGGGGGAGGGGGGTTTGGCTTGTCTAGAGTGAATGGAAGAGCAATTCTTGATTGCTTCCTGTTGCAGGAGATAGCCAAGACAGCGGGGGGGAAGGGATACTGCCGGCACACCTCCCCCCCACCCCCACCCTCCCGGGGGGGATGCGCAGTGTGGTTGGCGTGATTGTCGTGTGATGACCAACACTCTCTTCCGCAACGCTCCGACATTGCATCCAAAGAGAGAGCCGCCTCCACCTTCACACATGTTGCAGGTGGGTCGTCTAGTGGTGTGCTCAATTAGGAAAGACACGCATGTCTGGTGTGAGGCCCTGTGGGTCGTGTAAGGTCACCCGCGTCACCCGAATCTCACACACCCCATGCGTGACTGACATGAGTGGGAACAGGATGGCGACAAGTCCACTTTGTTTGCTATGGCCTGCGGTGCAGGCGGTGGGGGCATGCGTATAAAAGATACCATAAAATCATACAAGCACTAAAAGCGACAAATAATAGGCACTGCCGTACAAAGGAAAGAAGGGAATATAAAAAAAGGGCGATGAGACAATATGCCAGGGCTTTCCCTAAATCGGCACCCGCCCCCCAATGAGGCTTTCTTACACATCACCACAACGGGTCACAAGGTGACATACGGCCACAGAAGGTCTCACACGGTCATACATGTTCAGGACCTGTCTTGTCCGGGTGAGGAACTAGAGGGGGGTGAGCTGAACCTTCACGGTGACAACCAGACAGGGGTCTTCACGGGCACCTCATGGCCAAAATGACCCCACCACGATCCGCACAGATTCCAAACGTTCAAAACAACGGGGTCTTGACAAAACCGATGGGGGGGTCCCGCTGGGTGGGGTGGTGTGGTGCCTCTCAGTCACCTCCTCCCATCACGAGTCGGACTTGAAGGACTGACCAGATCCAGATTTCACAGGTGAAACTGGGCGCCTACACCCACAAAATGACCCCACTACGATCCGTACGGAGTCCAACAAATGCAATGGCAGCCCCCAGACTGGGCCCCAGCCTAACCCCCCTTTCCCCCCTTTTTTTGCACCCGTTTTTGGAAATTTGCCCCCCAGACCCCCAGATTTAGGGAAAGCCCTGCAATATGCGGAATGGGGGCTGGGTGATCCTGCAAATAAAAAACAAAGAGGCGAACGCCCTGCTCCCATGGGTCGGCTATTTGTTGCAGCCAGCACGGGTGGCCCCACTCGGCCCGATAGGTTCGTATGGCAAGACAGCGAGGTTTGTGGGATCGGGGGGTCACGCACCGAACGAGCGAACCAGTCTAATGCGATGGTAACAACAAGCTCAGAAATCGGTGCGAGAGTTGACACAGGCAGGTTTCATGTGTAAATCCTGTTCTGGGGAAAGAGGGAATTGATGAATGTAGCGTTCTCGGCGGCCGATAATCACAAGCCGGGCGTTGATCTGCTGAAAGAGGGGAATTGAATGCTTGTTTTCTAGTTCTGGTGGGGGTGGGGCGGGTGGGGGGCGGGGCGGGGAACACTCACACTTCTCATCATCCGAGAGATAGAGAGATCGAGAGGAGGAGGAATAAAGGAACAGTGGGTTTTGACAGAGACGCCAGAAGGAGATCTTTCTTTGCGTCCGCAATAACCCACACTTCCCCCCCTCCCCCCCGAGACGGGGGGGGCAGGAGAGCATGTTCCCTTGGCATGGTATGATTTTACACTCAACAGAAAACAGCACCAGATTTTGATTGTGTGCGCGAGCGGAATACGAGCGGTACTGAAGGTTGGCGCGGTGATACCACACTTCGAGAGGCGAGAGGATCGAACCCAGCACGGCACAAAGCATCCCTGGGAGATGTCCTGCAACATGCAAGGCTTGTCCCCGTTGGGAAGAACGGAGCTGGGGTGAGGCGAGCACACAGCCCCCACTTCAGAGGGTTGCCACGTGCACCATGAGACTTTAGACCACACCACCGCAGGTGCGGGTGGGTGGGTCGGGGATGTAAAGGCCCAAAGGGAGGTGCACAAAGCTTATCTGAGAAATCGGAAAAGGCTGAAGCTGCAGTGCCTGTTTACCGGAACGGTGCCTGCGAGTGGCACGTGCCGTGGCACCTGCGACCCGCGAGCCATTCTTGAGTTCGAAGGTTTTATGTTGTCTGTGCGCCGTATATCCGGGGCAACCCAAAGCCTTCTCATCCGTGAGTGTGTACGTTGTCATTGTGTTTGGCGAAAGAACGCTGCCGCAGTACCTTTTTGACACTTTATTTTGACAGGAATTACAAGAACCGGGGGGGGGGGGGGGATGGGGGCGATGTTGAGAAAAGCAAAGACACGGAGTCTGACCTTCCCTTGATCTGCGCTTCACTCAATATTCGGGTTGCCCGAGACCGAGTGAGAAGCGACCGGCCTGTGTCTGTAGAAAAGTATAAGCCGTGAGGGGATGACAGCTGCCCAGCAGCTCTCTCGAACGGACAGATCAGTCAGCCGTGGGTTGGCATCGTGGAGACATGCATGTGAGTTAGACAGCTGCAGCCGAGGGCCACCACCGGACGATGTGCACACCCTCCCCGCCCCTACCCCTCTCTGATTTGCGAGGCAATGCGCCTGCTTGACATCACCCCTCGAGCCGAGTATGGCTTCAACCGAGTTACTTCCGAGTTACTTGCAACCCCCCCCCCCCCAAAGGCTCCGAACGATCGAATGCAGTCCTCACCGGTGGCGGCTAGGGGCTGTGACATCGTACCAGCTTTCCGGTACCAACCTCAACCCTCAGGCAGCGCACATGATCCGAGGGCAGGGGCTGCAGCTCTTCACCCGAGAGGCGAGTGGCGTGTGAGGCGTGTGGGGGTGTGGCGGGGGGCTAATCCCGTGAGAGTAAAATACGGAGGGATGAAGTCAGTCCAAAAACGAAACAAAAGGGAGACGGACAAGAGATGCTGGCGGCACGGGCCTTTATCGGACCGCACCCAGAAATGGATGCAAGGGTTTTCAAAAACAAATATGTTCGCGACAACGTATTGGCACACCGTGAGGCCCAGCCTCTCAGGCCGGGGTGAAATCCGGGAGTCTCAACTATTTGGCCTGGCACATCCGCTTTCAGGTGTGTACTGCACCCACTCGCAGAGGCTCCCGTCGGCTCCCGTCAACTCCAGCCTCAGAGGCTGGGTCTCAGTGCACGCTCTGGAACAAAAGAACTATCTGTGCCTGGGGGATGTCAGAGACGGCTTGTAGAAACAAAAGCGGTGGCTATTTGCTTGATTTGGGGGGAGGGGGTGGCGTGGGAAATGAAAACACGCCCAACCCGTGGCTCACTCTGTTCGAGTTGCAGGGTTTGGCAGATATGTGGGGATGCCTTACACGAGGCTCCTTCCAGATGCTGAAGTGTTGGCGGGTGTGCGCTGTCGAGCTGTGCTATTCACAGCACCTGCCATGTGCGTCTATTCCATCGTGTGATCGGAGACGGTGCATGCAACAGCGAGTGCCGACAACAAAGAAGATTCGCAGGTATCACACCAAGCAAGCCACTTGATGTGGCCTGCATTAAAAAAACACAAATAGTCACGTGTGTTTGCTCAGTATGCAACAAAACACGAACGAAAACGGTGGCAAATGGTAGAATCATATTCGCCCATCCCCCCTCCGCAGCATATCGAGGTGGAAGTAAAAATGTTACTCCGGAGTCCTTCACTCGAAAGCGCAGTAAAGCGAGTGTCCTCACAAAACAGTTCGTCAGACCCTGACGGCGGTTTGCCCGAAGCGTTTTCAAGGTCCCCGACGAAAAGATAGCAGCACACGGTTCCATTTCCACCCTACCCACCTGATTGCCCGTCTGAACTTGACCTTCACATTCTTTCGTCAAATCGGTATCCCCCGACCGCTCCCCACCACTGACGTTTTCAATTAAGGAAGGCAGGTCTTTCGTGGCGAGGGGGGCCAGAATAATCGCTGCCACCAGTTGTGGTGGCAACGCCAGGGAAGGCGGCGAATAGAGGTCAAAGGAACCTTCACTCTGCGTATCCAGTATGCCAGTCCGACTCCTATATATGTTTTGTCAGGACAAACACTTTTCTGCACCTTGGGAGCGGAGGCAATATTGGAATAGCGGACTGGCATCCCACAGAAGTCCACGATAGACCACTGCGGAGAACCGGACGCGCCATCTCTTTAGGACACTATAGAGCGAAGGCCCCACACGTGTGTGATTGTGTTGGCTAGAAAGATAGCTTGCAAGAAGCAGCGAGATGCAGGAGTTTCACAGAAGAAGGCCGCGTGGTGTGCCATTTTTTTTCCATCCGAAACCCAGAGAGACAGAAGGCTTTGCATCAACGCGGGTGCTCCTGAATAGCGGGAAGCAACGAAAGAAGGGATCAACATACGATGCATTTCACAAAAGAGTCCGGGTTTTGTGTGCGCACGAGCGGCAGTGTGTTGTGGCCCCTGTGAAGGGCGTTGCTGTGATTAAGTGGTTTTGTGTTGCTCTCTCAAAACACACTGCGCGCGGGTACGCTCCCACTGACTCTTTCACTGTGACAAGCAAGCTTGTTTGGGGAAAAGAAAGACAAAATCGTGGGGAATAATCCAACAATACGAAAACCGCGGCCAGCCCCCCCCCCTCCCCCCGACGGCTTTGATTGAAAAGAACGCTATCGCGAGACTATGTGACTCGGACATCAGCACACACAGTTGGTTCGTTGTGTGTCGGTTTTCCATTTGATTTCTTTCGTTGTATTTCCGCATTAAAAACCATTGAGACAACTGGTCGATAGGATCACACAATATACTGGATTCTTTCTGCTGATCTGATCAGAGGCGCAGCGGGACGAATCACATCAGCTCTGACACAGAACGGGCTGCCTTTTTCGCGCTGTACCCACCCCCGACACGATCAGCCAACACCGTCCGCAAATTCATTTGTTGTTGGAATGCCGCCCATTCCGCTTGCCTCTTTTTTCCCCGTCCCTCCCGGGAGACAACAAGGAGGACTCAGAACATCAAGGAGCGAATACGGCAGCCGGGGGCGTTGCGTTCGAAGGGGGCATGGGGAATGGGGGAAAACAATATAAAGAGGACGGCGGGAATTCTCCCCACTTCCCCCCACCCCCTCCCCACCACGACATGACATGACGGCTCAGCCGGCATGTCATCTGAGAACCCCCCTCTCCCCCCACACACACGTGAATCTTTTTATATTAGTGTGGACACACACCGAGCACTTGCTCTTGACGTGATCTCCCACTGACACGGTAATCTTTTTAGTTTAGTGTAGGAATCACCGAGCGAGCTCTAGTGCTGCCTCCACTGTCACACACACACACACACCCGTGTTTCTGGTTTTTTTGGTATCGACGACCACACCCCGACGCGCGAAACGACCGGAGAGTGACGAACACTGTGTTACTTCGATGGCATAGACGCATCGTGTGTTTTTTTTCTGTTCCGACCTCGGAAAGTCCGAATGGGTCCTGGGATGAAACGCTTGGTGGATTCTCTCCCGGCGATCTTCAGCAAGTTTTGTGAGAAGGGGGTGGGTCTGGAGAAAGGGTAGAAATGCAGGGCAAGAAGCGGAGTCGGTGTGGCTTAACCTTTAGGTACCTAGCGACACACATGTGTGTCGAAAAGTCAATTTTTTTCGCACTGGGCAACCATATGCTTTCCACTACGAATTTTTGATCGATTTTTTTTATGGTGAACTCAGATGTCGCAGAACGTTGCAAAGAAGCAAGAGAAAAATTACGATGCGGTCTCCCGACGACATTGGTTGCAAGGAAGAAAAATGCACTTTTTCGGAAAATCCCGAAAATCGCGTTTTTTTGGGTTTTGGGGATCTTTTTCTCCATTACCAGTAACAGGGACTGTACTCCACCTTTTTCCTCGATTTTTTTATGGTGAATTGTTTTGGTCTCGAAAAAGCGCGTTTTCGCCATGTTTCGAAAATCCGGGGGGGTGCAAAAAACTGGGCTGCGTAACACAACCTGGAGAGGCCTTCCCAATTTACATAAATAGCCCCACTATCGCCAGAAAAAAAATTTCGGGAAAAAAAATATTCTCGGAAACGGCCAGAGCAGCGCGTTTCACGAAAGCAGGCACGAAAGATATGTCCCAAAACTCCCCGAAAGTCACATCTGGATCTGGTGACCCGACCCCACAGACCCTGCATTTTACACCTTTTTCACCGGAATATTGGGTCAGCAGGCAAAAGTCGAATTTTTTGGAATTTTTCAGAAAATCTTGGCATCGTGGAATGCGCTGTCCCCGTTCTGCCCGAAAAACGCATTTTTCGGACTTTTTTCTCAGATCTGGGGGTCTGGTTCAGATGTGTGGTTGGGCCCCATAACCGCCCAAAAATATTTTGGGTGGTCATTGCGAGTGGCCGGCCGTGAAAAAAATATATTTTTTTCTCAAAAAAAAGTTGATTCTCGGATCGTTCTGAAACAACGCAGTTCACCATAAAAAGAAATTCTGATTTTGGTGGAGTGGAAAAATCCTTACTGGGGAAGGTGGCCAAAATCCCGGATTTTGGGTGAATTAAGTCGCCCCCCCACCGGTCTCAAAAGGTTAAACTCGAAGACATGGGGAAGGTGAAGGAAACCCGCAGGGAGGATAGATATCGGGGGGGGGGGGTGGGCGGGAGAGAAACCGAAGGGGGGGGGGCAGTGAAGGAAATCACAGAGGTTGACTTGACGAGAGGGAAACGAAGAGGGGAGCCGCTGCAATACGAGGGGTTCTTTTTATGTCCGATAGTCCGGAACTTTTCTTGGCGAACAGAGCCCTTCAACACATGCCCATAGCACAGGCCATCAGACGCATCACAACAACATAAACCGAGTGGGTGGATGGGTGGGTGGGGAGAATCACCCCTGGCGGGTTCACAAAAGAAGAGGGCGTTGTCTTCCCCCCCCCCCCTATCCCGCCCTCCCGAATTTGTGTTTCGTTCAGAGGGGGAAAAAGGCAAGGCAACGCCCCGATCGGGGCGGGGGGGGTAAAGAGTAGAATGTAGAATTGATTGTTCCACGGCGATCGGGGCGGGGGCGTCACATCACACTCCTCAGAATGGAAAAAAGAAAGAACGGGCGTACGCATCCCTGCCTCCCTCTCTCCCTGCTGATGCGTCAACAATACGACAACTGCACTGGGCGGTATGTCCCGTCCTCAACTGACTGGAGGAGCAACCGGTCAGCTTCTGTTTCGGCACAAGCGAGGGCCTCGGGGATCCGAGCGCGGAGCGAGTCTTCGGTGTCAGGGCGGCGTTCTGAAGCCAATACACGGAAGAAGTCATTCCAGGCGGTGTTGGGGTCGTTCGTCGGATCCGTGATGTAGAGCCAGTCGGTGTCCGGGTCGACCTGCCCGACAACACGGCTGACCAGTTGCAGCTTGTCCCCAAGCTTTGGGTAGGACAGAACGTTGTAATGCTTGAAGCGGAGCTGCCCGGTGCTCTGCTCCACAACCCTGGTGTTCGCAAGGATCGCCTGCCCCTCCCCACGGCAGTACCTCTCCAAAGCAAAGGCCCAGGGCACGACAGGGCCAATCATGCAGTAGCGGCGCATGCTGACAGCACCGATGTGCCCCGCACGGACACCCCCGCTCACCACACTCATGCTGAGCTTGAGAACCTGCGTCTGCTGCCAGAGGCATGACAGGCGGAGTGCCGTCAGTGCTGCAAAACCCTCATGAGATGTGCAGTGTTTGATACCATTGTAGGTGAGGAGGACGCGGTCCCCGCTGAATGTGTCGGGAATGCCCTTGTGGCGGAGGCAGGTGTCTGCCACCTGCTTGATGTAGTCGCTGTGTGTGTTGATGATAGCCTGGTCGGCCATCTCACAGCAGAGGTCGTGAAACCCGACTATGTTCACCACAACAAACGACATGCGCCTCTTATGGAGGGATGCCGAAAGCAGCACCGCAGCGCTCTGCGCCATCTTCTTCTTCCCGGAATACCTGGCCCGGGAGCTGGCCCTCCCACCACTGCGGCGGACGGCGCCACCCGATGCACCGATGGGCCCCGCCGAGCCAGAGCTCTCCCCAGTGAGTGTCCTGCGCTGCGCACCCCGGGCCCTGTTCCTGGGGGAGGCGGACGTTGGGACATTCAGCTCCACCTCCGCCTGCGGCATCTGCATGTCTGTGAAGCTGCCTTTCGATGAGTTGAGGTTGAGGGAGACAGATCCGTCGTCAGCCGTGCTGTCATCTGTCGGAGGCCCCGCTGTGTCGGATGGGGCAGATCCCGATGCGGTGGCGGGTGTGAGTGTCGGCGTGCTGCCTGTTGCCTTTCCCTTCCCAAGGCAGCCGACAACAGACATCGGCATGAAATCTTTGTATTCCCGCATGTTCCGGATGAGAACCTTCATCGCGCGGCTCATCATGTTGATTTCATAGAGCATGCTCGAATCCCATTCCACCTCCACCTCGTCCAGCTCCATCATCGCAATCTGGTTGATATCATGCGCAAAGGCGACAAATGGCTTCGTCAGCATCTCGTTGAAGATAAGGAACACCAGCGTTGCAACAAGGAGGATGACGCATGTCACCAGAACAGTCTCCACAGATTTCCTCAGGAGGTGCGACTCGGTGTTCTTCCGGTGGACCTGCGTCACCATGTTGATCCGCTGTGTGTGTGCGGCAACATCTCTCACAATGTCCTCCGTTGGGACCATCACGGTGTGCATCGTCTGCTCCAGCCCTGTCAGGCCCTGGATAGGCAAGGCTGCCACTGTCCATGACTTCTTTGGAACATAGATGGACCTCGCCCCGCTGGTCGACATCATCAACTGTATGTCAGCCTCTCCCATGCTCCTGTTGTGCATCCGGAAGTCATCGATGGAGCCCCGGAACCCGCGCCCCAGGAAGAAGCCCTCGTGGGAGAAGGGCAGGTCGTAGTTCAGGGAGAACGCCCCTCGGCCCCGCTCCAACCCGTTGACAAACACGGCGCACACGCCGCGCTTGAAGTTGACGGAGGCGGTGATGTGGTACCACTTCATGTCGGGCAGGTCCAGCAGAGGAGGTGTCGTGCATGCGTTCTTCAGAACAGAGATGACGAGGCGACCATTGGCATAGAGGCGCACGGAGGCGGAGGGGCTGAGGGAGTCTGTGAAGAGCTCTGCAGTGTGCAGGTTGTAGGACTGGCTGACCCCGTCCAGGCCAGACCTGACGAACATCGACACAGAGTAGGGCACGCGGTACGTCACGGATTCACGGAGGATAGGGCGGTCGTTGTAGCACAGCACATCATCCAAGCCCTCCCACGTGCAGCGGTTGCGGTAGACCTCATCCTCCTGCAGCACCACGCTGTCGTTCAGCTTTGCCTTGATCCTCGGGACACGCATGGTGAGGTAGGGGTACACCTTGAGGTATGTCGACCCGTTGAGCTGCAAGGCAGACCTTGAAATCCCATTCCGATCCTCGCCGAACAGCGCAGCGGTGGAGGCCCCCGTGATCTTGACGTCGGGAAACACGTTGTTGATGGGGTCGCTGTGGAAGAAGAGATCGGCGTCCCACGCGTTGGGAGTCGCATCCGCAAGCAGCCCGTCATCCAGAGCAAGGCGCATCACAACAGACGGCACCTCGTTTTTATAGTAGTCCCGCTCGTTGAATGTGATGGTCTGAATCTCCCCGGAGGGCACGGCACTCTCGGGTGGAACAAGCATGCCGTAAAGATCATACAGCTTTGAAGCCAGGGCTGCGACATGCGTGCAGCGTGTGTTGTGCACCGTCGGGAGGGTGTAGGTGTGCGACCCCGCCACATCACGGTCATAACCGTCGAGGGTGTCGACAATGCTGTAGTCATCCTCCAGGGACACCATAATGTTCCCATCCGCATCCAGGAAGAAAAAGCTCATGTTGGCAACCAGCGGGGTCTTCACCATGTGGTTGTGCATGCTCAGCAGGATCTCATGAGACAGCTGGCTCGCGGGAAGGGACATCGTGACCAGCCCGATCATCACCTGGGGCTTGCCAGGCGGAGGCATCATCGGCTGCAGGAAGGTGTAGCAGGGGCCTAGGGGGAACCCCCCGTTCATCGACCTGGAGCGGAGGGAGCTAGTCTCCCGCTGGGTGGGGGTGAAGTAGATCAGCCCGGCACGCGTGACAATCCCGTCGGAGGACTCGTCGAAAGTTTTGATAAACTGCGTCACGTTCGGCTGCCCGGGGGGCAGGAAGCTGGTGAAGATCGAGCCGAAAGGGTCCCCCCTGTAAAAGCCGTAGGGGAGAGGGTTCGTCTCGTTGAGGGGCATATCCCCGAGATCCTTGTGGCTCGGGCGGTTTGTGTTCCAAAAGGTGTCGTAGTAAAACCCGTTGGAGGAGTAGACCTGCACACCCCACTTCATCCAATCCACACCACGATCGGGGTGGTAACGCAGGGTCCGGGCGATGCTGGCCCGTTGAGATCTGAACTCCCCATAGTTTGGAACCGTCTCCTGCCTTACAAACCCAGCTATGCTGTCAGAAATCTGAATCGCCTCAAACCTCCACTTTGAGTAAGCTGAAGTGGAGCTCTGCAGAAGCATGTGCATGACCTGCATCGAAAGTGTTTCGACGTTCTGAACATTTCGCTCATTCGCAAAGTTGAGAGCACGCTCGCCGTGGTCGGACTGCGTGCGGACAGCCTGCTGCCCCGCGTCAAAAGAGAGACCAAACGCAAGCCCCGCAACCACAACCACCAGCGAGAGGGAGAGCGCAGTGGAGCTCCAGGTGATGCTCATGCCTGGCTCATCAACCCTCCCGGGGCGTGACCTCTCCACATTCCAGTCCATCGCAGCCTTGGTGATGATGGCCAGCGCAAGGAAGGGCAGCAGGACCAAGCTGGCCACCACGCCCTTCTGGCTGAACACCGTGCGCCCAGACTCATCCTCCGGCAGATCGCAGGCCGCGTCATCAGACCCGGCAGGAGCCTCGGTGGTGTCGCTGGCGTTTACGGTATTCCTCTGCAGGTAGACCGAAACCTCATACGCCCTGAGGGTGATCGTGGAGCCGTTGGCGATGCGGAAACCTACAGTGGCATGATTCCCCAAGTGGAAGTGGCTCAGGATGCGCGACTTCTCCGCAGTGTTCGCCGTCCACGCCGTGGGGATCGAGATGTTGGAAGCCCACCCGTTGGGCCGGTCATCCCCAACCCCGATCAGCCCCTTCAGCCGCGCGCCCCCTCTGGGAGCACCGGTCCCCTCCGAGAAGGGGGACATCTTCTTCAGAAACTCATGCACGTTGCAGCCGTGCGCATCGGTGGCAACAACCTTCCCCCAGAGGGCTGCTGGGAGGGAGTCGAACCCTGTGCACAGCTCCCCCATCAGGCCCGGGATGTACACAACGCTCTCCTCGCTGGAGCGTCCCTCCCCGACGGCGTGGAGGAAGAGATCCCGGCGGGACGGGGTCAGGTCAGGGGCATAGAGGCAGCCCAAGGCCTCGGTGTTGCCCTTTTCGCTGTACATCTCCAGGGGGCAGACGGAGCAGAGTTGTTCTGCCGCGTTAGGCATGTCGCTGCACGTGTCGTAGGTTTGCATGAACCACCAGGGGCAGCCGTCGTCATAATAGGATGAGAGGTCCACCTTCTCAGGCCGAGTCCTCGCGTCGAAGTTGCAGTTGTAAACCACCTTGCCTCTAACAGAGGTCTCCGAGGTGTTGTCCACAGAGGAGAAGGCACGCTCGAGAACCCCGAATGAATCGAGGAGGCCGTAGAACAGCAGCGTGTCCCCTCCGTTCGCAACATCGGCCCAGTGATCTGCCTCAAACACCCTGAGATGGTTTCCGTAGAGCCGCTGCACCCCCGTGCCAAAAGAGATCCCAAATGCGGCAATCCTCGCACCCTTCTGAGTTGGAACCTCAGGCCGCCTGCAGCCCCTCAGCGAAGCGTAGGCAATGCTGTTTGTCAGGTCGGGCCAATCCTCCGGCTCGCAGCCTGTCCCGGTGTGTGTCTTGATGTCCAGCTCCTCCCCGTTGAGGGGATGCCCCGAGTGCATATGGGAGGACGCGTTGTATGGATGGCTCGTGTAATCCTGCAGGCATATGGGGTTCCCCTCCAGCCCCGGGGGCTGTGTGATGTGCAGGGTGTAGGCGCACTGCCCGCACACCTCGCTGCGCCGCCTCCAGTTGTCGTGGTTGCAGAAGGCGCCCCGCAGGGAGGGGCTTTCCCGCACCTTTTCAAACTTGCCTTCGAAGCGGAGCCCGACTGCATCTGCGAAGACAGGGTCAATGCTCTTCAGGCATTCAAATGGATCGGGGTTGCACGCCGGGAGCTGGCTTGACGCAAAGCACCATGGCAACAGCAGCCCCACCACACCGCACACCGCCCGCATCATCATGGTAGGTGATCACACAGGAGGGGAAGGCGTGGCAAATGCGTGGCAAATGCGTGGGGTCGGAGGGGATGGGTGATCTCGCAGAGAAGAAGAAGAAGAAGAAGAAGGGAAAACGGCGTAAACCCGTGGATGCCTCCCTGTCACTCAGATGAGATCAGGCAGGGCCCGAGGGGAGCGCAGCGTGGCTGGAGATTCTTAGAGGGATGATAGGCACGCCAGCGGGGGGGAGGGGGGAGCAGCGATACCCACCCACCCACCTCTGTGTAATCCGACCCGTCGAAGCAGTGCGTGATAGATTTGTAGCGTTGTGTCAGCAATATGGCTGGGGGCACTGTGTGTGTGTGTGTGTGGCACCCCACGCAGCGGGCGCCGCACGGAATATGGGGCACGCCTGGAGGGCGGTGAGGGGTGTGTGGGTGGCAATATCAAAAAAAGGTTGGAACTAACAAGGCAACTCCTGTGCAGACAAGATTGGCTTCGGGAGGAAGGGGAGGTGTGCAACACCCGCGTCATGCTGTCTTTGCGGCGAAGGGAAGGTAACGTGCCTTGAGGCATGCATGTCAGCATCTTCTTTTTTCCCCCGCCACGCGCACAATAAAGAGAGGCAACATCAATCGGGAGTGTAGCGCACAGCGTGTTGCAAAAAAGCGTGCGATACGCAGGCCGCACAATTTTATTTGCCACGGTTATGCCGGGGCTGTGCACTGCTTTGGAAGTTAGGAGAGGATGGGCAGCACACAGATCAACATCCCCCTCCCCAGCCCTTTGGAATTTCGACGAGGGTGTCGGAGGGGGATATCTTTTGCGGGGGCGGGGGTGGGAAAACAACGATTCCCCCCTGCCAACCGAACCGGGCTTTCCTACCCCCCTCCCCACACACGCACAGCATGAAGGTCGAAAATATACTCGTTTGCCACATTGCACATCCCGGGCCTTGTCCCCGCCGTGCCAATTCTGAGCGTCATGAATAGAGGACGGGCCAGGTGTCGGGAGATTCCTTTTCGTATCCCTATACCTGCTGCACATAGTCCCCCGTAGGGCCTGGGAGCAGTCCCGCTCCGCATGCCACATGGGGGGGATGGGGGTGGCAGAGGTAGGGGGGGGAAAGAGGAGAGGGGGGGCGCCCGCAGCAGATCACATCACATGGCACATGTACACCACCCGCGCATCCACGGAGCACAGCGGCACATTCGCTAAGGGGCCCAGGGCAGGGGGGGCAAAGGGAGTGCGGCTTCTCACAGCTTCGAGGTGAGGCGTGTGATTTCCTTCTGAACGTTGGCAAGGGCCTGTGCACCGAAGCGTTTCTGGAACACTTCGCTTTTGTACGGGCCGTTGGTGGTGAGGAAAGAGGACAGGGCAAGGGGGCGGTATTTCGCAAAGTCAGCAGGGCTGACGTGGCTGTACTCCAGCCCGATCTGCTCCGCGTATTCGAAGTAGCGTGCGGAGGGCTGCCCCAGGATGGCAAGGTCGATGTCGAGGAACAGCGCCTCGTCACCCACTGCCTGCGACTTCATGTGGTTTGCGGTGTCGCGGATCCACTTCGCCACCGTCGCCTCGTCAGCCTCGCTGATGCACCCACGGTGCTTGCTGGCGAAGGCACACCACAGTTCTGCAGACTTCTCCTCGTTTTCGGGGTTCTTCGCAGTCGCGTCGTAAACAGTGTCGTGGAAGAACACCGCATACGACACCAGGTCGGGACGCTTCATCTCCCCACGCACGTCATCCACGAGCGCAAACATCTGCCAAGGAGGGAAGAGTTGGAGGCACCACACAACATGGTGGGGGTGAACACCAATACAACAAAAACCACACACACCCCCGGGAAAACACCCCCTCAAATGCATACCTCATCGAGATGGTTCAGGTTGTGGTAGTCACGCCCTGTGGTGGCATGCCTGTCACGGATCTCCCGCCACCAATAAGCCTGCTGCGCCTCTGGCACGCCGGAGGCCGAGGTGAGCGTGACCCACCGCTGCGCAAGGCTATCCAGCTGCGACAGCGTGATCCCCACGCGCGGCAGCAGCTCTGTGTAAGCGTGCTCCACTGCCTCGGTGAGGGTCGCCTCGTCCTTGTGGTTGGAGAGGAGGACATGCGCCGTGGTGAGCCTCTCGGGCCCCGTGAGCTGCGAGGCGATGCGCTTCTCCGCGTCCTCAGAGGAGAGGCTGTTGCGCTTCATGAGGCGCTCCTTCGCGACGGCGGGGGGGATGACGCACACCCACACCTCGTCGAAGAGGTCCTCCCACCCGGCCTCCTTCGCAACAGCTGCCTCCACCACCAGGATGGAGGACGTGCAGGCCTCGATGCGCTGCTGGATCATGCGGCGCAGCACAGGCCACACGATGTCTGTCAGCTTCTTCATATTACCTGCGTTCTTCTCCCCGAAGACGAGGCTGCCCAACACCTTGCGGTCGATCGACCCATCGGGCTGGGCAATGTCACTCGCAAGGGGGGAGAAGGTCTCACGGATGAGCGCGTTGCTCTCGGTGCCGATCTCATAGGCGGCGTGCCCCAGCTGGTCTGCGTTGACCATATCCACACCATCCTTTTTGGCGAGCACCTGAGAGACGGTGGACTTCCCCGTGGCAATCCCGCCCGTGATGCACACCACGTAGGGCTTGTGGCTGGTGCGTTTGCAGAAAAGCCGGTCGTTGTGGAAAAGGACCCCTGTCTTGGCCTGGCGCTGCCCCGTTGACGAGAGCTTCGCACTCACAGGGAGGTTTTCGGTCAGCTCACCCGAGGCGCTGATCAGCCCGATGGTGACGACGTCCATCTGGGACATCCCCTTCTCCGCACGCACGGCGTTGCATTTGTCGCCCCCTGCCTTGGTCTCCTCCGTCACAATGATGGCCTGAAACACCGGGTCTGTCACGGAAGGGCCATACCCATCTGTCAGCTCCGCAGTGTCGTAGACAACATCAGGCCGGATGGTCTGCAGGAAGTGCCGCACCACACGGTCACGCCTCCCGAAGGGCTGGATCAGCTCGCGCAGAGCCTTCTCCTTGAAGAGGGCGTCGCCGGCAATGCCGCAGAAGAGACGGCCGCCCTTTTCGATGCTGTGCGCTGCGGAGGACAGCAGCAGCTTCTGGCCCATGTGGAGCCTGTCGAAGGTGCCGCCCATGCAGGCCTGCTGGTAGCGCTTCAGCGGGTGCTCCGCATCGGTGACGGGGTCGGGGAGGCAGTGCCCGCCTGTAGGGGCAGGTGGGATGATGACGTGCCGCAGACCGCGCTCGGTAGCGGCGTCTGCCTCATCAGCGTAGCCAAAGTACAGCGCAGCATCAGGCGGGCACGGTGTCTCGCGCAGCAGCACCAGCGTGTCAACGTGTGGGTCAGCTGTGAACGCTGCGTTGTACACTGCTCCCAAGCGCTTCTGGAGGCTGGGCATCGACTCGTTCTCCTCCACAGGGATGGTCACGTAGAGACGCTTCTCAATGTCCCGCACAGCCGCCTGCACCTTGTGGAGGCATTCCCCCTGCTGCAGACGGACAAGCCCCACGCGAGACATGAGTGACAGCGTCGCCTTCATCCTGTCTTGGCGGTGGTGGGTGCGATTTGGAGTGGGGCGGGGGGCGGGGTTGTGTCGGGAACTGCAACAACCGCACTTCTTCTTGAGGGGGTGGGGATGGAGGGGGGAGGTGGCGGCGTGTCTTCAGCACCTGTATTCCATGCGAATAACGAGGGCAGGACATCAACCGGGTTTAGACCTCTTGCTGTCCCCCAGCCCCAGACCCACATCCCCTTCCCTTGTGTGGAGGACCATATCGGGCGAGTCGGTGTCAGGTAATACAACGGGTTGCTTTTGCAGGATATCAGATCCTGGTGAAAACGTCGGAAGGGGTATAAGGGATACATCGGCAGATGTTGGTTGCACGCAGCTCACACACGAATACAAAAATATTGACGTGGATGCACGTGACACTCATCTGCCATACGGGAGGGGGGTCACTCGAGAATAGCTATGAAGATCATCACTGCCCACACACAACCACCCACGCTAGACAGCAGTGGGGAAATGGAACCCGCGATAGAGCAGGAACGCCGCTTGTTCGAGAGGAATTTCAGTGCCAGCGCAGCCTGCTAGGTCGGTTGGGCTAGCGCAGCTCTGCCTTCACCGGGGATGTGCCAGGTTGAAATATCACCGACAAGACACCATCACCAAGACAGCAAGACACACATAACCTGGCAGAAATCCCCTACACCCCCCTCCCCAACACACGTCTGCCAACCACTCATCCCACCATCCCCCAGCGGCGCACTCCAACGGCAAGGCAAGGCAGGGGCAAGGCGGCAAAAGCAAAAGCAAAACCGGACGGCAACGCATCCGCCCTGTGTTCTACAGGCTCCTGGGGGAACATTTCACGTCAGCGACTGACGGGGTAGGCACTGCATCAGGCATGATCGGGAGGTTCGGCCGGGGCGGGGTGTTGCGGACAGCGAGTGTCCTCGACAGGATGAACTCTGCAATATCCCGCACCGCGTCATCCGCCTCCGGGAACAGCGGGGTGAAGATCGGGAAGGAATGGCACATCCCCTCCCGGATATCCAGCGTCGAATCCACCCCCGCCGCCAGCGCGGCGTCATGCGCCGAGATGCAGTCATCTAGCAGCACCTCCGTCCCACCCACCTGGAAGTATAGGGGGGGCAGGTCGCGGAAGGACCCATTCCCAGGGGAGTATCTTGCATCCGCTTTGTCGACCTGCACTGCGCTGCGCACACCGCTCCCGTCGCAGTTCCCCACCGCCATGTCGGAGACAAACTGGAATGTGTCATGAGGCAGTTCACCGAGCATGACATCATGGGGTGAGTTTGACTTATGTGAAGGCTTCGAACAGGTCAGATCAGTCCACGGGCTGATGGGAACCGCACAGGCCGGGAGAATCCCCATCCTCCCGGAGTCACGCAGGCGCTGGAGGGTCAGCAGAGTCAGGCCGCCCCCTGCGGAGTCGCCTACAACGGAGAGCCTGTCGGGAGACACGGTGCCGCTCTCAACAAGAGAGGTCAGGAGCCCCACCATATCCGCTGTGGCTGCTGGGAGGGGGTGCTCCGGGGCAAGCCTGTAGGAGGGGCATATCACCTTCATCCCGGTGTGGCAGCACAGAGCTGACGCGATCGCCTTTGCGAGGGTTGGGCTGCCCGCGACATAGGCACCCCCGTGGATGTAGATGACGACGCCCTTCTTCTCCTGGGCTTCACCGCCTATCTCCAGGCATCTGATGCCGTGGCGGGTCCGACGGCCGTACATAAAACAGCCTTGCGTACCCCCCATGCCCCGGTTGAGATTGGGGACCCACTTCATCGCGGCACGCAGAGGGCGAATCATCTTCTTGGGATCCGTCGCGACAAGCAGGTTATTCCCCCTCCGCAGGGCGCCCGCCATCAGACGGTAGCGCCGGGAGAGGACGGGGCAGGACATACTGCAAGACAGCCAGAGGTGTGGAGAATAAAGGGACAGAGAAGGCAGTAATGAGAAGAGAACCGAAGAATACACTCCTCCCCTAAGCGAAGGGGTATCAGCGTATGTATTGGGGATACCCAAATGGGGGGAGGGCGGAAGCCTCTATAGATCTCTAAAATCGGCTAAAAGGGAAGGCCAGTCTCGCGAGGAAGGGGGGGAGGAAGGGGGGGAGGAAGGGGGGGAATATAACACCTTCTCTAGAAATAGAAGGGGTGAAGGGAAGAAAAAGGGGGGGTGGGGAAAGCTCCCTCCTTTGTGTACGGCACCCCTCCGGTTCCTCCTGGCGGGGGGGGAAGGGGGTGTGAGGTGGAGTTGGGAAAAGGGGGGTGATATAGCGAGGGAGGCTGTGCAGGGCAGGATTGGTGGGTCTCTCGCAGTTCCGTCTCAGGGGGAAAAGCGGGTCTGAAGGGCAGAGGGAAGGGGGAGAGAGAGGGGTTGGCCATTCTTCTGAGGGGCGTGTTGTTTCGTTCGAAAAAAACCGGCTCTTCTTTTTTTCACTCACAGCGATACATACGAGAGGGAGGGAAAGGGAATGATATAGCGAGGTAACGCACGCCGACACACACACTCCACACACACCCCAACCTCACACTCAACTTGCAGACAGCGGTTTCGGTGACGGGAATGAGGGGTAGACTGGGGGGGGGGGGGGGGGGGAGAAGCACTGTGAGAGATATGCAAGGTATACAGACAAGTTCACTCCTCTCTGACCCTCCCCCTCTGCACTCCAGCGGGGGGGAGGAGAGGGTAAGGGGGTGGGGGTGTGCGTGTGTGGGGGGAGGGAGGTGATACAGAAAAATGAATCGAGAATTGGACAAAAAAAAGGGGGGTGGGGGGGGGCCCGGGAGGTGGGGCACACCTCACTCACATACAATGCCACCCACCCCCACAACCCGAGCCCCCCCCCCCCCACACACCACCACCCCGAGGCAGATCAGCAACCCGCCAGCCTGAGGAGGGAGTACTTCTTTGGGGTGTATGGCATCGAGACGCGCTTCGCAGTCTGCTGGTAATGCGCTGGGTGGAGGGTGCGAGGGTACTGCGACAAATCCACACCAGAGTTTGAGGCTTGGGACAACGCATCGCCGCCACCCCCACCAGGCCATTGCTGCGGGATACTCAGCGACAGGGTTGGATCCCGTTCCGGCGAAAATGAACCGGATTCCGACGCGGGCGGTGAAGCCAACGACGCCACCGGGCCTGGCGGGGGCGCGACATCACCCAGATCATATCCTACCGCCCTCCCCCCACCCGCAGAGGGGGACCGGGGGTGGCTGCGTGTGGTGCCTCGCGGCAGGCTGCGCTCGGCACCACCACCACCACCTCCACCCCGAGCCTGGGGCACCGCATCGCGCAACACCCTCACCTCGGCGTAGGGCAGGAAGATGTCGTTGGAAACGTCGCTCTCGATTATGAAACCATTCGGGGCACGCGCCTTGATCCTCCCCAGGGAACCTGCTGCAGTGCGGCACAATGCCCCGACAGGCCACGCCAGCCGCGCACCCGGATGCTCCTGCAGCGCATCGGCAGACCCATCCGATGCAGGCGGGGGCACCACCTCCTCGCTAACACAGCGCCTCTCGTGAAGCCCTTCAGAAGGGGGGTGCCCCACCCCATCCTCCACACCACGGCTGGGAGGCGGCGACACACGCCCCAGATGCGGCGCCCTCCTCGGGCTGGTGTTGCCCGTCACGAGGCGGGAGACGGTCTCCTCAGCTGGCGCCTCCAGCGCCAGCACCGGGCGGGGGGGATGGTGGCCCTCGCCGCCGCCGCCGGTTCCCTCGGAGGGAGGTGTGGAGGCGGGCGGCTCCAGGGCATCGGCGGACTCGGGGGCATCTGGCTGCCCAGACATGGCGAAGGTGATCAACGCCTCTGTGGTCCACACGGCAGGGGCGGGGGAGGGTGGGCTGTGCCCCCCGCTGCCGCGTGGTGCAGAGGGTGGTGTGGGTTCAGGGGTGGCGTGGCGGGGGTGGTGGTGGTGGTGGCCTGTGCGGCCCTCGCTGGTGGTGCCGCGCGGGCTGCGTGAGTGCGGCATCTCCGCCAGCATGTTTTCAAACCCGGAGAATTCGAGGTGTTTCGTGGGGTCGAACCTCTCGATGCGCTGCGGCGACTGCCCGTCGTGCGGCAGGGCCTGCTGCAGCTGCAGCACCCCCTCGGGCGGGGTGGATGCCTGCCTCGGGGGACGCCACGGCGGCGACATGCGCCCCAACTGCACAGCATCGAGCGGCACAGCCATCGGCGAGCTCGCCTGCGACGTCGCAGGCGACACCTCCATCGACGCCTCCCCTTCGCGCGGGTGGTGCCACATCACAGCAGAGCCTCGCGTGTGATGGCCACGCCGCGTGTGTCGGGATGAGGTGCGGTCGCGCGGGTGATGCCGAGGGATGTGGTGGTGTTGATGCCCCTGCGGATCCCCCTGCAGCGGAGGTGGGTGGTGGTGGTGGTGGTGGTGCCGCACCGGCGAGGGTTCATCCTCCGGCACAGAGGGCAGGGCGGCAGGCTGGGGAGGCACCACAGGCTGTGGCAGGGGTGCGGCATGCACAGGGGAGAGGCTACGCTCTGCTGTCTGCGTGGACTCATGCATGGGGACCGCGATGTTGGTGTTCGTCCCGCTCGACACAGTGTGTATTCGCGCTGATGTCGCGGTGGCCTTGTCGTATGACCGGAGCAGGTCGGTTTGCGTCGACTTCTGCTGCATCAAATCCTCCCGGCGCCGCATCTGCTGCGAGAAGGACTCGAGCAGCCCTGCCCGATCCGCATCCCAGGCCTTCCGCGTCGCATGCAGCTCCTCACGCAGCTGATACGCCTCGTCGGACAGCGAGGTGGCAGCTGCCGATGCAGCTGTCTTGCTCCTCTCCACCTCCGCCTTGAGGTAGGCGCACAGCTCCTCTGCGCCACGCAGCTGCTGCTCCATGGCACTGCGGTCGTGCTGCATGGTGCGGTTGGCGGCCTCCATGTCCACAAGCAGCTGTTCCAACTCCTCGTTGCGAACGGCAAGGTCCTCATAATCGTCAACCAGGGCAGCGTGTTTGTCCATCAGCACCTCTGCCATGCTCTCGACGTGCCGCACCTGCTCTACAGAGGCGAGCCGCTCGGCGCTCTCGGCTGCGGGCGACTTCCTGTCGCTGTTGCCTGCTGTGTGGCTTTCAGATCTCACGTTGCGCCGCATCCCCAGCGTGTCGTAGCTGTGCCGCTGCGGCTCAGGCGAGTTGCTTGCCGACGGCCAGGGCACCCGCACCGCTGACGTCGTGGGGGAGGGTGCCTCGGTGCGCGACATGTCCTCCACAGCCACGTCACCCGGTGTGGTGTACGCTCGTCGCTCCAGCATATCGGCTCGGATTTATTGTGGCAATGCTGCCGCAACGGCACCCCCTCTCCCCTGCCCCCTGCAACACGTGGGAGTGGTGGGTAGGGTGTAAGAGGAGATCAAACACAATGTGGGTTGGATGGAAGAGCTGCCCCCTCCGTATCGCTATCCAACAGAGAGTCGCGTTGTAAGAAAAGGAGGGTTTGCATTCGCTTCGAGAGAGGGGTGGGGGTGGGGGGGTTGGGGGGAGGGAGGGAGGGGGTCATGCATCTTGATGTTGCTGTGACACTATCGAGTATCTAGAGCAACAGCCTGCAGCGCCCCCTCAGAGGCTGGGTGCAGGCTCACGATTGTCTGGGATACAGGGGCTCGGATACCTCCAGAACCACGGCCAGGTACAACCCCTGGTTGCGTTGCGAGTCCTGGGGAAAGTCGGGGGGGAGAGTGACTGTACGCAGCACTGTCAGGCTGAGGCCGGATCTGATTGCGACCTTTCCAACGGCTTTTGCCACCCACCCAATCGGGCACAACCGTGAGCTGTGAACAAGGATCACCTTGCCACCCCTGCGGACTCGATTTGAGGCGACACGAAGGGTATGCTCGATGTGGTTGTATTGGGTGTCTGAGATCTGATCATTGACGTCTTCAAATGTAATATCCGGGGGATCAACGACAACAATGTCGAAGCGTGCAAGCATGTCCATCTCCTGGACGTTGTTGCACTCCACACGGCACACCTTGCGCCACTCCTCCTCCGGCATCTGCAGGCTGAGGTTCCGCCCGATCAGCTTGCAGTAATCTTCATCAACCTCCACGAATGTGACCTGCCTGGCACCCCCACACAGGGCTGCGATACCCATCGAACCGTTAAACGCGCACAGATCCAGCACACTCTGCAGGGGGGGATGTGTGTGATGGCACGGGGCAGAGGACCGCACCACAAAAACCAGGGCGATGTCATCAAAAGAGCATACCTTGCCGTGCGAGAGGGACATGATCAGCTGCCGCACTGTGCGGTGCTGCAGGTAGTGCCCTGTGAAGGTACCTTCGGGGAGGTCGGGCTGCCACAAGAACTTCATCCCGTTCTCATGGAAGGTGCAGTCGGAAACCCCACCCTGCGCCCAGTGGGGCGAGGGAAGGGCGACGTAGTTGGGCAGCGGCAGCGACTTCTCGGCGTTCGTCAGCTCGACATCGGTTTCGAGGGCGTTAGCCAGGAAGGCACGGCCGAGGGTGTCCTGCAGATAGACGTGGTGGATTTCGAGATCCTCGAGGAAGTCACGCACCGCCGAGTAGCAGAGGTGCGGTGGATCTTCCAGGCACACGACTGCAACAGACCCGTAGATGTCCACAATCACCCCAGGGATGCCGTCTGCTGCACCGTTCACCAGGCGGTAGGCTGTAGTTGTGGACATGTTCAGCAAAAGAGCCCGCAACTCGTATGCCTCCATGAGCCTATCCTTCCAGTACTTTGTGGTGGGCCGGCCCGCCTCGCCACTCCAGTTGAGCATTGTCAGGAAGTTTGTGTCCTTCGAACCCCCCAGGTGGAAGATGCCCCACCCGTGCTTCTGCCGGAATCTGTCGTACACGCTGTAGATAGCGCCTGGGATGTTCATGTCCCAACCCTGTGATGGAGGTGTGAATGCAGAACTGTGCAGTGGGCACACTTGGATGACAGAACGGGGGGTGAACATAGTCTGCTGGTCATCCACCACGAAACCCCTGTGAAACATACCTGCGGAAAGTCACCTCCAGAACGCTTGTGCTTCATGGGGAGATGGGGAAGCGTTTGGTAGATCTGCTTGCCGCTGCCGTCCGTGATAAGGGCCTGCTCAGGCGTCGCCCCAGAGCTGATCATTGGGAGAGCCGTCTCGCTGAGGTACCGCTGGCGGCTTCTGCTCTCGGGGAGGCGCTTCGGCTTGGTCCTCTCGGGGAGGTGCGCACTCGCATCCCAATACGACGTCTGGATGATGCCGCACTCTGGGACGACATCACGCCTCCTCACTTCCTTCCACAGATCCTTCTCCACTGCTGCCGCACGGATGAAGGAAGGGGGCGCGCTGCTTTTTGAAGTGATGGTGTATGAAAGATACGCCACCTCGTCCTGCGGCTCCAGCAGAACTCCGGTGGCGTTTGCCACGTTGCCGAGCCGCGGGGGGCTGAGGGTTTGCGGCAGGGCCAGCTTGGAGGCGAACGGGTCGGGCGGTGCGTCAACATCCGCGTAGGTTTCCTGATTCACACGCTCCTCAAAACGGTCAACCATAGTCTTCGCACGGGACGACTGTCGCGCTTTTCTTGCATGTGCCTCCTCATGAACCCGCTTCCCAAAGCGAGCCTCCTCAGGGGCACGCGTGGTCCTCTCCTTGTCCAACAGCACACGAGGGACCTCCTTCTTGTGCGAGCATCGTATCTGGCTAGCGGCAGCAGCCGCAGCCCCCTTTTGTTGGATACGGGCGCCGGTCTGCAAGGCCTTCCTCATGACCCCTTGCACACGACCCCCCACACCTGGGAAACAAGGGGGAGGGTGGTGAGGGGCGTGTGTGGCTTCGACAAGGACACCCACCATATGCTGGAGCAGAGGGGATGGCAAAGATGCCACAAAAGCCAAATCTGGGAGACGAGAGGGGGAGAGGAGGGGGGGGGGGGCACCGCCTGCCTACCCAACACCTGCGAGAGTGCTATTCTAAATATGCCTCACCGCGGCGAAGCCACTCGACGAAAGTCGTTTTTGTCCTGGGGGGGAAGGGGGGGACAAGCCATACAATAGTACACCCATAAAGCGATAACGCAAATCTAAATCCCACCGCGGGGCGCCGCAGCAGGAGGAGAGAGGGGGAGAAGGGAATGAGCCCTGGCACACGGAAGACGGCCAGCACGAACAAGCTGGGGGGGGGGGGGGCGGGGGGGGGGGGGAGGAGGGCACTATCAGCAACCGACACACCCCACCCCACAGAACTAGAGTCAACAAAACACCCATCCCATTTTTTTCACCCCATCCCGAGGCAACACTGCAGGAACACTGCCCGCGATACCAGGGCAGCTCCCTCATCGTGCGAAGCCTGTTGGATCCGCCGCCTCCCATCTGCCTCCTCCTGCTGCACCGCAGAGACCCCCCACAGCGTGCTGAGGGTGGAGCACTGCGAGGCTAGCCCCACCCCCTCTGCAGACCGCACCGCCGCCTGCCGGGTGGCGAGCCCCAGCAGCTCCGTCAACACCAGACCCACCTCGGGGGCGTCACGGCTCGACCGACGTGGAGCCATCACTGCAGGGGTGGGGGCAATCCGGGAGAACTTTGCTGCCAGGCGGAGGAGGCGCTGCCCCGCATCGTGCTCTATGGCAGACCGGGCTGCACACTCCGCCGCCACCAGGCTGGCGAAATGCACAACCCACGCCTCCCTTGGCACAGCACCCCCACGGCTGCAGAGCCCGACACATGGGGACTCCTCCCCATCCCTCTCGTCACCACCCCTCCGGCACACCGCCAGATCCTGCTTCATCTTCGCAACCCTATCCTCCGCCGCAGAGACCCGGAGCTCCGACAGATCCGCAGCGGCGTGCTCCTGAGACACCTCACCTCTGATGCGCAGGACCTCTGCAACGCCACGCTCCTTCTGGAGGAGGAGGGTCCCTACATCCTCGGAGATGCGCCCGAGGTGTGCGGAGAGGTCGTCAGACTGCCAGCGGAGGTGGGATATGTCGGATTCATCTCGCTGGGCTTTCAAGAGGAGATCCTCCATCCGCTTGTCGTGGCGTGACTCACCCCAGCGGAGCCGGTCCGCATGCGAGGTGCGGGATTCCTCCTCTGCCCTGTCAATCCGCCCGACAGCAGATGTCATGCGTTTATTTAGTGAGGTTATTTCGATAGATGCCTGCAGACAGCTCTCCCCTGCAACCCCATCCCCAGCAACCCGCTTCAGAAGAGAGAGGTCCCGCACCCCTTGGGTCCATCGGATAGACATCGCCTCAAGCCCCGCCTCCACAACACCCACCGCAGCGCGTTGGGTGAGGAGAGACAAGCTGGATACACAAAGCTCTCCTAAGGGCCGTTGGAGGCGGTTTGAATAGGCCTTTCTCCGAACCCCTTCCCCTCCCGCAAGGCATGCCCCGTTGAGGAGGGTTGACAGCATCCTGCTGGCGGAGGACTTTGCGGAGGCGATCTCCGAAGGCGTTGTGAGGGCTGCTGCGCCTTGGGGGATCCACGGTGCCCCCACTGCCCATTGGGTTCCCAGGCGGAGGAGGTATGTCCAGGCTGCAGAGGCGACCCGGGTGGAGTGCGAAGCTGCGGCGTTGCGGATGACCCCGGCTGCCCGGCAGGATGACTCAAGGGAGGACATTGCGACCGCTCCCTGCAGAGGGGATGCGTCGCAGCCTGCGCTGCTCTTCCCCCAGGTCCTCAGGGGGAGCAGAGATGCGACAGGCGGGGGTGAGGTGACACATGCCGCACAGCGGGGTGAGGTTGGAGTAACCTCCTCTTCCTCCTCCTCCTGAAGAGGGCACTGCTCACCTCCCTCAGCAGGGGAGGCAGTGAAGGTCCCACTGGTGGTGACAACAGGGCAGGCATCAGGAGATGCCGGAAGATCAACACCCCCGAGGTAGACAGGCGTGCAGGATGGCTTCCCTACACCCCCTCTCTCGGAGACACCACCCCAGACCTCCCCGATGCGGCAGGGGGGGGCAGGCGGAGAGGGTGTCTCGGTGGGAGGCACCACAGCCTCAGGCGCTGCAGGTGGGACAACCCCCCCGAGGTAAACCAAGTGGGTAAACCGAAGCGTGGGAGGCACCACACCTCCTCCCACCACAGCCCCCCCTGCGTGGGGGAATGTGGAGGGGGGTGCGGGGGAGGGGGTCGCCAGCCCGGCGAGATGGGGTGTGTTGCTGCGGATGCTGCTGCCGACACCACCCCCTGGAGGCCGCCGGGTTCCCGCCTGGCCCTTCTGCTTCAGGGCAGGGGGGGGTAGGCCTGCAGGTGCGGCAGTGGTTGCGGTTTCGCCGCACCACTCCTCGGGGGAGCTGACGCTGTCTGTGGAGTAGGAACCGGAGTCGTCATCGCGGAGGCGGAGCGGCGGGGAGTGGCTGGCGGAGTGGCTTGCTGAGCGGCTCTCCGAAGCCCCACCGCGGGAGTGATGAGAGGGAGACATCGAAGGGATCAGGGCAAGGGTTTCAGACACGCTGCTCCGGGAGGCACTGCTGCTGTCGCTTCTGCTGATGCTGTCCACAAGCAGCCCGGGTGGGAGGGGGGAGGACATGCCTCCAACACCACTTCCCTCACCGCCACCCCCACCACCTCCACCTATGGCAAGCTGTGGGACACCCAGGGTGAACCCCTCATAGAGGCTCAGCTTTTCGACAATATGCTCTGCCACAACCCCCCTCCTCCCGACAAACTCATCCCAGAGGAGGCTGTCCAGCGCCGCGCTGCACAGCAGGCTGCATGGATCCCGCCGGACCACCGGAGGGGCTGCGGTGGGGCGGGTCCCCCCTCCATAGCCCTGCAGGGAGGGTGTGTACCCCTTCGCCTCACCACCCCCGCGCTGCGGTGGGTTTGGCAGCCTCCACATGTTGTGGAAGAACCCCAGGATGACCTCCCTCGAACATGCCGCTTCCTGGGAGATGGTGCGCCGTGACGCCTCCTCGAGGATAGGGAGAAAGGCGTGCCCACCCTCGGCAAACCGATGCGGCGGGGGTGTGGGTGTGCCGCTGGGGGTGTGCCGCTCGGGGCACTGCGTGATGGCTGGGTCGTCGGGCCCACCCAGCAGGGCAGACGCCTGGCCTGCCCATTCGCGCGTGATGTCCTCACGCGACATCGCCTCTGCCAGCTCCGCAGAGAGCATGGCGTGAGCAGCGCCAGACCCATCAAAGGCAAACTGAAAGCCACCCCCCCCTTCTTGTGACACGCCACCATCCCCCCTCCCTCTTCGCTTCCGCTCGCAGATAGAGCGGACCTGGGTCTCGAGGTGAAAGTCAAAATCCTCCTCCATTGCCCTGTTGATCCGGTCATGGCTGTCGACAACCGACCTGCGCTCCGCAAAGCCCTGCAGCAGGGTCTGCCATTCTCTAAACTGAACTGTGGATAACGCAATCCTCTTCTGGGCCTCTGCATCCGACAGGATGGAAGCAACTTGGGAGAAGGCGAGCGACTTCGGCCTCAGGCGGAGGTACCCCTCCCGGTTCTCCTTCGGCTGGCAGAGGTGTTGGGAGTGCTCCTCATCGTGGCGGAGGCCCGCCTCCCTCAGGCGATCCTCTGCAACACGCTCCTCCGCCTCCAGGCTGTACCCCCGCCTGGGCAGCTTCCGCTCCCTCCCAGCCGCGCGCAGCTGTGCCAGCTCGTCTCTCTTCTTATAATACTCCAGCTGGTTGGATTCCCTCCATGCATCGGGCGAAGCGACTCTCACCCTGTTCCCATGGAATATCCTCCCGCGCCGCAGGCGGTGCAACGCGTGGTGGGCTTCAGCCTCTTCCCCACATAGCCCGTCGCCCCGCTGGGGGAACCGAGGGCACAGCGCAGCGGTGTTGTCGCAGTCGGGAGGTGCTGCGGCCGCAGCCTCGAGGGAGGGGCTGCATGGGGGCTGCGGGGAGCCGGTAGGGGGGTGTGTGGTTGCGGTGTATCCGATGCGCGCGTAGATGTCGGAGAGGAGCCCCTCGGGGAGCATGGGGTACCGCATCCCGAAGAAGCGGCGGAGGTCGATCGGCCCGGCCCGCAGCAGCGGGAGCCCGGCACCCAGGTCGGGCGGGGCGGGGGTGCGGAACTGCTCCTCGACACCCCGCTCCCGCTCTGCGCGTATGAGGCAGCGCAGGGACTGGCAGGCCGCGTCGTCTCGGAACAGCAGGATCACGTCCTCCCCAGCGCAGCCCAGGTGGAGGGGGTAGCACCGTGCAGGGGCTTCGTCCTGTGGGCGTGACTGCAGCGTGGCTGTGGCTGTGGTGGAGGCGGCCACGTGCACAGCACCCGAGCTGTTTAGAGATGCCACAGCGCAGCGGAAGCGGAATGCCACGGACGAAGAGGGTGAAGATGAGGAGGAGGGGGAGGTGGTGGAGGGTGCCTCCGCCTCGACAGCGATCTTGACAGCATCGGAGGTGCCGGGGATGCGGGAGCCGTCGGGGGTGACGCTTGTCTTGCGGGTTACGATGACCAGGGCACGGCGGATGCCCTCGGCACCAGGGGCAAGCACGGCGATGTCGCAGATTGCGTTAAACTCGACAGACTTGCGGGTCTTCTCCGCACAGACGCTGCGGATGGCATCGTGGATGCTGCGCGAGCCAGCAGCATCACCTTGCCTCTGATGCGCAGGCAGCGTGGCCCCCCTCCGCCATGTCCCAGGACTCGAAACAGGCATGCAGCAGCGCCGCCGAGAGAAAGGGCTGGGGGAGGGTGAACCTGCAAAGGAGGGAGAAGTAAAGTATGTGTGGATGTGACAGTGGAGTTGGATGGAGTGGGGGTCACAGCAGGTGGGGTGGGGTGGGGGAGGTGGTTTCGGCAGGTTTTGGAGATGTGTTTCTTTGGGTACAGAACGTAGATTAATATGCCACCCACCCCCGCCTGCCGTTGTCTCTCTTGTCACATCAGGGGGGCAGCATGCTGTGCCGCAGCAGCTTGCACTCGATTTTGTTTCTTCTTTTCCCGCCGTGCGGTGTGGGCACGGTACAACATAAATGAGACGGAAACACTCTTTGATGTGTTCGGAACAGGCGCAGAGAGGGATACAACGGCGGGATTATTCAGACACACCTCCGACGATCATTCCAAGAGAAAATCCTCCTCTCGGGTGATTCACCCTTCAGCCCACGGGGAGTGGTCCTGGGAGACAAGCTTCGGAGAAGACGGCACACCACTGTGCGATTGTATATCACGAAGGAGGGTACCTGATCATCAGGATTTCAGGATTTCTCAGAATACCCTTCAGAGAGCAACGGTGAACTAAAGGCGCGGTTCTCCCAAGGCGAGTATTGTCTCATGTGTCGGGCTGACTCATGCGACCTCATTAGAATCGGGTTCAATGAAGCCCATGAGTTTGGCTGGATATGCCAGTGCATCTCAAGGAACCAATCAAACACCGAAAATAAGCCTTTGGTAACGTGGCGGTGCCAACCAAAAATTGTACATTGCAGTGTGCTCTCGTCTTGCGCATTTTATTCCGGCTGTGCCGCAAACGGATCACGAAAAGGAGAAGGAACAGGCGATGTACACAAGGGGAGCTGAGAGGGGGGTTGGGGAGCAACGACCAACACACAGACACCCACCACACACAAGAAAGGGGGGTGGGGTTTCTGTGGAACCGTTGGAGTCTACCCCTCTGCCCGAATGATTTCTCTTCAGAAAATTTCAACCCCCCCGTGGCCTCCACATGTGACAATGATTTGCAGCAGTGTAGAACGCACCGATATTACACGATTTTATTTCCCACCCGGCAAATGCCCCCTGTTTTTACACGGGGCATACAGACAAATAATGGGCCGGGTGGAGGGCTGTGAACCATATCTGCCAGATCCCACTCGATAAGCCGAGCAACAACAACATTCCACATCAGAAATCAGGCTGCAATACACGCAAAAAGGGGAGGTGGGGTCTATCACCATAAAAGAACACCACCGCTGAAGGAACCAGGCTGGAAAGCATAACGCACAAGCCAACCAACAGCTGTGCTGTGAATATAATAACTCTACCGAGGCAAGAAGGAATGGGGGGAGGGGGTGAAATGGGGAACGGCTGGGGGAAGGAAATGCTGGGGGAATAAACAGATGCGGCGGAGATCAAAAAAAGGGGGGAAGAATGGGAGAGAGAGGCTGTGTGCAGCGATGCGGCGCCATACATCTTCTCTCCCTCCACTGTATTTCCGCCCCCCCTTTGTCACTCTCTTTCTCTAGTGCGAATATCCAATACTCGCACCCCCGGCTGGTGCGTGAGTAGAATGTATTGCACTGCTGTACGCCAGTCGCGTGACGCAGTGTGTACGGCACACCACGTCCCCGCTCGCCACCACACCCACCAGGGCAAATGATCTTTGCATTGCTTGCACTGCACAGGAAGGAAATAAAGGCAAAAAAACGATGCATGAGGTGCTGGCATGGTGTAAAATACCACCGTTTCCCTTGAGGGCACACAATCTGGGAAAACAGCACAAGAAACCCGCAGAACCTGCTCTTCTACACCAGATTGGTTGCTGCCCCCCCCCCTCCCCACCCATTCTCTCTTCATTTGCCCAGACACCGAACCCCCATTCCTACCACCTACCCCGTCCCGAATCCAATCCCTTCCACCCCCCTCCCACCAACTCGCATGACTACAAGGCGAACACTCCTTGGCACAGCAGAGAAGCCATCACCCCGCCCCCAGAAACACCACACGCGTGAAGCGGTCTTGACCCCCCACACCCACATGCCGTGGTCTGTGCAGCAGGGCCAACCCCACCACCCACTCGAAACGTGGTCATCACACTCGCACACACTGCGTTGGGCAGCGAGACTACCCCCCTCCATCATCCCGGAGAGAGATGTACGATTTACGAGGGTGACCGTTCGGAACCGCTGTCACTGTCTAGATTGACAAACACCTCAGGGGTTGACGTGCGTGGCCGCACGGGGGGGCTCGCAGTCTCCACCGCCGCCGTGCGCCCCCCTGCCGCCGCATCTGTCGCCGAGGCCTGGGCCGCCTCCTTATAGGACGGGGGTGGGGACCCGTTGGTCTCCGACTCCGTATCCAGCTCGATCATCGTGCACTCCTCATCGGGCCCGGGCCCCGCGGGCGGGGGGGGCGGGATCTTCGGCGCACACAGCGCCTTCTTCGCAACCCCGCCAGGCTTCGGCGACCCAGCCGCCTCCGCGAAAGAGCCGCCCCGCGACACACCGCCGCGCAGACTCCCCCACGACGACGACCTCTCCGTGCTGGGCGAGGCAGGGCCCCCCTGTGATGCAAACCGCATCTTCGGGGGCGAGGTGAGCTTCGCCTTCGGCGAGGACCCCGGACGCAGCTTAGGCGATACCGCCGGCTTCGCCTTCGGGGTTCCGCTCGCTCGCAGCTTCGGAGACCCCGTCGCCTTCGCCTTGGGTGACGAAGGCTTCGCTTTCGGCGACGCCGGCTTCACCAGAGGGGACGGGGGCCGCCCCTTCGGGGAGGCTGCCACCCTCGCCTTGGGTGACGACGGCTTCACGAGGGGCGACCCCACCCACTGCCGCCCGGGGGAGGACCGCTTCCCTTCGGGCGACCGCAGCTCGACAGGGCCACGCGGCGCCCCTGCAGGGAGGCGTGCCCGCGAGGCGATGGGCGAGGCAGGCTTTGCCTTTGCGGCAGCCTGGGGCCTGCGCTGTGTGGAGGAGGCGGGCTGATCCGCAGCCCGCTCGGGGTTGACGCAGATGGGGGGCGGAATGTTGCGTCGTGCGGTCGGGGTGGAGGAGCTGGAGCGCTGCCGCTGGAGCCCCGCCGCGCTGTAGTTCACCCCAGGGAGGACGGCGCGGAGTGGCCCCTGCAGGCAGGACAGCGGCAGGGCGCCCTCAAGGTACAGACCCGCGCCGTCCTGCCCTGCGTCCCCCAGGTAGGCTGCGTATTTCTTCACGAAGTTCATCTGGATCTGCGACTCGACAGCACGCGGGTCGCGCCGGCTCCGGATGACTGTGATGGCTTCCTCTGCATTCCGCACCTCACCCAGGCGGAGGATGACGCAGCACGCCAGGAGGCCTGTTGGGGTGTTGGGGTGTGGGGGTGGGTGGGGACAGCACTGAAGCAGAGGAAAATCAAAGCTGAAAGAGAGAGAGAGGGGGGGGGGGTTGACTTCTTTACTCGTTATGCAGGCAGGGGGGGGAGGCGATTCCGGCATCCGAGGTTTGACGAAGAGGGTAGAAAGGGTTGCGATGGCTGAGTTAGTAGATTTGTTGCATACCTGCACGGCCCACACCCCCGCGGCAGTGTGCCAGGACGGAGCCCCCCCGGCTGAGCTCCTCGCAGATGGGCTGCACAATCGCCGCGTCGAACCCCCTGCAGTCTGTAGGGGCAGCCATCTCGATCATGGGGTACTGCACCAGCTCGATTCCGAGCTGCTCCGCCACCTGGGCGTAGTCCGGGGGCTGCACCCCCAGGGTGCGCAGCTCCGATGGGTTGAGCAGGCACACGATGCGTGTCAGGCCCACCTTCGCCTTCGCAGCCATGAGGTCAGCCTTCAGCGATCGCGCATATGCCTTCCCGTTGCGGCCGCGCTGAATGTTCTTCCCAGGGCACACTGAGAGGGAAACGATCCCCGTGTTGCCCGCAGCCTGCCACACGGTGCTGGTGCGCAGTGTCTCGCTCGCTGATGTCACGGTTCGTTCCAAAGGATCTGACGCGGCAGCGGATGCACCTGCAGCATGCGGGACACGCCTCACACGCTTCCGCGACGCACCCTCTTCCGCCTCGTCCATCATCAGCGAGTTCAGCGCTGGTGCAGACCTCGACAGCAGCGAGTTAGACAGGAACGAGGCAGACCCCTTCCGCCGCGTCGTGGCGGATGGTGATGCGGACGCCACCCTCACTGTCTTGTCCTGGCTGGTGCTGCGGTGCGCAGCTCGCCGCACGGAGCCCGACGGGCCCCGGGCAGTCGGCGACTTGCATCGACCCTGCATCGCACCGACACAAACACCTCCCACAGACACACGCCGAGCACCCCCGAGTCGCGCTATGCCCGGAGGGAGGCACCCCCTGCCGTTAGGTTCTGTTCACGCCAACACCGCCATTGCCCAAAGCGGGGAGAGGGGAGGGGAGGGGAGGGGGCGGTGTCTGGCTGCGAAGGAGGAGGGATGTGTGTGGGTGTGTGGTGCTGTATCAGGCAGCAAGGAAGGGGTCTGTTGAGAGGGTTCATCGCACTGTTCGGCGGGTCGCTGTGATCCATTCTGATGTTCGCACGTTGCATTCCAGCACATCTGGACAGAGAATGGCGAGGGGAAGGTGTGGCATGGCATGCTCGCCCCAGGCTTTACCCCCCAACCCCTGCACGTCGTGGGAGGTGGTGTACGCAAAGGCCATGACCGACGAGGGCCTGGTGCGGCACGTCAGTAAGAAACATGGTATGCGTATGGGCATGTACGACTACCTGTACTGCGACGCCCCGCGCCCTGTCTTCTGTCCTAAGCACGAGAAGACGATGTGCGACAAGTGCCCCTCGATGGAGGAGGGGACTGCGTGACCCTCCCTCTTCCTCTCACCGACTGGGTGGATGACATGGGCAACACTGTCGTGTGCAAAGACGCACCCCTTGGAGGTGTTGGACAGTATGAGGACGAGTGGGAGGAGCTCGCCCGGCACCACGCGGTCTTCCCGCCGCTCGATGACAATCTGCACCTCGCGACATAACCCTTCTCGAGGTGAGCGGACCATCGCCGGGGAAAGGACGGTGTCAGCTCGCGAACTGAATATTTAGAACAAGCTGTTGATATTACAGGGCATCACTCTCCCATTTCCTCCCAGGAAACCCCTAGCAACTCACTGATCACAACCACCACTGGCAATAGGGAGGGGGGGTGTGGGTGTGGGAAGCGGGTGGGGCTGGGAATCAGCACGCTCAGTTCTCGTGATGTGGACCATACCGGCACGCAACACGACACCAGTTTCTGCTAACCTACATTAGAAAGCGGACGGGGGGGTTGTTCTTGGGACAAGCTGGGATGTTGCTGGAGCGGATGGGGGGAACAGGTTGCGGGTAACCCCCCACCCATGTCTCTCACGCCCCCTCCCCCCCCACCACCCACCGTCTCCCGAATCCACCACCCACCCCGACCAGCCCCGGTGCCTGTCAATGCAGGCCGCCCTAGGAGGGCACGGGGAGGGGTAAGGGACAGGGAGTGGGAGGGGGCCTCGGGCAAATCGAGAGAAAGAAAGAAGGGGTGAAGGGGATAGCAACCGAGACTTGGGGGCCGTGATGCAGAAAGAGCGGGGAGGCCGAGAGTCGGCCTCGCTTCGCTCCAAATGCAGGGGGGTTGGGGGAGAGGGGGGGAGAAAAAGACAACGAGATGCCTGCAGGCGCGAAGCAGGGTGGCCGCGGCGGAGTGGGGTGAAGGCGGGTTGTCGCGACCCGCTGGTCACCCTGCAGTAGAGTTTTGATGACAACACTGTATCCCGCAGCAGACTGGTTCCAAGATACCTTCGTGATGATTCAGATCGGTATCCTGCGCAGCTTCGGGAGAGATTTTCATAGGGGTTCTGGTGGAGGTTTGCGCCCAAAAACCCCTGTGTTCTCATTTGCCAAAAATCAGGGTGGGGTGGGCAACTCAACAAACAGAGCGGGAAATCAAACAGAGGGGCACCGGGGCGTCTCCCACCCACCCCCCCCAAAACCCAACTCTGTATATCCAACCCCACCCTCTCGCGCACTCTATCTTCCTTCGCACGACTCCGTGTGAGCAGAAAAGTCACCACCACCCACAGCAAGCAACCAAACGTGTTCTATACGCCAAACCCCACCCTTCATCAGGCTCTGGGGTGTGATCACTTCATTTCAGTGCATTGTGCGCAGAGGCGGGATAGCCGCATCAACAAACACACAATACAGGGCTGAGGGCGGTTGCTGCTGAACGGCGGTGTGAACTCGCTGCACCACATCTCCCACACTTCCGCCTGCACGGATAACACACTGCGACTACGGCAGCAAGGGGCTTGCAGCACCCGAAGCGGGGGGATGGGAGGATGTGTGTGTGGAGGGAGGAGCACCGCTGCTTTGGTCCAGAAATGGGCACGGCCCCCACCCTTCAGCCAGCCCTGTGCCCACCCTCCAGCAATAGCGAAGCAGGGGAAGGTGGCGGTTGGGGCGGTTTGCTCTCTCTGTTGGAGAACCCCCGCCCCAACTCTATCGGATATTGCTTTATCGAGCCGAACACACAGCACACAACACAAACAAGCGCAGAAGAGATGGCTGTGGCACTGCGGAGGATGACGAGGGAGACGGGGTATAGCACTCAAACATGACCTCCCTCAGGGGGTTGGTAGCATCTAGAGAGAGAGGTGCGCGAGTGGGGCGGCACGGAGGCTCCGTGATCACTCATCCCAGGCTGAGACATGACGCAGACAGGCCGGACCGATCCACACGGTGGTGTTCCGGATGGCTGAGCTCTTGTTGGGGGTAGTGTAGCCACAGCTGCTCATCAGGGCTGTTAGATTTTCACTGCCCCCAACACCGGGTTAAATTTGGGATGGCTCGTATCGTGCCGTCTGCGGTCATCTCTTCGCCTCAGGTACCCCGGATGAGCAACAGTTGATCTGCACACAGAACCACCTTTGTGCTTCGGTGTCTTGCTACCCTCCTGTTCCCGGTGGGTCCTGTCCACCGTCAGCCAAAAAGTGTCTGAGACCCTTGTGTCTAGGAGTCTAGGAGTGATCGCGACCCAAGCAGGGCGGTGAAGTACCACCACTGGCTGGGGTGCTTCGGGAGAGATGGCGAGCAGAGAGGGGTAAGCTGTGTGTGACAGGGGAGAAAGGAGGGGGGGCGGCGGAGGGAGCCGAACACCACCCACACTATCTCCCGGGATATAGACACTGTGCAAAAACCTGGGCGCGGGATTTTTTTTTGGATTTTGATATGTGTGTAGAGGTGTGTGAGCCGAGCAACGGGTGGTTTGCCGTCCGAATCTGGGCGAGAGGTATGAGAAAATAGAAGGAGGGGTACGGGGTGTCATGGCATGCGTGCCGTGTGCGGCACATCCCTGTTCGCAGATCTGGCTGCGGCAGAGGCTAACTTAGCGGGGGGGGGGCGGGGGTGAAGGAAAGCAAGGCATCTTTGAGAAGAAGAGAGGGCAGGCGGCGCGGGACGGGGCAGGGATAAGGAGGGGGGGATTCGTTTGTGTCGGAACCAAACGAGATAAAAAAAGAGGAACGCACGCACTGCCATACGCATGAAAGATCAAACTTTTTCGCCTGGGGGGAGGGTGGGGGGAGCAGCGGTTTTTGTTGAGACAACGGAGCACAGAGTGCAGCTGCAACCCATCCTTTGATCTTCCTCGCAACATGCATTCGGCCCTGAAGGGTCTGCGCATTGTTGGAGTCAATTTGAGGATCCCCTGGCAGTTCGACATAGCAACCCCAAGCAACATGACCATTCCCATGCACCATCGGTGGGGCCTACACCCCGCAGCCACAACACTTTGCAGATTGCTGGCTTGCAGGCCGCTGGGCTGAGTTAATAATCTTCCAGTGACCCCTCTGCCACTCCCCACCCCCACCTTCCCTGTGGTCAGGCTTCGTGTGACTCACTTGCAACATCTCCTCTCGTCCTCGACTATTTGCACTTCGTTTGAAGCGTTGACGCTTCTGCACACGCTTGCCAGCCCTCCTCCGATGAGGGTGGTGGTGTGCAGGGAGAGAGAGAATTGCGCAACGGCAGAAGTAAAAAATGGTAACATAAACTGGACTGGAGGGGGGTGGGGTGGGGGGGGTGAACAGGGGGGGGGGGGGGGGGCGAGAACGGGCAACGGGAGACCAAAAGAGGAATGGTGGGGCGATTTGCCACCCCGCCGAACAAAAAACCCCCTGGTTGCGTTCACCCCACCCCCCCCCGCCCCTCAACTTGATGCCCCACTCCCCTCTAACGAACAAATCGTCGTTGATCCCCCCCCTCCGTTTGACCTCACCTTCTTCGGATAGGATTCTTCCAACAGGGGAAGCTTTCACTCCAGGGTGCCCGACGACTTTGTCGGGGCCTGTCTAGTAGCGAAGGCTCCCACAGAGAGATAGAGATGGGGGACAAACAACTGGTTACTTTCTTTCTCCTCTTTTTGTATTTTTTCGACGAAACGGAAGACTGATGGGTTTCAAACACCCCCCCCCCCCCCTGCAGTCCCCTTCCAGGGGAGGGGTGAATGAAAGGACACACCCACACACCCCGGCTTCCCGACAAACGGGAAGCGGGCATTTATTGGTTTTGGCACGACGGACAAACACACTTGGCGCCAGGTTACTTTTTTTTTTGGGGGGGGGGGGGGGAGAAGCGCGAGGGGAGAGGGGGGGTGAAATGAGGGCACGCGTTTTGCTGCGGGCCGATGCATGCTCTCTCCCGCTTTTTCAAATAGATGTGACACCATGAGCGGTAACTCGTCGTCCAACGTTCAACGAACTCCACTCTCTCATGCCTTTGTTTGTTGCGCGCATATCTTCTGTCACGTATGGGCGTTCTGACGTGTGTTGCGAACAGCCCCTGTGTTGTTACGTGAGCTGCACCTCTGTGACAGGCAGAATCAAACGAATCTGTCAGACTCCTCCCCTTCTTGGGAGGGAGGGAATTCCACCTTCAACCACGCGGTGCTCCCAACGCACCACTGCTGGAAGCGGGCTTCTGCGCCGGAGGGAAGAGGGACGAACGCAGCCACGCAGGAAGGGAGAGAGGGATGAGGGGGGGGGAGTTCCATGAATACGGCAACGGATCAGCTTAATTTCATTTACCAAGCTTCCACAGGGAGCTTCATACAGAGACAGGGGGAATCGGGGGGAAAGAAAATACCACTGCCAACACCGTGTCAGGGGTTGGACAGAAGGTGGCACAAGATTTTAGCGAGCAGCTGCAGGGGGTGCCAGGGCAGGGAAGAGAGAGAGAGACAGGGAGAGTAAGGGGGAGAGGGCAACCAACTCCAGAGAGGCAAACACGGCGCGATCAAGCCGCACCACGCCTCCCACCTCCACCCCCCCTCAAAAGAATGAAGAAGAACGGGAACCGGGGGGTGGCCACAAGTCACCGCACTTTGAAGGGAAGAAGTGGGGGAAGTGGTCCATCGTGAATGTGAACATCACATGGAAAATAACGGTACGGAAAATTGGCTCCTCCCCACAGAGACACAGCAGCTTGGTGGACAGACGGCCAGGTGATGTTAGCGAGATGCACAAATGCCCGTCTCCCCTGCTCGTCCGTCTAAGGCTGGGATTTGGGCGCCCCACCGTGTGTTCTTGACTTTGAGGGCTTCCCTCGGCTTTTCAGAAGGTCTAAAAAGCAATGTCATATCGCGTGACCCACAGGCACATCAGCCGCTGCAACTGCGGTGCAGGGAATTTTTTTTGTTTGACTTTTCTTCTCTGATCACGTTGCGTTGGACCTTCACAGGCTCTTACAAAAAAAACGACAAAAGAAAAATGAACGGAACGGCAATACAACGAGGATACACGCAGTTCGTTATTCTCTTCGAATGCAATCCAGCACAAGGCCCTCCTCAGGGGCGTGCTCTGTGGATGCTAGCCACGTCTGGCGGATTTTGCATTGCCACCTCCTGAAGCTATGTTCTTCGCCTCCCCGCCTCTCGACATCCGGGGTGTTCGTTATCCAGGTTTTGGGTTCTTTCGAGTCTGACCATCTGACAAACCTGAACTACTTTTCTTTACACACGAATATCGTGCGGCACTGATAAGACAAATCAACATACCCCACCAATGTTGCATTCCGGACGATGAGGCTATCACACGTACAGAAACCGGCCGGATGTTGATTTGAATGTTCGGCAGGGTTGAGTTTGATTCGGCAGAACACCGGCAGATATTCAACCAACAACCTCTGGGCCGATACATACACTGCCACAATGAATACCTTGCTCTGGCAAGGGTCTTCCTGCCTGGCGATGAACAACAAAACGATCCAAAAGAAAATACCCCCCCACCCCCACCCAGCTCTATCGTGTCGCCACCGAGTGATAAAACAAAAAGCGACTTCCCATGCTCTCTCTACCCCACACCCACCCGGCACGGACTCCATGGCCTGGGTGGGGGGAGGGGACCTCCCCCACCACCGGTGGCGCCCACCGAACAACCCAACCCCTATCCCAACACCTCTCTCCGACAACCCTCGGCCCACCCCCTTTGCCTGCGATCCCCCTTTCAGGGCATGCGGATCCCTGCACCTGGGGGGACAACTTTGAAGGGGGGTGGGACGGTTGACAGGGAACCCAGGTCGAAGTCGAGGGAGGCAACCACGGGGCTCCGCAGCACGCGCTTCTGCAGGGCAAGCAGAGCCGGCTTCTTCACCCCGCCGGGGAAGGGGCCGGAGGGGGTGTCGTGGGTCAGCCCGTCGATGAACTCCGCAAGCGGTGCCTCCGCCTCGTTCATCTCGGGTGCTGCGCCGAGAGAAGACGGGTCGTGCATAGAGGGGGCATGCACAAACTTCGCCATGACCCCATCGGGGAGCGGGCAGTCCAGCCAATGCTGCAGCCGCTCGGAACGCTTGTTGCACATCCTGTTGGAGAGCAGATCCGAAGGGGCTGAGAAGGTGTAATCTCCATATCCATCGGAGAAGGAGATCGCCAGAGGATTCCTTGCGAGAATCGCGGCTTGGATGAGACGCTCAAAAGTGGTGAACCCGGTGATGCGGCACAGCTTCAGAGGGCTCAGGGTGCTGCGCAGCGCCATGTCGGGGAGTGCGCCGTGGCGGAGCAGCCATTTCGCGGCATCCACCCTCGCCCCGAAGCAGGCGAAGCAGAGTGGTGTCGCCGCCTGGCCCCGGGTGGAGAGGATGACGCAGAGCTTTTCATCCCCGCGGTCGGTAGGGCGTTTGACAACCTGCAGCCCGCAGCGTTGTCTCGACACTTCAATTTTTCCTAACGCGTTGAGATGCCCTGTGTTCCCCTGGAGTTTCCCCTTGAACAGCTCGTCAAACTCCGCCTCCGACGCGGTGTAGAAGCTGTAGGAATGCAGGGTGTGCTCCGGCGGCGGCATGTCGCTCGTCGCATTCTCAAAGTCGTCCTCCCCCTCCGACTCGCCGTGCCCCTCCGGGTTGTCCGCAAGCGCACCCTGTTCGGCACCCCCCGCAGCCTCCTCGTCGTGCTTCGCACCGTCCTCCACAGCACATCGCAGCCTCCGTGAGTAGTTCACACGCGACTTCACCTGCAGGGCATCACGGGGGACTCTGAGGGAGTTGAACTTGCAGGTATACAGCCAGTGCGCATGCACCTCGTCAAGAGTGAAGGGGCCCTCGTTGCACTGCGAGCAGAGCATTGCGGCGGCGGGCCGGGTGGGGGTGGGTGGGTGTTGGTAGATGAGGGGCTTTGCGCACCGCCTGCACGCGTCGAAGTTGCATGTCCTGCAGTGGAAGGCGCCATCAGCCAGGCGGTGCTTCTCCCCACACAGCGAGCACCAGTAGCTGTCGCCGTAGGGAGGGGGGAGGCCGTTAACCTCACGGAGGGTGCCGTTGCACTGCACGCACACCTTCCGTGTCACGATGCGCTGCCAGGAGTCGCCGTCATCCCACTGCAGGTCATACTGCACAGAGCTGATGGGGAGCAGCCGTGCCCCCATGTACCAGACGCCTTTGGACCTCCGCAGCGCGTGGTATTTTGAAATCTTCTTCGGGGAGGACAGCGCGGTGACAACACGGAGCTTCCCCTTGTCACGCCCCTTCCTCTTGCTGTCCGCCTGCGAGGGCTGCTCTGCGACAACGCCGCGCACCCACTCCTCCGACCCGTCGAACATCTGCACGTCAACCGCGTCGCCCTCCATCAGGCGGCTGCGGGGGTCCTGCCTGCGTGGGGAGGGTGCGCCTGTCGCATACATCGCACAGGAGTGCGAAGGGGCAGCCACGGCGCCCAGCAGGGGCAGGGTGTGGGTGCCCATGGTGACCACCTCCCCGCGGAGGTCGGTGTTGAAGGCGATGCGCACGGCGTGCCCGCAGCGTGTCAGCCAGAGCCCCCGGAGGGAGCGCATGGCGGCGTCGGGGAAGGGCAGCGTGAGGCACATCGCCGCGCCGGCGAGCCACACCATGCCTGCCGCAAGGCGGGGCTCTGCGTCCAGCGGCGCCCCGGTGCTGACCTGGGGCTGTGGGGTGGTGTCGGTGTGGGGGACGTCATTCGTCAGGTCGTTGTCGGTGTCGGGGTGTGTCGGAGCGGCAGGATTTGTTCCGTCGGCGGCGGCGGCGGCGGAAGCGGCATCCGGCTCGGCGGCAGCCTGTGCCTCCGGCGGCGGCTGCTGCTGCATGGGAGGGTCGTCGACAACACCCTCTGCCCCGATGGCGGCCTTGTAGTTCTGCACGGCATCCCCCTCGCCGAACAGGTCGAACGCCAGCTCCTCCTCCTCCTCCGTCATCTTCCTGCAGAGGCACGGAGGGCACCAGGGGGGGGCATGCCTTGTGGGGTGTGGGGTGTCGGGGTGAGAGGGCAGAGGGGGCGGAAGGGAGGGAGTGCCATTCGCAAGTGGGGGGGGTGTGGGGTTTGCAGGGGGGAAAGGGGCGGGTAGAGAGAGGGGCTGGCCTGCCGAATCTTTATTTTGTATACAGTTGCAGATATGTCACGGGATTCGCTAGTGTGAGGGTATACAGACAGAACTAAGGTCTAGGGCCCGAGGGCCAGGGCTAGGGCTGTATCGCAAAGGCCTGTGATGGGAGGGGGTGTGTGGATCGGCTTGACTTTGCAAAAACGGGTTTTGCGGGACGGCTTGCTGCCTGGAACTCTCTCAGACCACACATCCCGCACCTCGCACAACCCGCAACCCAAGGACATACCTTCCACAGAAGTGCAAGTGGCTTATGCTGCTGGAGCTTCCGGTGCTCCTCAGCAACACCAGCCTCAAGCTGCTGCGCATGCTTCCTTTCCTCCGCCGCCACGGCCTCCGCCTGCTGCAGCTTCGGCCGCATCGCCGCAAGCGACGCCTGCAGCTCCTCCACCTGCATGCCCAGCGCAGACCCCCGCGCCGCCTCCTCCACGAGGGCCGCGAGCTTCGCATCCTTCTCCTTCAGCTTCCCCTGCAGCGCCTCCACCTCGCGCCGCTGCTCGGCTGCTGCCTCCTCCGACACACCACCACCACCACCCTCCGCCACAGGGGCATCCTCACCACCACCACCACCACCACCACGCAGCTCAGCCAGCTCCGCATCCTTTGCATCCAGGAGATCCTGCAACTGCCGCACCTCCTTCCTCAGGGCACGGATGTCGGGATCCGGAGCGGCGGCCGCAGCCGGAGCAGGCGCCGCTGCAAGCCTCTCCTCCGCCTGCTGGAGGTCTGCCTTCAGCCGGGCCACCTCCGCAGCAGTGTCACTGTCGGACTGCTTCTCCGCCTTTAGTGCGTCGTAGGCCCGCACCAGCTCCTGCAGCTCCGCATCCTTCGCGCTGAGAACCCGCTTCAGCTCTGCGATGCGGGCCTCCAGCTCCTCAGGCGTCTCCTGTTGGTCCTCCGGTGCGGCATCCGCAGCAGGCCCCCCCTTTGGCGTCTCGGGCGCATCCTGCTTCTGCACGGTGGGTGTCGGCAGGGGGGTCGCTTTGTGCGCACACCTGGGGCAGGCGCCCGCGACATAGGGCGGCATCTTCGCAGCATCGCTGTCAGATGTCACCTTCACCGCGACGACAACCTGCTCCACCCTGTCGGTGGGGCTGCGGCGGTACGCACGGACCAGCTTGTGCTTGTCGGTTCTCCCCAGCCACAGCACACCCCCATCGCTCAGCTCCGCGCGGTACTCCGCGAGCCCCACCAGGGCTGGGGGGATGCTCTCGTGCCTCCGGCAGGGATGCAGGATGCCGGACAGCTCACCCCCCTCCGCCACCGCCTCCCGGAACACCATCTGGTTGTCGGCGTTGCGCAGGATCTCAAACACCCGGGGGTGCTTCGGGCGTGCCTCGCCCCCCGCCTCCGCCTCGAGCACCTGTGCGCCGGGGTCGACACAGCCCCATTGCCCCTCCAGCTGCATGTGCGATTCAGCGAGGAGGCGCGCGGTGGTCTCCTCACGGAGCTGCTGCTGCGTCCTCTCGAGCTCTGCTCCACGCTGCCCTGAGATGTCGGTGAGGCGCTGCGCGAGGCTGCGCTTCTCTGCGTCGCTGTCATCCAGCTTGCGTGACATCTCCTCCAGGCGCTGCTGCAGGGCGATGACCTTCTCCGCATCGCTGTGCGTCCCCTCCAGATGGCGTGAGATGCGCTTCACCTCATCGGCATAGGCAGAGTGAGCCTGGCCTGACCTCTGCACCTCAAGCTGCTTTCGGAGCTCCTCCGATGCAGCCCGTGCCTTGTCGAGATCCGCCTTCAGCACTGCGAAATGCCCGTTGTTCACAACAGGCATGCAGACACGCTGTGCGTTGCACCACAGCACAGGAGATTGCAGAGGGGTGACCTCACCCGCCTCGATGGAGAGCCCCGTCATGATCCCCCAGGGGAAGTGGATGTCGTAGGTCTTCTTCTCCTGATCCGTCGCGGTGACCCGGGTGACGAAGCCGACCCCACCGGGTTTCGCCCGCGGGTTGTCGTTGCCTGGGGGAGAGGTGTTCCCCGGGGTGACCTTTTCAAACCGCATCCCGGAGTGCACCGCGACGTCGGTGTCGCACCCCTCCCTCACGATGTTGGTGGGAAACCCGGCGTGCTGCAGCGCGCCCAGCGCCTGGAAGCAGTCATACTTTGTCCCACGGAGGCAGTAGCGCCGCACCCCCTCTGCGGTGTCCTCATCCACCGCACGCAGCATCGTGTTGTAGATCTCCTCAACCTCCTTCGCCTTGCCAGGGGGTATCCCGGGGCGACCGCGGGTCAGGGTTGCGTCGAACACGATGCGCATCAGGGGGGCCGCCCGCCCCAGCAGGTCCTCCAGCTGGTAGGCGCCCTGCTTCTCGAGGGAGCGGACACGCCCCTTCAGGGTGGCGTTCTCCTTCTCCAGCACGGAGCACTCTGTTTTGGTGCGGCCCAGCTCCTCATAGCAGCGCTCGAGAGTGTAGTATTTTGGGCGTCGGATGGCTCTGCGGCCAGTCTGGCGGACAGGGTAGCCCAGGTTGACAGAGGTTTCAGGCTGGTAGAGCTCGACGTACTCCGTCGCACGATCCGACACGTCTGGGCAGACGACGCTGCGCATCTGGGGGTTGTCTGGCGTGCCCTCTGCAGCCCATGCGGAGGCGCCCTTTGGGAGCAGCACTGCGGTGCGACGGCGGCCCGCTCGCAGGTTGCGTGGGGAGACGACCATCTCGCGTGGCCCCTGCTGCGCCCCGTCGGTGCCCGGCCCGCCCTGCTGCCCGTCTACATGCACCGTGAAGGTCCCACTGAGGTTCTGCGACACCACAGAGGCAGGCCACCACACACCAGTCTCAGGGTCGCGTGCCTCCATGTACCCCAGGCCCATCCCGGAGTATGCGGAGGAGGAGGGTGGGGCGCGCTTCGCAGGGGTGCGTGCTTTGCGGGAGGAGGGTGTGCGTGTGGTGCGGCGTGAGGTGGCGGGGCGGCGGGCTGAGGGTGATGCGGAGCGTGCCCCGGTGTAGTGTGCTGAGGAGAGCTCTGCGATGGCCTGGGAGGTGCGCTCCCGGTCTGCGTCGGAGGAGACGATCTGGCGGTAGGCGTCGTGGAAGCGCATTGCCAGGGCAGTGCGTTCCCGCATCATCGCATCCGCACCTGCATCCGCTGACATGTCGGTGACAGCCATTCCGGCAGGGAACTTGAAATGGCAGGGAAGGTTCGGTGGTGGGGAGGGGGTGGGGTCACGCAACCCCCCTGCCAGCGCCGGAGGCGTGTTGCATGTGCAACGGCCCTGTGTGGGGGTGGGTGGGGTGCAGATGTGGCGCGATGTGTGCTCCAGAAAGTTCGGTTAGGGAAAGTGGATGGGTGGGCGGGGTGGGGCGGTGGCAATGCCATTTCTTGCTGTGCGATCTTCATTTCAGCCGTGTATGGGAGGCGGGGTCTCGATAAGATTTGCTGATGCCGGGCGGTGTTGAAGGGGACTGCTGCGGGCGCTGGGCGTGTGTGCGGGCATTGCAGCAACAGAGAAGCCCGAAGCTGCAACTTGGCACACACCGGCACCCGACCGCGCACTCTGACCCACCTAACAAGCAACACAAAGGAATGCAAGACAACCCACCACACTACGGCGTGAAGCAATGTGGCTCCCCACCACCCACAATCGCACCCCCCCACGTATCTAGTTTCGTTCTTCCCCCCTGGCATGCGTCCACGCCCCTCCTCTCCCCCCCGCCTTCACTCGGACGTTGTTATGCCACCGCATTTATATCTGTTGCTCTTGATAAACCAACCGAGCTTGCAGTTCGGTTGCACATTTGCAATGGAAATATGTGCATGATGCGGCATGTGCAACATGCATAGTTATGCGTGCAGCGTGTATTCCGATTCAAAAAAAAGGGGGGGGGGGCAAAAATCGAATGGACGAGGAATCGGATGGGCCGATGGGTGGTTCTAGCGAGGTTATTGTGGTGGGAGTGGGATGGCCTGAAATGGGGGTAAGAAAGGCAAAATAGCTAAGATATCAGCCGTCAGCCCTCTCTCGGGGCCTGAAGAGGAAGAGGCGAAGCCAGGGAAAATGGATGGGTGTGCGGTGGTACCCACACCAGGGTGGGGTCATGCAGACCAGCCAGGCAGCCGGCCGGTTGCAGCTTATTTAGTTTCAGCGAGGTTCACAGTACTTCTCTTCCCTGAATCAGCTTGATTTTGCCATTTATATGTGTAGGACGTATCCAGCACGGTGTGGAACGCACACCACCTCCCTCCACGTGAATCTTGTTGTAGTGGAGACGACATCGAAACACCTCTGCTTTTGATGTATCCACTTGTGTTCACACGCGATCATCACATCACAACAGCACAGCACAGCACAACACAACACACATCACCCAACTCTCGCCGCAAAAAAGGAGAATAAAACAACCCAAAATATCAAAATAATCCTCACAAATGCAGCACCCAGCCGCATGCTGCGCTGGGCTGACAACACAGGTGAATGGGGGAGATAACCAGCGGTAACAGGACTCTAGGCACATGTGGAAGATGGGTGGGGATGATCTAAAACACAGGGGAGCATATGGGGATAGGGTGGGGAAGAGGGGGAGAAGTGCCGTGTGTGACACGGCTGGAGTGGCAGAGGCGGGGGGGGGGGGGGGGGGGGGTGTTGCGTGGGCTCGCCCAATGCAGAACCCCCGCCATCCCACCCTCTTGGTGGGTGTGCCCAATCCTGGCCTGTTGTGGATGTTACGCAGAGGTGCACCTTGCAACACCGCACAGCAAGGCCGAACTCCTTCCTGATCCAAGGGCAGCACCACACTGTCTAGCAACTGTGAAGAACAGTCAACAGGTCTTTGCATGAAGAGACCCACACACACCACGTGAAAAAATAACACCTGCGAGCCGATGGGGTTCATGGCAATAGAAGCGGTGGGTAGGGAGAGGAAGTCGGGGGGGAGGAAAAAGGAGGGGGGGGCAGACAACGTGGATCAGTGCAAAACGGAATGAACACCCGCAAAAGCGAGCGCTTGTTCACCCCGAACCGCCTCCAGGCATCGCTTCAGCATGCCCTGAGCGCTCCACCTTCCTCCTCCTCCTCCTCCACCACAGCCCCTTTCGCCTCCCCGCCTCTCTTGACGACCCTCTCTCTTGACGCAGCTTTGGAGAGCGTTTCAACTCGCAAAACACACAAAAATAGGTGCTGTAAGAAAATTCAGGCCAAAAAAGCGAAGGGGGTGGTGGTGGTGGTGGTGGTGGTGGAAGTGGCAGTGGTGTTTGAACTGAACGAAAAGATGGGAGGGTGAAGGGATGAATGAGGGAGATGGAGGGGTGGAGGGGGGGAGTTGGTGTTCAAGCTGTTCAAGCGGACATGGCATTATTTTTTTGACAACATGGTCGTAACAGTGCTCAAAAAGGGGCTGAAAAATTTTCCAGAGTGGCCCGGAATGGTTGCCTGAGACCACCTTATTCTGGACATTGTTTGGCCCTTCGGTGATGCGCTGCACACGCGATGTTTCTAGAGTAGCTTACGTCTTGCACCTTTGTCACAGAGATCTAAAGGAATAAAAAAAACCCACCGGTGGTGCTGCTGCCGATGCTCAGTTGGAGCGCACAGCAGCATCATGGTGACGAAACACAACCCGCCCACCCGATCCCCCCCTTCTCTTCGCGCTATGTTTGGTTTGCCATCGACAACCACCACCCTGACATGCAGGCAGTGATATACACCTAGCCGCCAGAAGGCGTTTGTACTCCTTTGTTTTGGGGGTCAGCAATCACAACCCGGGAATCGAGGATGGTGGTGGCACACTGGTCCTTTTCCAGAGAATGTGCCATGCGCCTGAGACAGCTTGCGCCAAACTTTGGCTTCGCAATGAAGGGTGAAATCAAGGCATATGCCCCGGCTCCCTGCCTGCAAAGCGGCATGACTCGCCTACACATATGCGTGCTGGCAAACACAAACCGTGCTCACCCGTGACACGCAGAAGAACTCCCCTTCCCCGCACCCCCCTCTCATCCACCAACTTTCACACCCATTGGATTACGTTGCCCCATTTCTAAAGAGAATGTTAATCTATGTCATAAACGCTCCCCGAAGAGACGTTGTTCGCCTGTGCAGGCGACGAACCCCCTGCAGCACCTCCGGCATCCAACCCCTGCACCGGCTTGGCCGGCGGAAGGGTAAACACGTCGGGGGCCTTGCGGGCAGACGCCAGGCTCACCCCCCCTTCGGGATCCGACGGCGCGAGATTGCTCTGATCCAAACTGTTGTCCCTGCTCCCCTCCACTGTAGACTCAATCTCCGTGACATACGAGGGCACGTGGGGGTCCAGATCAACACGGCCTTCGTAATACTTATTTCTGCGGGGCGGGGGAACGGTGTTATTACGATACACCCCACCCGCCGCATACCCAAATGACTGGGGCTTCTGCACCTCATCCATCTCCGTCGACGCAGGGGGCTCCTCTGAGGATGCCCGCGACGCCTCCGACGGAGGAGACTCTGTGGACCCATTGTCATCGAAGTCGTCATCAAACGCGCTGTCGAAGTCCTCCCTCTCCAGCTCACGGATGATCTGCTCCCTGAAGGCATCCGCTGCAGCAGCCTTCGTCGCACGCCCCGCGTTGAAGGCACTCTGCTGAGAATACGGTGGTGGAGGGCTGGCGCTTGCCGTGGCAGCTGCTGCCGCAGCTGCAGCAGCAGCAGGCTGCGCCGCAGCCACATCCTGGGCAACCTTGCGCAGCACCTCCGGGTCGGGCGAGATGTAGCCAGACCGCGAGGCACCCTGCTGCTGGGCGGCAGGGTGCACCGCACCCCGCAGCGCAGCCTCCGGATCGGGCGAGACGTACCCTGTGTACTTCCGTGACCCCTGCCCAGAGAGGGAGGCAGCTGCCCCCTGCAGGGTCTGCCCCGTCTGGCCGGCACGCGGGGCACCCCCAGCACCGCCCACCGGGGCAAAGCCACCCTCTGGCTCCGCCTCGCTCGTCATGGCGCTGTCAAGGGTGCCATCCATATCGAGCACACGCGTGGTGTCTGGGGCTTCCTCCTCCACAGCAGCGCTTCGGGTGCCTGCCTCGCCTGCGCGGGCATAGCTGCTCGCGAGGTGGTCCAGATCGAACACATTGGAGGGTTCGTCGCCTGTGGGGGCCGCGGGTGGCTGGCGGCTGGGCTGCTGCTGCTGGGGCACCGGCTTGCTGAACCGTTCCATATGGCGCAGGGTGGAGATCTTCGACTCGAGGAACTGCTGCTCGCGCCGCATCTCCGCCGCGAGGGTGTTGAGCTTTGCCTCGTCGTCCCGCACCTCATGCTGCTTCTGCACGTTCCGCGCGTGCTGCGCGCTCAGCTCCTCCTTCCAATCCGTCAGGCTGATCTCCGTGTCCTGCAGCTCGCGGAGGCGCCTCTCGAGCATCCTCTCGAGATTCTCCAACTCATCACGCTTCGACAGGGCCTCCCTCTCGCGGCAGCTGAGAACCTGCTCGCGCACCTCCATGACACCCTCCCTGTTGTGCAGCTCCAGCACCTTCTGGTTGACCTCCGCCATCTTCGCCTCGAGGAGGCGCTGCAGCTCGAGCGTGTCGCGCATCTTCGCATCCAGCCCCCTCTGCCTGTCGTCAAACCCCGCCTCCGCCGCCTTCAGCCCATCCAGGGAGTGCTGCAGCTTCATCTCGCGGAGGTTCAGCTCCCTCTCCCGCGCCTCGATCTGCAGGGCACGCCACTCCTTCTCCGCCCCCTGCTGCTGCAGGGCGAGCGCCTTCCGCTCCACCTCCGCCTCACGCTCCTTCAGCGCAACATGCTGCCTCTCCAGGGCAACCCGCCACCTGCACAGCTCATCAAACTCCGGCGATGCCGACGCCGACGCCTCACGCGGAGCAGACCTCCCCCTCAGCTCCTCTGTGCCAGGAAGCGCCTCCCCGCGCGGCCTGGACCTGGGGGCCGTGGAGGCAGAGGCAGCTCCACCTCCACTCTGCCCAGCAAAGTGCGTCGTGGGATACAGCGGGCTCCCAGCGGGGTGATGCGGCACCCCCTGCTGGGGCGCCTGCGGCGCGGCCCGGGTCCCGAGGCGCGACTTCTCCTCCTCCTCCACCTTGCGGCGGAGGGAGGCGATCTCCGACTCCGGCGGCGGGCGGGACTGGTCTGGGTAGCGCGCCCTGTATTCACTCACCTCCTCCTGCGCCTGCTGCGACTCCCGCCTGCGGTCTGCGCTGCGGCTGCTGGGGCACCCGAAGGAGAGTTCTGTCGGAGGGAGGTCGACGCCGCCCCCAGGGGACTGCGTGGCAGGCGCACGCCCCTTCTTCCCGGAGATGGGGACGGGGCGCGTGAGGTTGCCGTGCCCGACAGACTCGAGGAGCTGGTCGCTGAAGGAGGAGAGGCAGGCTGCGTCACGGTCGGGCTGGATCCGGGCGACTCTGCTCAGCTCCGGATCCTCCGGGACCTGGCCTGAGGAGACAATTTTGTCGACTAACTCCGCAACTTCGTCATCAGGGCTGAGAGGCTGCCCCCTCCCATCGGTGGCAACACCCCTCGCCGCATTGGCGCGTGCCAGGTATGGGTCAAGAGATGTTCCGGACGCACCGCCCGCAGCAGCCCTGCCGCCCCACCCCCCAGACAGCGAATACTGCGGGGACAGGATCTGCCCCTTCCCCCACCTCCCCTCCGCCGCAGAGTTTTCTTCGCCAGCCCTGCCGCCCCCCGCAGCCATGCGGTGGCTGGAGCTGCGCGTCTCCGACGCAGAGCTGGGTGCGGCGGAGTGGGTGATGTAAGGCCCACCCCCCACATAAGCCCCCTGCATCGGCGGCTGCGCCACATCGCACGACCCGGGTCGGGGCATTGCAGGGCAGGGCAGGGGGGGCGGGGGGAAGGTCCGTCAAATGGGGGTCAGCTGTGCCCAAGCAGAGCAGATGCTGCTGTAAGAGAAACGGGAGAGAGAGAGCACCTCCGTCGGGGGAGGGGCAAGGTCACGCCAGTGTGTGTGTGTGGGGGTCTCTCACCGAAGCTCCTGTGTGGGGGTGGTGGTGGGGTGGGGTGGTGGGGAGAAAGCAGGTGTTGTCACGACAAAGTTTTGGTTTGCATTAAAATGGTGGGGGGAGAAGGAGGGGGCTGGGATGGGGGGGGGGGGGAAACACCCTGCCCTTGTTCTTCTTGGCACATTGGTCGAGAGACCTTCCCATCACCCCCCTCCCCCTCCGAGAACAACACAAAAAACCCCCCCCCACCACGCTCTCCTTTTTTTTGCGGGATGTCCCAGAAGCTCCCCGCCACACCACACCACACCACCACCCCCCCCCAACCCCAGAGACTCGTGTGGGACGACGAGAGACCCTCCACCTACCAGCTTGCAGCCAGCGCAAGACGATGCTGGCTGTGGCGAACAGGCAAGGCGAGGGGGTAGGGGGTGGCAGGAGAGGGGGAGGGGGGGGGGAACGCCTGGCGTGCATGGGCCGAGAGGCCTTGGCTGTGGGTGGGCGGTGCAACCTCCCCCTCCCCTGAAGGGGCGGGAGGGAGGGAGACTCGGAACGGAACCGGCTGGTGGTGAAGGGGGGGGGGGGAGGAGTGGGGAATCGAGGTGGGCTGTTCTGCTAAGCCAAGACATTCTTATCAGAAAGGGCGATGCATGAAGCCAGAATTTTACACCCGGGAGGGGGGTGGGGGGGTGGAGCTTGTTTGCTGGCTTTGCGGAGCCCCACCAAGGCGTATATAAGGATATGTTCCGCACACCGACACACGGACAATGCGCATCAAGCTCACTCTTAGATAGCACGACACACTGAGATCAGCCTCGCTGCAAAAAAAAAAGACACCAAACTGGTGCCCCTGATTTACCCCTTTTTCACTACGCACAAACTACGCAATCTGGGGGGGGGGGTCTCGCTTTTTGGTCCCCCCCCAGTTTTTTTTGGTCCCCCTTTCTGTGTGGCTACTGAGACAGGACTGGAGGCACTGCGCTGACCGAGCAAAAAATTATTGCCAGAACTCACTATACACCGTACGAAAGAACGCACGACATGTGGGGCGGGACTCCAGAAACACCTGGGCAAGGTTGCCCCATGCCCAGAAACACCTGAGAAGGAAGTGAGTTCCAGGAGCCGCGTAGAACACCCTCGAGATTGTGAATGATGATACGATCACAGCCTTCAGGGCGATGCGAGGTGCCACCCTGAAGGTGGCCCTTGACATCAAGGAGAGCGTCGGCCGAGGGGTCGACGAAAAGCTGAAGAAGGCGCTACTGGCACTGGATCCCGCGGGGTATACGGAGGTCACCGCCACACAGGCAACCTCCGCTGACAACGTCCAGGAGACGTTATCCGAGGGGATCACAACGGCACTAGAGATCTGTGTCACGGGATCCAGGCGCCCACTCTCCCTCGACGGTCTGGGGATTGTTGTTGGGTATGGTGTCGTTTCCTGCAGCTGCAAAAAAGCGTAGCAACTGTGCTTCCTTCTTCCTTAATGATGCGTTGACGCTTCCACCCGGAGGAGCTGAAGCAGGCACCGCTTAATGATGCGTTGATGCTTCCACCCGACGAGCTGAAGCAGGCACCGCGCCAAAGGGCACCCCCAAAGAGACCTGCAAAGACTGCGTCGAAACCCGCACCGAAGGCTGCCAGCGCTGCAGCACCTGAAGAACCTGCAGCACCTGCAGCACCTGAAGCGCCTGCACCCTCACTGACCCCGGAACAGCAAGAACTCCTTGAGTTTGGGGTCCCGGCATAGAGACAGAGAATGGCTGAGTAAATCAAAAAATGAGACCCCCCCCCCTTTTCACTACGCACAAACTACGCAATATGGGGTCGTCAGGGGCACCACAAACACTAACACCGTGACGCGAATTCATGAACAATTTTGAACGATTTTTCATTGGGTGGTGGCCCAGGGGAAACAGAGAGAAGATCCCCCCCCCCCCCCGGGGAAGGGCGGCGAGCGGACATGACGATGCACAAATATATGGCTCAGCACACACACAGCATGGGACAAGATAGAACACAGCGGCAGTTTGGATACCATGGGGCTGTATCATACGGAAGCAGAGGGGGTTGCTTGCGGGTTTGCGCGCATGATATCCTATGCGTTGACACGTGAGGCAGGAAGGCTTTCAGACACCCGACACTCCAACTGGCCAGTCAGGATGATGTGCCTCTCTTATAAACGGGCCGCCGAACGTTGCAGACCTCTCGTGTATGTTGAACACGCACGAGTCTTATGTATGTGTCCAACAACACGCACCCCTTTGGAGCCAGGGGGTATAACAAGGTCAGGCACACGCGAACACCGCATTTGGTTTTCTCCCTTTCAGCTTAGTAGCGGGTGCAGCAGCTCAAGTTGGGGCGGAGCCGCTTGTTTCGCTAGCACTCGGCATTCCTCCCCTGATCGACACAGACGCGTTGGCCACTCCCACACGAGAAAAGTTCGGCTGCAGCAGCAGCATGGGGTGGAGAACCGGATGGATGGTGTCTATTCCGTTCTCGTTCACCTATAGTTAATTCCAAAGGGGGGGAGGTTGGGGTTATCCTTTTGGTTCCTTCAAACTCCGAATTCCTTCGCTGATTGTTCGGCAGAATGCGCCCTGCCCTTTTTTTAAAAAATTTGTACGAACGGTGCGCGACATTCTTTGACACGCGACTTTTCTTCAAAAGAAATCCCCCCCCTCCCGTCCCCCACGACCTCGGGGCTCGATGTCTAAAAAGTTGTGTACAAACCCTTGCTCTGTGGAGTGCCAGCTCAAACCTCTTCTGGAGGCCAGCCGGGAGTTTCGTTGAAACAGGGAAGGAGGGGCCAGGAGGGCAAAAGAAAAAATAGGCGGCGGGTAGACCAAACTTGACTACTTGAGGCGAACTTGATCAATGAGGCTCCCCTTTCCTGGTTCGCGGTTTCCACCCGGGGGAGGCAGGAAGAGGGAAGGGGGGGACGGGGGTAATGATGAAGTAACATGCATCTGTGACAAGGGTAAGCCACTGTGTGCCTGACAAAACCCACATCACAGGTTGGTCCTGCGGTCCTGTTTCTTTGGAGAGGGAGGCGTGAAAGGGGGGTCCGGAGGAAAACGGGAGGGGGGGGGGGGGGTCGCGTCGCCGCGACAACCCACTGCCGATGTTTGCCCCGTTCGATATTTGGTAGATTTGCGAAGGTATGTTATGGCTTGCTGTGTTGGTTGCCAGTCTTTTGATTTTTTTTTCGCTCCGTGATAGTGAAATTACAGCGTGCCCTCTGTGGCACAACTGATGTATATTTTATTGGGGGCAGAGCGAAAGCAGAGAGGGCACGCCACAAACGAGAAAAAACAAACAGGTTCCCCGATCCCCCGATCGGGGTGGAAAGGCAGGTGGGATCTGCGCCAGCTCTGCTGCAGATAACCCCTCCAGCAGGGTGCTGGGCTGATTTCGATTTCAAGGCGGGCCATCGATAGTCGGCAGCTTTTTGACATTTTTCGGTGGCAAAATGCGATCGTCCGCAATCATGTCGCGAAGACAGCCTCGCTACCTTCCCGAAGGAAGATAGATAGGTTGTTGCTGTTGCTGAATAATTTCAAATGGTCTCCCACTTGGAAAACGGCAACATTGTTGACTCGCAACGCAGATCCGCGAAATCTTCCCAACCGGGGGGCCTCCCCCTTCGGCATCGATAACCCCCCACCCCCCACCGCGAGACATACACTCACATCCATGCCTTTTGGCATCGGGACCAGGGGAGATGGGGGCAAAGCAAGAACAAACCAGAAATGCACCAAAAAAACCAGATGATCGTCAAGCCCTTTCCATCTGCTTCTCCCAAGCACGGGGGTGAGGGGGTGTCGTAATAGGGTAACAGTAAGGCACAGGGAGGGGAACTCCCTTTGCCCTAGGCGCTCGCGGGGCGTGGCGGTGTAACGTTTTCCACCTTTTGGCGGTGTTGCTGACCATCAAAACGCTGGTGTCTGAGGCGACAGACCAGCCTTAGCATTTTGTGGTGGGATCAAATAGTGGCACATCAAGCACAGGCAGGGTGGGGGGGGCAGGGCTGCCGTGTTGCCCGCAAGAATGGCTGGCAAGCTTGGGATGTGGCTAAAAAAAAATACGGACAATGCTCATGCGGAGATACAGCTCGGGGTGGCATCACCCTCCCCTCCCCCAGCAAGCTGGGCATCACATCAGCATACATACAACACAACACTTCCCCCCCCCCTCTCTCCCAACGCGCAGCACCCGCTGCGCCCCCTTGTGGGAAAACAAAGAAAAAGTCAGTTCGGGAGCCTCTATTCGAAATCAAATATAGCAAGAACGGAATACCGAAGCAACGACGGGCGTAAAAACCGGAGACGAAATCTTGGCAGAACGGGCAGAGGGGAATAGGCCTGACTTTGAGAGAGACGGGTGGAAGGGCAGAGGGGGGGGGGGGGGGGTTCAACGGCAGACAAGCTTCGCTGCGGAGGCACGGAGAGGGCGGCGGGCAAAGAGCTGCTGGTATTTTATTTCCACCGCCGCAAAGGTGGGGTTGGTTGTATTCTTTCATCCCCCCGCCCCCCACCTCATGCCTGCAATATCCGACCGGTCAGGGAAGCTAGCATAGACAAACGATTCGTGCACCAAAATGGTTTGTATCCACACGTGGGGGACCGGAGGGTACCTTACCTTTTCGTTTTCTTTGGCGCATGTGATAGCGATTTGCCTGGTGTCACTCTCTGAAGTGGCGATGGCCCACGGAGTGGAGGGGAGCGGTTCCTTCAGCTGGTGTTACAGCACGAAGACCCCTGTTGTTGTGTGGAACGTATCTCGCATCGAGCACCCAGCTCCTGATGCGATATACAAAAGCATCGGTCTGGGACATGGGCGGGGAGGCTTGTTCTTCCAAAAGAAAAAGAAAATAAGATGCATGCTGAACAGCACAGAGAGGCAGGACACAAGGGAAGATGGTGGGATTTACTCCCACAAACACCCTCAATAGGCAGACGGCCCACACTCACTCACACGCGTTAATAACAGCCAATAAGGATCGGTGCACCACCAGTTTTTGCGATATGCTTCCTCCGCGGGTTCGTTGTGGTGCAAGGCTGGTATATCACTGCGAATCAGCTTATCTGATGCACCCAGTGGCAGACGAAGCAAATCATTCCCAACCCTAATCACAAGGAACCTGCACAACTGAGGCCACACACATACACAGACACAGCTCTCGATACACACAACTCTCTCTCTCCCTCGGACCCACACCGCAAGAAAAAAATAACAGAACCCCCCAATTCTGTGTGTCACGACAACACCTCCCTCTCCCCCCCCCCCCCACCGCTTCCCACTCCCCAAACCCGTCTCCCACTCTTCGTTACCTCCGACACACACCCACACCCCCGCCGCTAATCCTCCTGGAGATCAGCACCTCTGTGGCATTCGACGGAAGAGGTGGGTGAGGGTATCGCGTAGGGCTCCGGATCGAGGGAAGAACGTGGGTTGCTGGGTGTGCCTCCATGGCCGATTAGAGGCGACATGGGTGCCACGGGGGCAGCAGGGTTCTGCTCCATCGAGACGACGAGGCCCGGCAGGCAGACGTTGCACACCCTGACGGGCTCGGGGAAGTTCATCCGCGGGATGGGGATGCGCGACGGCGAGCACACCCCGCACACAACCTCGCCGCAGTGCCTGCAGTGGTGCCGCCGCCGCGTCAGCCAGGTGAACTTCTGCCTGCACACCACACAGTCCGCCGCCTCCTCGTCGGGAACAAAATAGGGACGCTGCCCCTCCGCCCCAACACCCTGCCTCCCCCCGCTGGCAGACCGCCTGATGAATAGAATCTCCTCGCTCGGCGTCCGCCCCCTCTCCCCCACACCCGCATAGACACCTCCATGCGACGGCGCAAACGACGGCGACGACATCACCTCAGCCTGAGGAGTCCCCTGAGGGTTGGGCTGCTGCGCACTGCCAGCACGGCTTCCTCGACTCGCAGGCTGGGGGTGTGGCACACCATACCCTACTGCAGCTTCTGTGGACTCCTCGTCCGACCCCTCGCCCCCTTCCTCCTCACCGAAGATGGGGCTGGCCCGAGCCGGGTCAGCATCGGCATTTGGATCGGGTGAAACCGCCAACTCCCCCTCCTGCATGCAGTCGCTGGTTGAAGGCATCGGAGAGACCGCACTCCGCAAGCTCACTGCCTGGGGCGGCTCCGGTTCACACCTGAGAAGCGCAAAGCTGAGGAGAAGCTGGTTGAATGTCACATCCGACAGCACGGTGATATCCGGGATAAACAGCGGTTTGGAGGGGGTCAGAGGTGTCTCCACCTGGGACTCCTCAAGAGGTGTTGTCAGAAGCCTGTGTGTCGTTGCGATAGCCTCCGCCTGCAAACCCTCCCCGGATTCCCTGAGGGACTCGACAAGCGCGTGGAGGGAATCGGGGGTGACGGTTTCCTCCATCCGATCCTCACCCCAGAGCTGCGAAAGAGAGGCGATTATCTCCTGGGTTTCGGATGCGTTTCGGCAGAAAATCTCCCGCTCCCTCTCGGCGTCGAAGGGGATGCCGCTGATGCACGACTCTGTCTCGAGGAGGCACAGCCTCTCACGCTCTATCTCGTCATCAGAGAGGAGCTCTGTTGTATGCGCTGCGACCTCGATGATCCGCTGTGCAGCATATAAACTCCCTCTCCCTTCTTGCAGAACCTCTACCGCAGAGGACACATCAGTCGTAGAGAGGAGGTCTGCCTTAAGCAGCGAGAGGAGACCTAAAGTGAGCCGCAGAATATAGATCCTCGGCTGGTCAGATTTGAAAATCTCCCTCCACATCGCAAGCACGGCCTCTGCAGGCATGCCATATGAGAAGACGCAGATGAGATGATCCGTGAATATATCCGCGCAGGACAGCCCAAGCCCTGTGAGGTGATTCCACAGACAACCCTCCAGCTTTGACAGCATCCACCCGAGGACTTGGAGGTCAACCAAAACCCCGCCGAGGCCCCGGTAGTAATCAGGCACAACCTCCTCTGAGATGTAACACAGAAGCCAGAAGGCTTCTTCCTCAGAGGGAACGGCTCGCGTGAGGAGGGCGGTGACATAGTTCATCCCCTGGCAGTACCCAACCTCTGCGTTGCGCAGTGCGTAAGCCTGGAGAATGGTGCGGAGCCTTGACTCCGCGAGCCTCCCGGGGTAGGTCCGCTGGATATCCCTCTCAATCTCATAGAAGGATTGGAGGATGTCGCCTCGGCGGTGCTGCAGGAGGCGATGCCTTTTGCTGAGCCACTTCAGGGCTTCGTAATACCCAGGAGTGCCGTACCAGCTGAGGGTTCCGAGAGTTCCGGGCCGGAGGAAGGCGCCCCATCCACCCGCACCCGACACAGCATCGTAGAGTGCACGCTTCTCCTCTGCAGCCTGCCACTTCCGGTAGGCTGCCTCGCGCATGACGGGGAAGCCGAACACATCACTCCTCTGCCGAGCCGACGCGGCGGAGGGCGAGGCAAACCCAAGCCCTGCAACCGACGCCCCGACAGTCACCCCCTCGGGGCTGAACCCAGCCTCCGTCGGGGGGGCCTCGAGCAGCGCTGCCAAAACAGGGGTGCCACCCCCTGGCTCGGGGAAGCCTGGTGTGTCATCCCGCTGCTGCTGCTGCTCCCTTGCGCCCCGTCCCTCGGATTCCAGCGGTGCTGCGTGGGTGTCGTCGTCGGAGGCAGGATTGCTCTGTGGAGTGTCTTCGGAAGATTCCCCAGAGTGGGGCTGTTGTCGGCTGTCATACGCAGGGAAGCGGGTGGCGGCGGTGGCGGTGTCCTGTGGGGTCTCAACCGACTCCGGCAAACCCGGCGTGTCGTCCGGCTCCGAGAGGTTGATCTCTGAGGTCACATCCTCAAGGGGGCCCCCCCCGACGGGGACAGTCGCGTCGTAAGATGAAGAGAAGAGGAGATCCTGTACAGCTTTGTCTGTCTCGCTGGGTGTGCTGGACTCATCCTCTTCCCCCAGCACCTCGCGTGTGGGAGTCGCGGGTTGAGTCGGCTCCGCAGGGAATGGGGCGTGGACCCCCCCGTTGAGGCTCAGCCGGATGTTCCACAGAGAGTCGCTGTTGACGGAGTCACGCTGCTGTGTGGCCCACGCGGTGTCATCAAGGCCTTTCTTCGGGGGGTTGTCCTCCATCTTCTTCAACAGAGTGCCTCCGCCGCTTAGGCAGCCCCGCACATCGGATCGGTGGTGCGGGTGGTGGTGGTGTGGCTGGAGCGGCTTCACCCCGCTGCCCGTCTGGTCGATTTCGTCGTCCAATTCGACCATCACACATCCAGGTGCAGCATCACACTACAAAGGGGGGGAGAGGGCGGTGAAAAAGAAACGCAGAGAGGGAAAAGAGCACGCTATGGCGTCAGGAACACCCAACGCTCAATGTGGAAGAGGAAGGAGGCAGGGGTGGGGTGTGCTGATGCTGGGGTGTGTTCCCTGGTGGGACTGCTGCTGCTGCTGCTGCAGTGTTGTGTATCGGCTCTGCGGGGGAGTGGGTATATGGGGTGTCTTCAGTGGTGGAGGAGGAAATATACCATCGCACACCCAAGGCCTACACACTGCGCGCTGAAGTCGCCTGAAGTGGACTGAGTGTGGGATGGGGAGAGAGGGGTGGTGGTGGTGGTGGGGAGATTGGGGCTTCTTTTCGGTTCCCATCCAGCCAATGCCGGGGCGGGGTCAGAGATCCAACCCCTCATCCACACGCCATTTTGAAACGGCGTACTTTTGTAAATATAGCAGCCCCAGACAACACACCCTCCCAAGGCAGAAGGGCGAGGGGGGGGCGGAAAGCACGGCGCCGGGCAGCCAAAGAATTGGCCTCCCGCATGCCTGTGACATAACAATAGCGGCGTACAGAACTTAGTGACAGAACGGCACACCCCACCCTTCCCTGCCTTACGGCTTTTAACAGCAAGAAAGTTGTTAGTCTCTCCAGATCAGTCCCCGTGGACCAATGCCTTGACACCGGTTTGCTCGCGGATGGCGTCAATTTTGGGGTTGACGATGGGCTGCAGGGAAGGGTCGAGCTCTTTGGCCTTTTTGAAGTCCTTCAGCGACTCGTCGAGGTTCTCCTGCATCAGGTAGGTGTGGGCGCGGTGCAGCAGCGTCGCGGTGTCCTGATCCCCGGTATCCTTCTCATAGTGCTTCAGGTACACCGTGAAGTCCTTCACCGCCTGCACGAGGCACGCATCCTGCTGCTCCTGCTTCCGCTGGTTCCGCTCCTCAGCCCAGAACTCCTCCTCCCACAGCTCCTGCTTCGTCTTCCCCTCCTTTGCACCTGCATCTTCCCGGTCATCATCCGCAGGCTTCGGGGTCCGCTCCGCCAGGACATACTCATAATACGCCAGCCCCCTCCGTGAATGGATATACCAGTAGTCATCCTTGATGAACAACGCCCTGGAGTAGTCATCGATTGCCTTCTCATACTCCTCCCTGTCGAACCTCGCATGCCCCCTGTTGGCAAACGCGTAGTAGTTGCAGTCGTTGAGTTCGATCGCCTTGCTGAAGTCTGCGATGACCTGCTTATACTCCACATTCTTCAGCTTGAGGCCTGGGGGGCGCTTCGCAGCACGGGCATGGCCTCGCATGTTGTAGGCATGGTCATCATCAGGCTGGATCTCGATGACAGCAGTGCAGTCGAGGATGGCGGAGTCCCAGTCCTTCGTCTGTTCATAGCAGTAGGAGCGGCAGGAGAGAGCTTCGTAGTCTGTAGGGTTGACCTCCAGCGCTTTGGTGTAGTCGCCAATTGCCTTGTCGAATTCCTGCATCCCTTTCATGCAGCGCGCGCGCATGAGGTAGGCCTGGGCGTTGGCAGGGTTCAGCTCGATGGCCCGCGTGAAGTGTGTCACCGCCTTGGGAAACAGAGCGACCCCGATGTTCTTATCCACGTTGATCTTGTCGAGGATAGCCTCGCCCTCCATGCAGGCCTCACTCGACTCCTTCATGGCAAGCTCTGCAGCCTTCGCCGCCTTGCGCTTGTCCTTTGCGGACGGGGCCTTCTCCTTCGGAGGCATTGCGCCGCGATCTTTCCTCGCCCTGTGTAAATGTGCCGCAGACGAAGGGGAAGAAAGACAACACCCTCACCCCCAAACTCGCGACCCCTGCAGCCAGGAAGGGTGGTGGTGGTGGTGTAGTGGTCAAAACTGCAGTACCTTGTCAACCCTCCTTTTCCGTGACAAAACGGAGAGAGTGGGGGTGATGAGGGCGAGGAGGGGAGGGAGGGGGGCAACAAGGCACTTGCATTTGATGTTGGCACTCCCTGACACCACCCGTCCCGATTACGGGACGTTGCGCAGCGCATCCCCGGCCCTCTGGACCCAGTCATCGCTGGCATCCGCATCCTCTGCACGGCACAGCGCAGCTTCGCACTGGCCCTTCAGCTCCGACACCTTCTCCGGGGAGAGCTCCAGGCGGCCGTGGCACCAGGCATAGAGCAACATGAGATAGCCCTCCACCGCACCGCAGTGCATGGGGAGGGCAGACAGGCCGCCCTGCGAAGCCTCGAGGTAGACCCCGACTGCCTTCACAGGGGCGCCGCGTGTCAGAAGGCAGAAGATGTAGGTGCCGTACATCTCGCTGAGATCCGCAAGGTCGTCGGCAGGGGTTTCAGTTGTCACAGCGTCGGCAGCCGGCTTGAGATATGTGTCGTGGACAGCACGCAGTGCCCGCAGAGTCGAGGCTACCTTGAGGAGCAGCGAGACAGACACGGAGGTCAGAGGGATGCCCAGCTGGCTGAGGTTCGATGACATCGCTGAGAAGCGCTGCACCCGAGGCGGGGTGGCGTGGAGCTGCGCTGCGAGGTAGTGCCGTGCGAACGGCTCCGACATCTCCTGGTTGTCAACATCCAGCAGGCCAGAGGAGAGGCACAGCTTCCACAGGTCGTCTGCGAAGTCTGCGTCACCCGTGGCTCCGGCGGACATCAGGGCGGCTGCGACGTCTGAGCCGTCTGGCTTGCCGATGCATTCAAACATAGGCTTCGCCCGACCTGGGCATCCCGTCTGGATGTAGCCCTTGAGGGCAGCCTTGTATCCCTTGTCAGAGAGGGTGCCACCCGAACCCTCAAGCCGCCCCAGCAGAGCGTCGACAACGCCGCTCTGCAAAGAGGGGTCGACCTCTGTGAACTCACACAGGGCAGTACATTGGTTGACGGCGGCGACGAACACCTCCTCGCTGGTCCCGCCGAGGGGGGTGTGGCTGAGCACGGCGTCGACAGAGGAGGCTTCGAGGATGGCCTTCAGTGTGTCCCGTTTGGCGCTCTGCTTGGCTGGCTGCGCAAGGAGGGCGATGCACCTTCGCATTATGCCGCACTACAGCGCATGCCACAGACAGAGAGGAGACGGGCCAATGCAAAGACCCTGCTTCGATGACGGCATGAAAAAAGGTAATATGTAGTAGTAGAGCTGCAAAAAATAGACTAGTTTGCAGCAGCATTGGTTAGCAACAACGGGTAGGGGTGGGTGGGTTGGGGAGGGGGGGTGGGGTGGGGTGGGATGCGTTCCGGCAATCGGCCTCGTGTGTGTGGGATACAAAATATGTTCTACCTCTTTTGCCCGTTGGGGCACCGTTGTGGGATCGGTGCCGTGTGGCAAAGAAAAAAAAGAAGAAGTTCCCAGAATGGCCGGGCGAAATGCTAAATGCGAGCGTGCAAAATAGAGGCAAAAAAAAGGATACAGCATGGGGGCATACAAGCCATTGTGTCGTTTCGATCTCGTTCGTTTGGAGGTGGGTGGGGGGAAAGCGAAAACATACGAAGCTGTCAGGAATGGTGGAAAATATTTCTCCGACAGCTGGTCTAAAAACAAAGACCCTCCTCCATAGTGTCATAACGGCCGTCATGGAGGGAGTGGATTTTCTGAGAATTCACTACCTCAGTTCCCGCTACCGAAATATAAAAACGGCCGTTTTCATGTTTTGTTGGCGAAAAAACGGCCGTTTTTTTCCCCCTCCTATTTTCCTTTGGAGATTCGCCTCCTGCTTACCGTACCGAGCTGAGGAAACACACTTGACAACTCCCTGTTGCCTGCACATGACATTGGGCACTGCGATTCTCTGTCGACTGTACAAAGAAAAATGGCTTCCGCCCTGCCTGTCGCTCGACAAGCAGCAGACACCCGAGAGCAGAGAGGAGTGTAGCAGCCCGGTTCGCCCCCGGGTTGTCCCAGAAATCCAGCACACCCTCGGAACGTGGTGGCCTAGTCGTAGATCACCCAGGCCCTGCTCGTGACCTCCCCGAAACAGAGGGGAGGTGGCACCGGAGTTCTGACACCCCTACGACTCATGCGGCCGTACGCGCTCGGGCACAGACGGCGGACCGCAAACCAGAAGGACTTCCCTGATTCCGTGCCGTCCCACCTTCTGCGCATGCGGTCGCCAGCCCAGGCCAGCTCCCCTGCCAGGGGCACGGGGGGGTCGTACTTCCCCACGTCAGACACTTTCTCGATGACATTCTCAATGTCGGTGTACACTGCGTCGACAGGGGCACGCCGTTGGCACACCCAGCTGCGCATCGCAGTACTTCTGGAGCAGCGATGCGAGGGGTGCCGTCAGGCGGACGGCGGCCTGCAGGTGGGACTCGAGCCCAGCGATTTCGTGGGCATCTCTGCCAACCGCAGAAGCGACGCACACGTAGCAGGGCCGCTGTCCTGCAGCGGGCCCGGAAGATTGTATAAATGCCCGGGGACGTGGTGCAAGGTGCAGATCCACTCAAGCGGTGCAGGTAGTGTGTGTCGGAGAGAAGCGGGATCGCACGGCCGGTGGTGCCGTCTTGCTCGCCTGCTTCTCCCTCTCAGCTGCGTCAGAGATGTGGCACAGCACATCCTTCAGCGCCAGTGCGGTCGTGAACCCCTCCAGCTGGTGCTGCATATTGCCCGGGATGATCGCCCGTGCCTTCGGGAATAAATCAGCGAAGGCGGTGTCCTTCTCATCCGGGGTGCTGTCGCCGAGATCAAGGGAAAGCTCTGTCGGAAGAGCCCTGATGCCAGTGAGCGACACCCACCTCTGCCTGCACGGTCATCCACGACACACGTGCCTAGATTGGCCGCAACCATGTTCAGCCCCTCCTCGGGACACACTTCTTGACAGCATCATGCACCATGCCAGCCGGTGATCCGGTGAACAACGCACCCCGGGCGATCCGAAGTTGCAAGCCTGCCACTGAGGGTATCGCACTCCGACAGCGCCAGCTGTTTCCCTGGCTCTGCACTTTCAACGCTGCGTTCTTCTTCTTCTTGATATGGCGCGGTCCGTCAAAGTGGTCCACGAAGTCTGAACTCTTCGCATCATACTTGAAGGCGCACTCACAATGCTTGCTGCAGGGTATCCCTTGCAGTGGGGAGGCACTCCTGGCGGTGGGATCTCGCCTGCTGACCCACGCCCCATACAAAATTCCCAGGTAAAAAAAACGGCCGTTTTTTAAAATGCTGAAAATCAGCGGCCGTTTTTGCAAGTCCACAAAATACAAGGGATTTTTTAAAACGGCCGCTATGCAACCATGCTCAGGGGATAAGATAGGTCTGGTTTTCCGGTTTTCAAAACCAGGGTTTCCCGGTTCCCGGTTTTCTGGAAAAAAAAAAAAGGTCGGTCTCATTTTTGGCGGTTTTTTTTGTGACTTTGGGACAGTAAAACAGTCAGAAAAAACGCCATAAAAAAATAGAAAGTGACCCCATCGTGATCCGCACAGAGCCCAAATAGTCCAAAGAAGGCAGAGAAGCGGAGAAGAAAAAATGGACCTAGCGGGTGGCCCGGTGGGTGGTGATGCCCTCGTCATGCAGGTCTCTTCTGTTTTGAAGGTGCACACATGGTGGACTCCAGCCACCATGTCTAAGAGGGAGTCTAAGACTGCAGTCTGTACTGGAGACGGGAGTCTATTTTCCAGCTAGTTTACGCTCAGACTCCCGCTAGTTGAGACTCATGGGAGACACGGTGTACTCCAGCGGAGGTAGGGTAACCTCCGCTGGAGTTCACCGTGTCGTCTGCCTCTGTGCAGCGTCACTCGGTGCCATCGAATACATGGCGACAGCCCACCAACTCGAGACAGATCTGCTTGTCTGGAGGGCTGAGACGAGAACACGAACGACTTTCAAGCAGTCTTGAAGGTCGCCAAGCCTATTGGGGGCAACTAACAGATGAGATTTGTTTGTTGCCTGTCGTCACAGCTAGGTGCCCATCTCCTCGAAAACTCTCGTCTAGGCTCTACGTGGCGGAGATCTCGTGGACCCTTTGGCCATGACAAGGTCTGCCGTGCATCCACTCCACCCACAACGCACACCTGTCACGAGTGGTCGCTCCCACGTCCTCCTCCACCCTGAAGGTTGAACCCTCAAGGACCAGTGATCTCCTGCTGGCCGGGCTGCGATACAGTGAAGCCTTCCTACTTACAAGCGAATCCAGACTGTAGGGAACAGATGTTCACTACCGTGGCCTCCGGCGGCTGGGGGGCTCCGCCCCCCAGACCCCCCTGCGTAAAAACATTGCACCAGACCGGTTTTTTGGCCGAGAGTCCAAACTTTCAAAGCAGCTGCTGCGCCTGCCCCACCAAGCAGCCTCAGTACGACAGGACGCGCGCAGGCACTGGGCCCTCTCAGATTCTGGGAGGGTTTGCGCGGGTCGCGCGCGCCGAAGGCGCGCGCGAAAAATTTTCAAAACCAGAAAAACCGGAAAACGGCGCCAGAAAAAAAGTCTATCTTATACCCTGACCATGCTCCTCCCAAAATAAAAGAAGTCTTGCAGTGATGTCCCTGAAGAGGCCGAGCCACGGAGTTCTCTTCCTAGTTCCAATCCGATTTTCAGGGAGCATCTGGGCTTTGATTGCGTGCACGAACATGCAGTGTTTCGTGGCTCTGTGTCAGAAGGGCGATGTTCATATGGTTTTCTTCCAGGCCCATTTTTCAAGTCCACACCGCGCGCAACGCACGTTCCCACTAACTTCTTCGCCTGTGGAGCAATAAGGGGATGGAGGGGGGTAGGGAAAGCGAGAATGCGAGAAAGAAATGTATGAATTTAAACTCCGGCGGACCGCTTACACATTCGCCTTTCTCACTTCGACAGGTGGTTCCTGCCGGGGCTCGCCATGATCAAAAGACCCCACAGCCGGAAGGGAACAGGAAGAGCTGCACCACGGGTCAGCCAACCCACCAGCCGTACAGAAACCGGTTTGGCTATCCCCACTCCATGGACATCATCCCTTGCCTGTATACTTGCTACTGGTTATCGGCTGCCGGGCTTTTCCCATTTGCCTTCCAACCTGTTCTCGAGGTTGTCCTTGGGGCACTACAGCCTCAGCCCTGCAGACCCAAGACGTCGCAGGTTGCAGTCAGAGGGATACGGTGTTCCAAAAAGACATCTTCGTTGGCGTTTTGAGCTGGCTGCAGTGTATAAAATGAAAGCTGTCCAAGCTCCTTCGCTGGTGTTCGTTATTGTCGTTTGTTCAAGACACGGGATCACAAGGCACACCTGGAGAGCACAGAAGCTCTCTCCACTGGGGAAAATAATGGGATCGCCCGCAGGGGGCTTGGGTGCAGTACAACGAACTGGGCAAGGGTGTGGGCAAAGAACGGCGGAGGTGCGAAAGACAGAACAGTAAGAAACTGTAATGCTCCCGCGGTGTTGCATTGCGAGGAAAAGAGATAGCCACATAGGAAGAGGGCACCGTATTCCTGAGCGCAACACCGTGGAACTCACCGAACAGATACAATCCTGGGTAGCGTGCTTACATTGGTGCGGGTAACCCGGTCGTCTCTGAGATCGATCGGGTGACTGTTCACATTTGCATTCAATCTTGCGTCACTTCTACGAAAAATTGTGCCGTTGACAAGGCACCATGAAAGCATGGCAACACCCGGAAGAAAAAGAAAACCATCTCAAATGCTCCAAACCAGAAGCAAATCACAGCCATCGCGTGGCCTGCAATCCACCTGGCTGGGACCGGTTCTAAATCACGAATGCATGCAGGGCACCATGTGCCGAACCCTGCACCCAGTGTGGAAGGAGACACCACCGGGAACTCAAAAGGAAGAACACATCACACATTATTGTGACTATCTAAGGGGAGGGGCTGTGGAGCTGGGGTACACAGGGGACGGTATGTGCGTGTGTGTGAATTCAGCTTGCAGAATTCAGCTGGAAGCGAGACAAAACTGGGGGACCGCCTGGAGGCGAGGGGAGAAGGGGAGAACCACGATCAAATGGTGTGGCCTCGCCGCACTGATCCGGCACGGGAGGTTGGATTAAAATAGACCACGCGATCCTCGTCGGTGTCGGGCTGCTCGCCGCACTTGCAGAGGAAACAACCGGGATCAGGGGCAGGGGTAGGGAATCGGTACAAAATCACAGCGAAATGCTGAAGAAAAATCGCTGGAATGCGGCGTCTCGATCAACTCAGCCACACTGCATATCGTCCTTTCGAACATGCGCAGCAAAGCACGAGCAGAGTCGCCACGGTAGAAGGAAAATCGCTGCAATGCAAGAGGCACGCAGAGGGCTCAGGCAGGCAGCCTGCCAGACACACCCTGCATAAATGACGCCTCGAAGGCAGGTCTGAGGAAAAAGCGATACCAAGATAGGAGGGGGCGGGATGAGGTGGGTGGTCTGGTTGAAACTTCCAGCCCAGACGAAGAGGCGCGATGATGGCGGCAGAAGGGGGCGGGGATGGAAATGCGCCATGCCCACACGGGCCTCTGGGTGGTTAACACTGAACTCTAAGGGGGGGATGGAAAAGAAATCACTTGCCTTCCAGAGACAAATGCAGTCATGTTGGCTGCACAATTTGCACGGGGGGCATGGGGGAAACACAGGCAGTGCGTGTGGTCAGATCATAATCAATGGAGCGATCGATCCGAGCCCCCAACCCTCCAACGGGTGTGGGTGGGCTTTCGCACACATGCAGGTGATGTTTGTATGGTCGAGGCTGGTTTCTGACAACATAAAAAATACACACGATCGCCGGAGCAGTGCCAACAGTCAGCACAAAGGAAGACGGCACCCCCAAACCTGGCGATAGGATCACACAAGACCATACCTCGGGCCACGACGGCACCGAGGCGAACAAATCATAAGACACACACATGAGTGGAAAACGGAGGGGCATCCTGCACAACCCGCTCAGGCAACACTGAGGCAACAGGCAGTTGGGTGGGAGGGCAGGGGTCGTTCGTTAGCGGGTCAGTGGTCGCACAAGGTGCCATCCAGCTGTGTGCTGCGGAGGGGGAAGGGGTTCAAAGGGCGCCACCAATTCCGGCTCTTCTTCGGCATGGCGTAGGTCTGCAAAGGTGATGAGGAGGTTCGGTGTGGGGGGAATCATGCGGGGAAAGAAGCCACATAAACATACACACACACACACACACACACACAGAGCCACACCCCCCTCCGAAAACAAAACATTTTCGCTGCATAGCAACACGTAACATTGTCTTCTGTTGAGCACAGCCCACACCCCACATCAGGTTGCAAGAAACAAAGACCCTTTGGCGAAGAGGTTGCTGTGAGGGCAAAACAAAACAGATGAAAACAGAGCATGCTGCCATACCCAGCGTGTGTGGGCACTGTGCACCACCGGTGGCGGTGCCGGCATGCCGGACGTCACGAAGTGCTCGCCACTCGACACTTTGCGTGCACCCTCTCGGCGTGCCATCGAGTCCGTGTAGGAATAACAGGAGGAGCTGCTGTTGCTGCACCGTCTGCTGCCCGTCCCGCTCGACGTGCTCCGCCGCGCCTGCTGCTGCTGTGCCAACAGCGAAGGCGACGGCGGCAGGGTGACAGCCGCAGGCGGCACCGCTGTCTCCCCTGCAGACTCGCCAGGCTCCGACGCATTCACACCCAGCGGGCGGAGCTGCGGAGGAGCGGATGCGACATCCACGCCCCACCGCTCGAGACGCTCCGACGGCGTCAGGCTGCTGAACGAAGCCAGGTCATCCAGGCACAGCCCCCCCAGGCCTGCCAGCCTCCCTGGGGACTGAGGCGTCCGTGGCGTTCTCGGGGGGCTCACACGCGGCGACACCGGAAGCATCGTGCTATCCGCACCCTTCTTAGATGTGCCGTGTCACCTGCGTGTCTCTCCACGGCATCTGCCTACCTGTAGAGCGAGGGGTGGTGCAGGTTGGGGATGTGGAAGGTGACGGCAATGCATCATTCACAGCAGCAGAGGGACACGGGGGTATTTTTTCATGCAGCCTCAGGATGGCTTGACAACTCGAAGAGGGGGCAGGGTGGGGGTGGGATTGCGCGCGTGGAAATACAGCCATCGGTTCTGCTGCGTTGCCTGGGTGGGTCTCTCGGCCCCCAGTCCCGGCACTGCACGGCATCCTTCTCCCCACTCCCAGCACCCACCCACCCCACTCCCATACTTTCATTCTTTCTTTGGAGATTCGCACAATGGATCAATGCAACCGCTGCAGACAAGCATCCAGCCAGGGCATGCGCTGAACGCGGTGCTGCCTTCCCAGGGCACTGTACACTTCCCACCAAACCCATGCTGTTACATGCGTCTCGGCGACGCTACAACAGGTAAGTGAAAGTGGAGCTAAACCGAATGAGCCACTGTCAGGGCATTGGCAGGTGTGAATGACCCTCTCAGTTAGCCCAGGGCATTTAGCCTGAGCAAAGCTCGCAGCAAAGGGTGTCGTTGCGGGGAGAGAGGGGGGAAGGGGGGTCTGCAGGTGTAGAGTTGCTGCAAAGCGCACCCAAGGTTGTCAAGGAGGGCGGGAGGGGGCGGGGGCGGGGTGGGTTGTCTGAGCGCCTGGGTCACGCGCAGCTCACACAGCTCACACATGGCACACACACACACACCCCAGGATCTATCAGAACAGAGACCACACTCCTCTACTTTTCTACAGAAGAAATAATGGGGAGGGGGGGAAGGGGGCGTCATGTCTCAGAACACCTGGTTTAGTTTCTAGTTTCTGGTTCTGGGTGGGGAGGTGTCGTTGTCAGGGGGACAGCGCTGGGGGGAGGCGGGGGGAAGATTCTGCATAACTTGGCGGGTGATCAAATAGGCCATGGCTAGGTGTACACCCCCACCCTCCTGCTCTAAGTTCATGCACTCCGGAGCTCAACAACACAGTGCACATCGCTCGCGGAGCTACCGAGCAACCACCATTCGCCTCTGCAGCCTCTGCAGATCTTTCACACGCCTCTGGGTTGCAGCCGAATCTCAGCACCTGACGCCTGCCTATTTGGTCCATATTTTAACCGTTTTCTGCTCGACCGCAACAAAGCGGTTCGCGATAAACTGGAATGACGTGCACTCATACGGATACGAGTTGTTGAAGACACCCAACGACTTGAAGTTGACGAGATCCCACATCCGGATGGTGCAGTCTGCAGAGGAGGTGACGGCATAGGCGCCTTCGAGTTGGATGTGTGAGATGTCATCGGAATGCCCATGCACTGTTTCGTACTCGCCAGTCATGCTCCACATGGTGAGTGCACCTGCATAGCCGCCTGTGAGGATCCACTGGTCGCTGAAGTCAAGGCATGTGATGCCACCTTCTTCATCGCGGAAGGCACGGGCGACGGTGCCCTGCTCAAGGTTCCACAAGAAGAGCCACCCGCTCTCTGCGCTCACCAGCACATCGCGCTGGAACTTCAGGCATTCCACAGCGTTCTTGTGACCACGCAAGGTGCGAATCCGACGGAGCTCCACATCCATCTGCCACACCTGAATAGTGGAGTCGGACGACCCCGACACAAGAATGTTTCTGTCGAACTGCAGGCACGTGACATGGCCTCTGTGTGCTGTGATGACGTTGATGCACGACCCGTCCGTCACATTCCACCGACGGATGGTGGAATCGTAGCTACCGCTGATCAACTCCACCCCATCGTATTGGAAGGCAGCGACCTTTGCCGTATGGTCCTTCAAGGTCCGGATCAGCTCTACCGTATCCATGTCCCACACGTTGAGGAACCCGTTGGCGTGCGAGGTGATCAGGATGTTGTCCCAGAACTGCACCTTCAGCACCTCCAGCTGGCACTCAATCACAGTCGGCTCTGTGGGGATCCAATACATCCCCTCCGTGTGGCGGGCAGGCACGTTGGGTCGCTTCTCCTTGTAGCAGCGGTGCTGTTTCCAGTGGTTGCGCACCTCTTGAAGTTCCTTGGTCTTGTCTTCGTACTCCACCTCCAGCTGGGCGATCTGATCACGCAAGCGCTGGTACTCTGCATCCTTTTTCGATTGGAACTCTCGGCGCAAATCGGTCTTCAGAGCCTCCAAAGCATGGCGCGTCGAGGGGTCTGCGAGACCGGGCCCGTGGTCGTACTGCTCAGCCTGCTGGGCGTACTGCATCTGTGCTGCGTACTGTGCGGCTTGCTCCTGATGCCCTGCGGCAATCAGCTCTCTCTGCCCTGCAATGTGGTGTTCCCTTTGCTGCTGGTAGTCCTCATACCGCTTCGCCTCCTCCGCCTCGTGCTGTGCCTGGCGCTGCTTATCGAGGATCTGCGCCTGCTGGTACAGGCGATCGATAGACGTCGTGGGGTGCAGCCGAAACTCATAGGACTGCGGGCGCTTGAACTGCAACTTAGACTTGAAGTGCTGATCGAGGATCCTCGGTGCAGGGGCCTCGTTCCGTTTGTGCTTGCGCTGGATAGTCTCGATGATACGCATGCACTCATCCCGTTCACGAGGCCCTCCAAGGAACTCATACATCATGTCGTAGTCATTGTCCTTCTTCATCTTCAGCCCCAGCTGGTTTCCACTGTTGTAGTACATCGCGGAAATGTTGGAGATAGGACTGCACCTGTTGATGATCCCCTCCGACATGCAGCGGTACACGTTCGCATCCGTGACAAGCAGCACACGGGGCGCGGTGGCCCCGTTCCGCTCCACCTTGTTGACCTCCGCAAACATGTGCAGCACGACACCGTCCAGCCCTTTGAACTTGTTCTCCTTCAGCAAAGGCAGCCCTGTAATAGGGTGCCGCGTCATGTCGGCCGGATTGTTGCCAGGCGGCAAGATCGACTCGTATGGTTTCGCCTGAAATTCAGGAAATTCGACGTGAATATCGTCCATCCCGTAGTCCTCCGGCTGGGGGTAGTACGCATCCGTGTCAGGGTGCCCCATTGGGGCACCGCGCCCACCCTCATGGTAGTCATGGGCGCCTGCCTCTGGCCCGAAGAAATTCCCAATCTGTGTAGAGCCGTAGCCAGAGCCAGGCCCATACGGGTCGTAGAGGTCGTGCTCAGGATGGTCGAAGCGCGGCGCCTCGTTGTAGAGCGTCTCCGGCACGCCCACACCGCCTGCAGAGGCTGCTTGGGTACGGAGCGCGCTGATGAGGGCATCCTTGTCCTTCAGGTCCCGCCGCAGCTTCTCCATCTCCTCGATCTGCCCCTGCATGTCACGGAGGTCGTCATCACGGTCCTGCAGCTGCCGCGTCAACACCTCGGTGAGCCCCTGCACGCTGAGCGAGCCACCCCGCGGGCGTGTCTTCTGCGGCTTCACCTCATCGCCTAAATCACGCTCGAAGAAGTTGCCACCCATGGTCTCCCTGTTGAGCCGCTCCTGCATCTGACGCTCCTTCTCGGAGAGGGCGATGATCGTCTTCTGCATCTCGTAGATACGCTTGTCCTTCTCGTCCATCCCCTCGGTGGCAATGTCTTCGTCAAGCCCAACCGCAATGCGGTGTATCCGCTGGAGGCGCGCAATCTCATCGTTCTGCGCCTGCGAGCGGTGACGTGAATCTTCCAGCTCCTCACGCAGCCCGTTGATGATGACATCCTTCTCAGAGATCCGGTCTGCATGTTCTGTCTCCAGCTCGTTCTGCATGTACTCGACCCATTTAATCGTCTCCTCTTCCTGCTTCTCGAAGTTCTTCAGTGCCACCAGCAGGTGCTGCTCCGTCCGCTGGTTCACAATCTTCTGCCCCTCAGGCATCGCACTCACCAGTGCGAAACCCGCAGGATTAACCTGGTCCGGCCGGTCTGCATACTGGATGTCGAGGTTCTGCCCTTTGTGCATCCGTTTGTAGATCGCAAACAGGGTTTTCACGAGACGTGTCTTCGGCGTGTTGTGCGGATCTTGTGCCCGTGATGTATCCTTATCCTCCAGGAAGGTCAGATGCAGGTCGTGTCTGAAGGGACTCTGAGGGCCGTTGATGGCGAGCGTCTTGTCGATGGCACCACGCCCGACGAGGAGGTTGCGAATCTCATCCACCTGCATGGACTGCTCGGCCTGCCCCTCAGTGTTGCACACCAGGATGGTCTGGTCCGTCACCAGGATGAACCGTATTTCTGACGTCCCGTCAGGCGCAGTCACCCTCACCGTCTCAAACAGATGCAACAGGATCTGCGACTGCCCCTGCCCCAGCAGCTTATCAGGCCCGATAAAATGCGACGCGGCAGTGCCCAGCCCCTCTGCCCGGATCAGCGGCAGCCCGGTGCGCGGGTCATTCGGCAGAGGCCCATCGGGGTGTTGCTGTGGGAGGGGCAGGGGTATAGAGACTGGCTGTGCATCCCGAAACAGGGGGGGTTTGATCGTCGAGAGTGGATGGAAAAGCAAGTCTCCCAGCACCTTCTCGCAATGTTAGTCCTTTTTGTAGTCACTACACCAGCCGAAACAGGGGGGCGAGTGTGGCACTGAGGTTGCCTCCACCCCCACCCGCGTGTATCACACAAGACGCATATCTATCACGTTTTGTCTTTAGTGCGAGTTGCATCATTGAGCCTAACTCTCTGGCGATGCCTCCCACCCGTGAATCCCACTTGTTTTTTTTTCTAGTTAGTCCGGCCCCAGCCAAACCCACCACACAATACCCAACATACCCGATCCGCGCGTTTCCGCTTGAGGTAATTCGCGATCTTACTCGGAGGCGGGTTAATCGTCTCCTCATACTGCTCCGGAGGGGCACCGGTCGCACCCCCTGTCGGGGCACCGGGCGCCCCGGGAACATAGGACGCACCAGGGGCACCGGGCACACCGGGCGTGCTCGGGGGCACGCTGCCTGGGGGAGGCGGCCCCTGCCCAGGCGTCCCCCCAGGGGGGGTGCGCCCAGGCGGCGGCGTCGCGCTGGGGGGTGTCGCGCCGGGGGGCGTCTTCCCGGCGACGGGCGGGGTGGCGGAGGGCTCGCCCGTGGCCTCTGGGAGCGTCTTCCCCGCGCCCTTGCCGCCGGGCTTCTTCCCCCCCTTCTTTTTCGGGGGGGACTCCTTCGGGGGGGAGTCGCCGCCGCCGCCCTCCGGCTTCTTCTTCGGTTTCTTCGGCTTGCCGCCGGGCTTCTCGGGGCTGCTGTCAGCGCCCCCCGCGTCGGCCGCAGGCTTTTTCTTCTTCTTCACGGCGCCATCCTTCGGCTTGTCCCCAGCGGGCATGTTGCCCCTCGCACTCCCACACCCTGTGCGGCTGTGGGGGTGTGATGCTGGCGCTGTGACAAAGGGGTTCGACAGGTGCTGTTGGGGCAACGTTGGCGAGAGAGAGAGATTTTGAAAAACCGTAAGAACCGCTTCGTCAGAGAGGCGGCCGATGCGAGCTGCGGGACACAGATCTGGGCAAGGCGGAGTACCGCGACTTGAATGAGCTTGTCAACAAGGTCATGCCAAAAGGGGGAGAGTACAACCTTGTCGTCGTGGGCACTGCGGATTTCCCCCTCACCTTCGGCGCCCGCCACTTCACGAGAGGTTATTGGAGAGTGGGGAAATGGGAGTCGGTGTGTGTAGGGGGGGGGGGTGCGGAGGTGTGGGGTGGCACTCTTTGAAACCTGGCATCTGCAAAGTATATATAAAAAAAAGCTCCAGGCAGCTGTTCTGTGCGCGCGAGCGGCAAGATTTTTTTTGTTTTGTCGGCCGGGGTGTTTTTTTTACCCCGCTTGGAGAGCGCTGCTGTGCTGTATCAAAACACACTGCGGTGGATGCCCCCGGACAGCGGAGATCAAGAAGGCCAAAATTCTGGAGAGAGAGCAAATCGAGGTGTTCATTCCCATGGACGACAAGGACCGCGAGAAGAAGCATTGGCACTATCAGTGTCAGGCTTACATCAGCATCGGGTACTGCGGAGGCCTCAGGACAGAGGAGAACTACCAGTTTACCGTCGGAGACGTGACATATAACAAACATTTCGGATAATTCGTATCATACTCTGCATGCAAGCAGCGTGGCCAGCGGAAGTCCAAGGCCCGCTTCCTTGTGCCCAAGGGAGTCTTCGCGGACACCCTGCGTTGGTACCTCGAGCTGGTTCCGCGGACGGGGAAACCCGACGACGCTCTCCCTCCACGATTTAACCCCTTTTCGCTGACAAGCAAGCTCAGATCACCGCCCTCCCCCCCCCCCCCCCCACAAAGGCACCACACCACCCCTGGCAAGGGGAGTGCGACACCTCAAAAGGCCCCCCGCCACCCCCGCCCTACTACCCCCCTCCCCTTCACATCTTCCGCATGAGCTCCTCCGGCTGGAAGTAGAGCCGCACGGAATGAGTTTCGCTCCTCCTCCCGAAGACGATGTCCAGCAGAGAGGCGAACTCGTCGAGGGACAGGATGCCGTCGCCGTCAGCATCGTGCGCGTTGAACACCTCCTTGAGGTCATCCCTGTCGACGGAGGGGACCACCGCCTGCATCGCCGCAAAGGTGAGCGGGGTTCCGCCGCGCGTGAACAGCGAGTAGATCTCGCGTATCTCGTTGCACTCCTGGGGGAGCAGCACGTCGCGCCAATCCCCCCCAAACCCCTGGCGCTCCTCATGCGGCTCCCCCCACTTCTTGATGATTGCGCGCAGGTGTGCCGCAGGCACCTGTGGGAACAGCACCTTCAGCACCTCGAAGAACCCGATAGCTCCCTTCGCCGTTGCTCCCAGCCGGGTGTATTCGTCGTAGTCGATGACAAACCCGTTGAGCTTCGTCTCGACCCCGCACAGCTCGCTCCAATCCAGCGAGCCTGATTTATTGGAGTCGAGCTCCTCAAATGCGTTGACAACCTTGAGATACTCGCTGTGTGAGAAGGGGAGGGACAGCCGGTCAAACTGGAGGGTCTGCACATGCGCACCTTTGCGTGGCTTCGACCCCTGATGCAGCGTCTGCCGGCGTGCGCCCTGTATGGCAGGAGGTGCTGTCGTGTCAGCCCTCACCGCCACGGTGGAATGTCGGCTGCCTCCCCTCTGCTGCTCGGCTGCCTCCACAAGCTGCTGGGCGAGCCCAGCCCCCTTGCGGACGAGGGCCTTTGCGAAGAGAGCGCGCGCCTTGGCGTGGTCCTCATCCTTCTGCTTCTTCAGCTCTGCCTCCTCGCGCTTCTTCTTCTCGAGGATGTGGAGCTGGTCGAGGAAGAAGGACTCGAAATCTTTGTCGGAACCTGCGGCATGGGGGACCTTCCGCCTGCGCCTGCACAGTGGTGGGGAGGCCGAGCGGCGCTGACCTGGGGTGGGCGTCCCGCCTGTGGTCCCAGCAGGGGTGGCGGCGCGAAGGGGCGACAGCTGCTTGGCACGGCGGAAGTCGGTCACCTCACGGATGTGGTCGTTGACAGTCTTCCTCGAGAGAAGCTCACGGACCTGCCGCCAGCCGCGTTCTCCGTTACCTCGATACCTCCCGGCACGATCCCAGGCTAAACGGCGCTGCACGCTGCGGAGCCCAATCGGCTCATAGTCAAGTGTGAACACCATTATTCCGCATTGCGGAACAAAGCAGGTGCAGCACTGTCGGATGCAAAGGGCGATACTCAGAAGGCTCAGAAGGAATACAGGCTTGAAAGCCTGCCGCGTGTGCCGCAGAGGAGAGGGGCCACTCTCTTGCGACGACCCTTAGCCGGCTGTCGAGTCCCCTTGGAACAGTGGATCTCGCATCAAGAGCAGAGGAGCCGTGGAGGGGAAGGGGGGGGGGGCAGGGAGGATGCTGGCGCTTCCGACTGTCTTGTAGTTCGTTATATCTATCCTTGCCGTTGTGTCGACAACAGCAAAAGACCAGGGGGGGGTGGGGTATGTTCGGTTCTCTTCGTGCGTTCAACAACTTTATATAGATTCATTTGCTCTCCACAGCCACCCATTGCGAGGGGAAGGTGTGGCACAAAGGCAGTGCACAACACACAGCTCCGCTGCGACGGCATCGAAAAGTCTAACATATTATGGACAAACTGATGTCTACATTCAATCGCTATCGCGCCGAGCTAAACACGAAAGATATGACCAGGTTCAGGCGAGCATCTGGCCTGCGCATAACATATATCTCTAACAGGTGTGGACCGTTGATTCGTTGGTGGATTCAGAGGAGCAAACCAAGGAATCAAAGGAGGGAACTCTTCAGGAAGACTGATGTCGGTCTGGACAGACCCACTCGGCAGAGCGGTGCAGCACACAGGGCTGCCCAGCCAACCTTCATACGCCACGGATGCCGAGGGCATGGGTGGAACACTTTCGAGACTCGGCTTCTAGAAGGGCCGTTGTGTGTGGAATTGCTTTATCCCGACAGATGTTGCTGCCCGTTTCGAACCTGTGAGAAGGAAAGGAGGTGGGTGGAAAGCATGGCTCGGTGGAATCAGATCGGACACTTGGCACTGCAGCTAGCAAAGGCCAGACGGCCAACACTGGTCGATTCCCAACTCGGGCGAGGAGTGGAGTCGGCTGGACATAATTCGACACAACAAAAGAGGCCATTTGTGATGTAGCTCGGAATCTTCATACCTGTGAGCCCCACACGCTTTGCTGGGGGTGCCCCAAAGGCAGCATTGGCATTGGCTGGTTGCAGCGGGGTGGCCTCCCTCGTCTGCACTGGGTCGTAGTGCACCGCCTCACGTGGGGTCGCACTCTGGGCGCTGTGCACAGGGCTGCTGTTTGGGGGCAGCTGTGCACCCCTGTCACGCGCAGATGAAGGCGTCGAGCCGGTGCCTGACACGGAGAACTGCTGCGACGTGTGGTGGCTGTACTGTGCGACAGCCCTCCCTTGCATGCGGCGGTGCTCGGAACGGGCACTCTGAGGGACCTCCTCAGGGCCACCCCCAAAGAGATTCAGACTTGACCGTCCACCTCCGACACCTGCAGTGCAGTGCAGCGTGGTGTAGTGTGCTGTAGTGCCACAACCCCAACCACCCCACCCCCTCTGGTGTGCCGCACCTGCCCCACTCCAAGCCCTCCTCTGCCATACCTTGGCTGCTCACCATGCGCCTCCCGCTCTTATTCGGCGACTTCGCCGCACTGCTGCTGCCCGGCAGCGCATGGAGGAACTGCGGCGACCCGCCCCCGCCGCCACCACAGGGCGGACGCCCCTCTGCCTCGGGACCGTCCTCGGGTGGGTAGCTGAGGCCGCGCCGCGTCCCTGAGGGGGGGTCCACGGGGCGCTCGAGGGAGCCTGACGCTGGGCGGGCGTGCGGCTGGGATGCTGCATGTGACTGCACGGCATGGGCCTGCTGCCCGTGCGAGGGGTGCGACGGCTGAGAAGGGTGGGGGTGCGAAGGGTGTCTGCCAGATGGCGACACGTGGGGCACCTGCCGTGCACTGCTCTGCCCTTCCGACGACGGCGTGCGCGACACATGAGACGGAGACACCTGTGACGACCCTCCGTGCGGCAGGCTGGGATCGCGGTGTTGCTGCTGCTGCTGCTGCGGCCTCTGCAGCAGCTCCGCTGGCAGCAGCACCCCCAGAGGTTTCAGCCCAAACCCCACAAGCACCGTCTGCAGAAACACCGACGCCTCCAGCCTCTCAAGGCCTGGGGACACGCCTGCAGCAACCTCGCCCATGCTGAAGAACACATCTGTCCAATAGGCACGGAACCTCTCCCCGGTGAGCTTGAAGTCGCTGGCGGAGGGGCCGTTGGCGGAGGCGAACGGGCCGCTCAAGGCTTTCTGCTCCCGCTCGGTCTGCGCCTCGAAGAAGCGCTGCATCTCCTGCACCACATCGTATGGCGTGGTCTCATGGGTTGCAACGCAGGGCAGCTCTGCGGGGTCGAATGTGCCCAGGAAGTCGTTGAAAAGCACAGGGTTCCCCGAGGGGGACACCTTTTTCCACGCCTCTCCAACGACAAACGCGTGAACCGGGGGCAGCGGGGGCAGCAGCGCCTGCTCTATGAAGGCGTCGATGTCGATGCACCTCTCCGCGTAGTAGAAATCGTCTTCATCCTCATCCTCATTCTCATCGTTCTGCTGAGGATCCGGGTCAGCCCCACGCGGCTTCCGACGTTTGATCTTCTTCTTCCGCACCGGCTCGGAGTACTGGTTGAATATCACCTCCACCTCGATGTCCGGAAACTGCATCGCGGTGAGGATCTCGCGGATCACCGCGCCAAAGCTGAAGATGTCGAGGTAGCACTTCTCGAGGAGGCTGTGAGAGAAGTCATTCTTCGTGAGCAGCTCCGCAAGCGCAGCTGCCTTCTTTGCGGCGAGGATGCGGACGGCCGGCAGGACATGGGGCTGCCCATCCAGCTTGAAAGGGGAAGCGAGGAGCTCACCACGCAGCTTCTCCACGAGATGCGCGACATCTGCGGCTGCCACCAGCGGAGGATTCTGCTGCAGCACGTTGGTGAGGGACAGTATGTTGACATATTCGTTGCGCTGCAGCGCCTCAAACAGCGTTGCAGCCTCGCTGTCGGAGAGGCTCGACCCGAAGCTGCTCATCCCGAAGACAAACCTGTCGAAGCTGTAGAGGGGTACGCGGTTCTTCTTCGCAACACCCCCGATCTTATCGAAGATGCCCTTCAGCCCGATACCCCCCGAGCGGGCTCTGTGAGGATCCTCCACGCTGTCGCGCAGCTTAAGGAGTATTCTGTTGATCACATCCTCCGGAGTTGACCTCTTCTTCGACAGCTGGCGGACAAAATCCTCCACAGGCACCACGCCGTCTTTATGCATGTGGGCATACAGAAACAGGATATCGGAAGGGGTCAGGTCGAGGCTCGGCCTTGCTTTGAACATATATTTGTTGAACTGTGCAGCTGACAGGACCACGCCCCTCAGGGGCTGTGTAAAGTCGACGCAGGGGAAGATGCGTGGGAGGTCGAGGCCTGAATGGCGGAGGCCTGCGCGGAGTGCTTTGAAGATATCTTCAATCTGCTGGTGGGTGCAGCTGAGCCTGCCACGCACTGCAGCGAGGAATTCGTCGACGTCGACCAACCCATCCCCGTCGTAGTCATGCATGCGGAAGAGAACTGCGATTTCTGTGGAAGAAAGGCGGAGCTCCCCCTGTGTTCGGAGTATGTCCCCGAGCCCCCAGCAATCCACCTTCGCCTCGCGTGGCACGTCCATCCGGTACAGCGCGTCCTGCAGAACCGGCATCCCATTCGCACCCCGCTTCATCAGAGCCTGCTTCAGCTTCCGGTGTGTCTTCAGCACAAACGCCCTGTTGCCCAACGCCTCTTCCACAGACATCTTCTCTCGTCGGGACATTCTATACACCCCACCCACAAGAACCCCCCGTGCCTCGCCCAGCCCTTGAGGCGGGTTGCGCGGGTGCCTTGGACGGGTGTCACTGCTTGGGGCGGGCGTGGCAGGGAGTGGGGAAAGGGTGAGAGGCGTGCAGAGGGCACAGAGGGAGGGGTGGGGGGAGTGTGTGTGTCGGTCTTCCCTTTTTGACCCTTGATGAACTGGACAAGAGGGCAAGAGCGGGGAGGGGATGGGATGCTGCACAGCTGCAGCCGCGATAAGCACATCTTCACATGATGGGAGGGATGTGGGGTGTGTCGGGGCGCTACCAACTTACTTCTACTCCTTTCTTCCAAACAACGCTGTCGGGACTGCCCCCCGGGCGAATGGCTGTTAACACCATTTTCGATTTGTTGTTGTATAACGTTTTGCCTTTATTTGGCATCCACAACCACCAACCTAGCGTGGCGAGGCAACCACGCAGAGTTTCGTCTTCGCAGGATCAACCAACCTGCACGAGCGTGAGACCACAGTGAGGGCAGGGTGAGGGCGGCGAGGGAGGGTGGAATGGGGTGCGATACCCTACCACACCCGCAGAACCCACCACATCTCCAGTGGGCTAGAGGCATACCACACCCTTTCGACAAAACACCTTCCTCCGCTTCTATCCGTTACTCTACGTTGGAAGCCCGCAAGTCTGAGGCACTTCGAAGTGCGGCCAGGTCATCCAGGCGATGTTTTTGTAGCGCCCAGATGGGGCAACCAACGATTTTGCACGACACACGCAGTTATACCCTCGTGTGGCGGTGCCACACATTGCAACCCACCCCCCGCCTCGTCTGAAATATAGGGCAACGAGCAAACAAAAAAAATATTGGGCTAGGGGGTGAAGACATAGGGTGGCATGTCGTTGCCGATAACGGTGTGCAACACCCGATGGATGAAGGGGAAAAGAAGAAAAATGGACCACATTCCGACCGCCCAGGGCAACTCTCTCGCCGTTGGGGGAAGGGAAGAAAACCTCCCCTCCCCCCCCGCTCCTCCCATAGGAATTTCCGGGTCGAAGCCCACGTCACCCACAAGACGTTGCAGTCTACCTCATAGAATAAGGCAATTGGAACACGCACTGGAGTCTAACGAACAGAGCCCTTCTTCAAACGGGCGGCGAACGGACGAGCAGGGAAGGGATACACGTTTCTGGTTTCCTGAGGAGTGGGGGGAGTGAAAGTGGCGTGGAGGTGGCCCCTCCTCCCCCACCCCACACAGCTCCCCACTTCTCCGGAAGCAATGTTGGGGCTAGCAGGCATCGGACATTAAGCCCGTGAGAGACCGCTGCAGGACAACCAGAGGTTTTCCTGCCATCCGCTTCGATGCACACATCACTTCTTGAAAGCCAACTTCTTCTTCGGGGACGCCTTCTTCTTCGGGGATGACTTCTTCAAAGATGACTTCTTCTTCGGGGATGACTTTTTGGGGGGCGCCTTTTTAGCAGTCTTCTTCTGGGAGGCCTTCTTCTTCCCCTTTTTGGCTTGCTTGCCCCTCCTCTTCGGCTTCCGAATGACTTTGAGGTTGTCGAGGATGGGGGTCCGAGGCTGGCAGCCCCCGCCTTGCAAATGCACCCCCTTGAGAAGGTTACGCCAGTCTGCATCCTGAAGGGCGTTGCCGACGTCTTCGACGCATACGGTCTTCTTCCCCTTGGCAGTGGCTGATTCGGAAGCCAAACGCAACAGGTCCGAGGTGCAAAACTCCAACATACCACCCACAGATACTACAGCCTGGGGGCCCACCCGAGGCAGCTCTGCCCGTAGCACCTTCCGCACCGCACCCAGGCCCAGGCTCAGCTTTGCGCGAACATTGCAACTCGTCTTCCTCTTCTTGACCGGGACGGGAGCCATGGCTGAACCCTCGCCTGCCTATACCCAACCCTTCTGGGTGCCAGGAAGAGTCGAGGGGGACGCACTCACCACCTGGGGCTGCCCTACGCCCTCCCCCCGCTCTATGTTGTGTAACGCCTCCGCTTCCCCCCCCTGCATCGGAAACCGGGTAATCAGATCAGGTGGCTGGGCGTGGCGGGGAGGCGGGGAGATAGCTCTGTGTGGCAACCCCGTGCACCCCTTGAGAGGGGCTGGGGCGATACAGCTTGGATCAGCAGGCCTCCAGAAAGCTGCACCCTTCTCTGCGCGGGGTACAAGGGGAGTGGGGAGTGCAGGGGAGGGGGAGGGCATGCGCTTCTATTTTACCCTCCTCCTGTTTTTCTTCGGGGCATCTCTCAAACCCGCGGATGTCTCCGTTGCCGCCACACCAACACACACCCACACCGGGTGTTGCGACGAGGCCGAGCCCCTCCCCCCACCGACCTCCCTCCCACCCCACCCACCCCCGCCTCCTCTGCCCAGTCTGGTGACCGCTCGATCCGGAGCTCTCTCTCTCTCCCTCGGTTTGGCTGAACTGGTGACCTCTGGTGAACAAAAACAAGCCAAACAAGCCCCCTGCGACCTCTCGACAACAATAGCTCCATCCCCAACCCGACAGGGGAGGCAGAGAAGGGGGGAGGGGGGGGGCAGGGTTCAAAAATACGCGTATTAAACGTATTATACGTATTCGTATTAATACGTATTACCGTATACGTAAATATTATGGAACGTAAATATTATGGAACGGGCCCATTTTTGGCCGGTCCGTTCCATAATATTTACGTTCCATAATATTTACAGGGCCAGTTGGGAACTCGGTGGTGAGGACGGCTTGCGTCAGGAATCGCGCGAAAAGTGCACGAGTAGGTCCCGTCAGGGACTCTGTATGCCGTCCGATCACCTGGTCCAAGTCCCCGAGTCGCAGAAAGCCCTGTAAATATTATGGAACGAAAAAAATCTGGAACGCCAACCCACCAGCGTTCCAAAATATTTACGTTCCATAATATTTACGTTCCAAAATATTTACGTATACGGTAATACGAATACGTGGGGGGTATTTTCCTGAAATACGTGGGTTTTTGGTTCAGCCCCCTTTCCCTCCTTGAGTTGTGCTGTAGACCCCCTCATGGGCTCACAACCCGTCGGCTGCAGAGGCCGGACCCGCGCTATGAAGAGCACGGAGCAACCATGTGTCGGGCGGAGCTGAAATGGGGCATTCGTAATCACGAAGGAGGCCCTGCAAACCCGGCCTTCCTGCACCTGAAGGGTACCCGCAACGCCAGGTTGAGGCGTACACCGACCCTGCGCCCTCCCCAGGTGGTAGAACAGGCGAAACCACATCAACTGAGTGGCGATATCTGGTCAACTGAGTGCTTGTATGTGGGGCAGATCGCACCGGCTGAGCACTGTGTCAGCCAAGGAGACGAAGACAAAGGATCGTGACCGATCCCATCTTGGATCGTCCGTGTCCGTCAGTTCGAGGGTGGCGTCGTCATGGACGGCGTCTGAGGTTCAAACACACTGGAGAAGCACAAACTCGCAACGAATATGTGCTTCCCGCAGCGCGTCAACATGTTCTGCAGACATCGCGATCCCGGAAGAACCCCCTCTCCACCCCAAAAACCTCACAAAACAGACACCGGAAGGGAAAATACCCCAAACCACTGAGGGAAAGAAGGGTCGCCAAAACCACGCGTATTACACGTATTCGACGTATTAATACGTATTAATACGAATACGTGGGGGGTCAGAGGCGTATTCTTGATCCCTGGGGGGGGGGGGTAGGGGTAGGGGGGTTTAATCGTCGAGAGGGAATGGAAAAGTAAATCTCCCAGCACCTTCTCGCAATGTTAGTCCTTTTTGTAGTCACTACACCAGATATGTTGTACAAGGAAGATCAATGCACAACGGGAGGGGTAGGGGGGGGGGGGTTAACGTGTGTTAAGGTTACTGCAGGGTTAGAGAGGAGGGGAGATGGGTTTAACTTCCCCTCCTCCGCCCCCCCCCCCACCCCACCCCATCCCCTTTGTGTTCAGGATGCGGCATGACAATAAAATACGCACAGCAGGGCAAGGCTGCATGCCCTGTTACTAGCAGTTCTGAGGCAGGAAACCTCACAGCGCATTTCGTGGGCCGCTCTGTGCAACACGGCGAAGAGAGAGGTAAACATAGGGAAGATCTGGGACAGGGCAGAAGAGTGAACATGCAGGCAAAAGCAAGCGGGGCAAAGACAGTCTCTCGCTGTTCACTCAAATGCAGGTCGTGTGAGAGAGGGTGGTGGTGGTGTGGGTGAGGCGGTGTCGTGGAGATTGTGGCATCAGGTTAGACGCATGGCTTGCATGCTGGGAGGGCTCTTGTGGCCTGTGGGAGAGGGGAGAGGGCGCCGATGGAACAAAAATACGTTCACATCACACATACACACCTCACAGGTGGTGCAGCAGTGGGTTCAACGCGCAGAAAAAATACACGGGCATGAAGAAACATGCCAGAAGGGCGGCAAGGGTTTGGAACGTATTCCCCCCTACCTAGCGAGCAGCCCATATTCTCTCAACCCAGTTGAAGCGCGTGCCTTTTAGGTCCAGTTGAAATACTTCATCCCCTTCCACTGCTGCTGGAGGCCCGTGCCCAGCGCCTGGAGGTGCTGCAGGCCCTGCAGGCCTGACATGGTGGCGCTGTTGGCATTGTCGGCTCCACCATTCGCCGCGCTCTTCGAGGTCAGGGGTTTCTGGAAGTCCCCTGCAAACGCAGGCTGCGACTGCGGGGCGAGCGGCGCGAGGTGCAGGGTGGGGAACCTGTCGCACTCCGTGACGAAGTCCACAAACAAGGCCTCCCTGGGGCACCGGGCCACCGAAGGGGCAAGCTTCTCCACGCCGTGGCACGCAAGGGCGAGGCTCACGCCATCGACACACGCCGCAAAGAGCTGCTCAAACACATCCCTCTCGGTACTCCAATACACGGGATCAATCCCGCTGTCGGAGTCGAGCAGAAGCGACATCACCTCGTCATACTCCGCAGAGCCATGCTCGGTGACACCACACACCACACCGATGAGGCGCACGTCGAGGAGGAGCTGCCAGAGGGCAGGTTGGCACACCGAACCCTCGCGGATCAGCGCTGTGTAGAGTGGGAAGATGCGGGAGGCAACCTGCTTGTGCAGCTTCCGCACAACCGCCTCACGCAGCAGCGAGGGGACCACCTTGGACACATCGGCGGAGCTCTGCTGCAGCGCCGTGAAGATGGACGCCGTGGGTGAACCCGGGAGGTTGGATGCGATCGCCCCGTCGTCGCCAGCGTCCTCCTCGCGGTGCTCCCACGAGGCCCACACAATCTTGTCGAACACAGACCGGTCCGGGCCCCAGTATTCCTCGGCGAGGGCGGAGCCCACCGCTGTGTGGAGGCGCCCCGCCACGTCGTCGACCCACTGGTCGAAGGTTTGTAGGTATGCCGCATGCATGGTGTCGTGGAAGGGCTGCAGCAGGCCTGTGGTGAGCCAGGTAGATGTCTTGCGGAAGGCTGCGGAGGCGTGTGACACGGCGCGTGCCAGGCCTTGGACCAGGAGGCCCATCTTGGGGGCGGGGTACTGTGCGGCCTGCTCGGCAACGGCGGAGGCGACCTCCTGCAGCAGCCCCTGCAGGAGGGCCACAGCGCGTTCCTCTCCAGCGGTGGCAGAGGCGGAGTTGGCGCACACTGTCCCGAGGCTCTCCAGCACACGGGAGAAGCTGTCGTGTACGCTGGTGATGACGTGCCTCGCCTTGCCACTCAGGCTGGGGTCCAGCACGGCCTCGCACTTCCGCTGGTCCCCCTCCACAGCGGACCCGCACCGGTACCTCTGCGAGATGATGGACTCGTCGATGAGGGGGGCGTCGAGCAGCGAGGAAGACCTGTCCTCCTCCGCGACGTACTTCTCAACAGACTCGCGTGTCTCCTGCGGGTGTGGTGGGGTGGGATGTGGGGGGGGGGGGGGGGGGAGGGAATGGGTACGCAAAGGTGCGCGGCTCCGGTGGTGACGGCATTTTCACATGGGATGCGTGGCATGTTCGGCACCTACCTACCCACCCCTTTCCAAATGCATACGCTGACAAAATTCTTCAGCTCTGTGTCGAGGATCTCGAGCAGGCGGGTGGATATCGCACTCTGCGGGTGGTGGTGGTAGTTGTGGTTGTGCAGTGGCCGTGTCATTTGGATTTGCCCGCTATCTCAAACCCACTCCACCCAGTGATACAAAAGAAGAATCCCCAGCACCGAGCAGCACCGAGCGCGTGCCTGCCATACCGCGATGGAATCACCCCATGCAGACGGGGGCTGCGCCTGGATAGCCTCCTTGCTGAACCCAGAGACGAGGACATCGAGACGCCCCTTCACCTCCACCACCTCTGCTGTTGTCGCCACACCGGACAGGGCGGAGGCCAGCGTGTCGACCGCAACGGGGGCAGCCTCGGACTGCCACCGCTGCAAGATGGCCTTCGCATCGGACACAGAGGGCAGCTCCACAGACACCTTCTCCAGAGCAGACGTGTCGAGGTATTCAGAGGCGGGGATGCAGTCGGCGAGCTCCTGTGAAGCGGCAAACAGAGCAAGATGGGCAGAGATACCACACAGACACAGACAGGCAACAGGGAGTGGGGGAGGTGCAAAGGCAAACGCTAGCAGAGAAGGCATGATTTGTTGAGCACAGATCAGTGCATGCGTGACTGAGACCTGCCATACCAGGATGCGGCGGCTCGAGGCAATGCTTGCGGGAACGGTGGAGACCCCAACCAGCGAGAGGGCGTCGCTGAGCGCATAGCTGCGCTCCACAAACACCTTATAGAGGAATGCGCGGATGGAGTACAGCGTCGACACTGTTGTGGAGGCTGTGTCTGTTGAGACCTTGCATTCCTTCGTGAGAGGCGCCCGCACGGCACGCGTCTGGTAGTCGACGAAGTGCTGGAGGGACTCGAGGATCGGGACGCCGTGCAGCAGCGACAGCGCGTAGATGCACTGCGACGACAGCGCGATGGGAGATGCGGGGCCCTGCGCCCCACCACCTTCCACGAGGGACCGCCCCGCATGGCGCACGATGTCATCGGGGAGCTGCCGCAGCATCTTCCGCACCCGCAGGGCCTGCAGGCTGTGGTAGTTGTTGGGCTTCCCATACTTCCTGTTGAGGGCTGACAGCTGTGTCAGCTTCTCCTTCAGCTGCACCGCAGCCAGTGACGCCTCGAGATACCGCCCATCCTCAAGCCACGACCGGATCTGCCCCACCGCAGCAAGCAGCTGCCGCGACGCGAACCTGGGGTCCGGAACCTGAGCCTCCTGAGGCTCGAAGTCCCCCCGCGAAGTCGACCCCAACCTCGCCTTCTGGGTTTCCGCGAAGGAGTCGATGATGCAGTCGCAGATATCACCCATCCCGGCAATCATGTCCGACGCGCTCAGCAGGTCTTTGTACCGGTCGCCAACCAGCGCCCTGCGGAGATTGGGGTGCGTTGGTGGGTGTGGAGTGGAGGGTGTGTTCGCGGGTGGGGCGGGCATGGGGGTGTGTGACGTACCTCAGCTGCTCCTGCATCATCTCCGCCTCGCGCCTCTTCTCCCCAAGGGTGACGCGGAGCTGGTCGATGGTCTGTGTCTGGAACAGCGTCTTCACATCGATATCCCCATTGTTGTCCCGCCGCACGGCACCCCCACCGGCACCCCGGCTGTAATTTGCCATGGCGGGCACCCCCCCAGGTAGGTCCTCACGTCTCCTCTGGGTGCTTGTGGGTGGGTGGGGGCAGCGTCCACCCCACTCCAGCCCACCTCAAGATGCCTCTGACGCCCTTCCCTGCTGTGGTTTGGTCGCCCCCTCAGCAGCACGTGCGAGTCATTCACCTCAGATGCACTCTGACCCCCTCTCCTGTGTTATGTGTTCTAAGCAACAGCCCTCTGTGGCCCTTCTGTTGCTCCTGTGTTGTGTACAAAGCCTCCTGATATGGGGTGGTGGCACAAATCGTGTGGGTGAGGGTGAGCACTTCTCTGTTCCCCCCATGCCAAGCTGTGGTGTGCTTGGGCAGGGTGAAGGGGTTCACAACATAGACCATCGGATAATTAGGCCGTAATCTGTATTTCGAAGACTCTCTTCCCTGTTCCGTTCCCCCCAGTGAGAGCTGAGCTGTCTGAGCTGCAAATCAGAGAAGGGAGAGGGAACAGTCCAGCGGGGCAGTCGTCAATCGAGGGAGGGGTCGGCAAAAGGCGTGCGTGGTTCGCACAACAGGGCACAGACCCCACAAATATATCCGTGCGGCACTGATCATCTGTGGGGCTGCCTGGGCACCTTGCATGCGCAGCAAGGGTAGGGGGGGGGGGGGGAAATGCTCAACACCACTCCCGCCCACCCCCACCCCCGTCCCCTCAGTTCCCCTCTCCCGTTGCATTCCTGTCAAAATTTCTTCTGGCAAAGAAGACTTTGGATGGTTTCCGCTGCTGCGCGCACAATGAACAAGGATGGAAGCGTTACAATATTCGGATGTCCTATTTCTTCAGAGAGTTCTGGCCCTCTGGGTTGGACAGACGGGTGTCGTATTTTTTTTGGCCCCTCACCCTCCCACCACCCCACCAACCCCTGACCCCTTCCTGCCCGCCCGTGGTTTCGGCAAAACCAACTGAGATCTGAGAGGGGCAAAAGGGGGTGCTGCAGAACAGCACAACTTTCTGCCAGTCCGCCGTGGCGAACAAAAAGAGAGACCACCCTCACCCTCACACGTCACACCCCCCCCCTTCCCTTTTTCCCTCGCAAAAAAGGAGTCGCGGGGGAATCGGGGGGGGGGGGGAGCAGGGATTGTCTTTTGTTTCCTTTGGGGCTAGGCGTTTTTTTTGCTGCTGAAAACCAAAAGACTGTCGGGGCAGGGCTTTTGAGAGAGCAAGCCTTGGGTGGGATAGGGTCGGGCACCTCCCCACAGCGAGTGGTTATTCAAGCACTGCGGCGCAGGGCAGCAACCTTCACCGCAAGCGTGGCGCCAACCTTCGCGTTGTTGAGGACAAGGGCGATGTTCGCCTCGAGAGACTTCCCGCCTGTAAGCTTGTTGATCTTGTCGAGGAGGTAGGGTGTGGCATCCTTCCCACTGACACCTTCCCTCTCCATAGCAGCGAGCGCATCAACAGTCGCCTGAGTGATGGTCGACACAGACGCCTCCGTGTCCTCTGGGATGGGGTTGGCACAGATGATCCCCGTGTTGATACCCAGCTGACGCTGATGGTGTGTCAGTGCTGCCGCATCGTCGATGCTCCCCGACAGCTGCGACATGCACCCGCTCTTCCGGGTGAAGAAAGCGGGGAATTCCTTCGACCCCACCGTGATGACGGGCACCCCCTGCGTCTCGAGGTACTCCATCGTGCGCGGGATGTCGAGGATGCTCTTCACCCCTGCGCTCACCACCGTCACCCGGGTGCGCCCCAGCTCCGTCAGGTCTGCCGACACATCCATGGTGCTCTCGCCGTGGCGGTGCACACCACCGATACCCCCCGTCACGAACACCTCGATGCCAACCATCGATGCGACGAGCATCGTGCCGCTAACGGTTGTGGCGCCGTGCGCCTTGCGCGCGACGCAGAAAGCCATGTCGCGGCGGGAGCACTTCATCACGGAGAGACCCGTCTTCCCCAGCAGCTCCAGGTCCTCGGGGGAGAGCCCCACCTTGATCCGCCCGTGCAGGACGGCGATGGTTGCCGGGACAGCGCCGTACTGCCTCACGGTGTCCTCCACCCTCCGCGCAGTGTCCACGTTCTGCGGGTACGGCATGCCATGGGAGATGATGGTGCTCTCGAGGGCCACAACGGCAGTCCCGTTGCGCAGGGCCTCGGCAACCTCGGGGGCAATGTCGATGCTGCTGCTGAGCGATGCGGCACTGCAGCTCGCAGTGCTGCCAATCGGCCCCGTCAGGTGGCTGCCCAGCACGGCTAAGCGGTCCATTGCAATGTGTGCCTGGGCAGTGGGTGGTAGAGTAGAGAGAGAGAGAGAGAGAGAGTAGATTGTAGAGTAAATTGGAATAAAAAAGATGAAACAGATGTGCGACCACGGCTAAGCCGCGTGTGTATGGTATGGGAGCCTGGAGGATAGCAATGGGTGGGCGGTGCGTGGGATGGGGGGGGGGTGGGTTTCTTTCTAAGGCATTTCCATCCCGCGCCGTGTCCTCACGCAGGCCCCCCCCCCTCAGCTGTGCTGCGGGGCGGCTTCTCATTGTATAAACCTTCTCCCCCCCCAAAAAAACCCCCCCCCTCACTCTTCTGCCAGCGGCAAACCGAGCGAGATGGTGTGAGAGCCTTCTATCCCCCCACAAGGAACTTCCCTTCCTCGGCTCGAGAGTTCCCCACCCCCACCCACGCTTTCCCGAACTGGGGACGGAGGTTCCCGACACTATCCCCTCTCATTTCTGCAATGGGCCCCCACCTCCCTACATCCCCCCCCCCACAAAAAAACCCTTTTCGTGACGTCACCTTGCGCAGGTGACTGTGGAGAAGGAAAAGAATCAACTGTGTGGGAAGCGGGGGCTACACTGCCTCAAGAAAGGCAGAACGGGACTCTCGCTCCTTCCCCCTCCCCCTCCCCCCCCTCCCCCATCCCAGTGTACAAGGTATACACCGGCAGGTGGAGGGTCGAGACAGGGACAAGATGAACGGGGACAAACTGATACCAACCGATGGCTGCAGTTTTGTGTAGGTTGGAGGGGGTGGGAGTGATCGTCGAAAGTGAAGGTAAGACAAGTCTCCCGGGTGGAGGAGGAGGAGGAGGTGGTGGTTGTGTCCGAGCGCACGCGTGTGTGTGTGGAAGAGGAGGTGGGATGGGGGGGAGAAGGGGGTGGTGGGTCAGCCGCAACGTTCTTCATGTGTATAAGCTGGCCAGACATTTTCGCTTACCTTGTTTTTTTTCTGTTAGGAGGAACATATGCCGCACGTACAGTAGTTTCTTTTCTGGCACCCTGGGAGGGGTTTTCACGGTTCGTTCTCAGGTGTGTGAAGGGAAGGGGGGGGGGGGGGCAAGGCGATGGCTTTGCTTTTTTTTGCGCGGTTCATTTTTTTGTGTTTTTTTGGCACCGAAGGAATGGGCCCAGAGACCCCAACCAAGATGGCCAAAAAAAGTCTATCAACCCCAAACCACCACCCCCCCCCCAACTCCCCTGACCCCACGGCCATCACCTCCTCTCCCACACACACACACACGCAGAGCCGCCAATGTGTTGCCCTCCTCATTTTCCCAGTGCAGAGGGGAACAGACTAGAGAGACAGATGAAAAAAATAGAGGCGGGGCACATAGATATGACACAAAGCGGTTCTGCCTTTGGTATTTTTTTTGTACTTGGCCGGGGAAGGCCTCTCCACACCCCCCTTCCCCGCCCCCCCAACCCCTCCCTCTTCCTCCCCCGCCCGTTGTGTTGGCGTGTGGGGTATATATAACCAGGCGATTTGCCTACACACACAGTTCCTTTGCCAGAAGGCGATACTCTTTAACTGTTTGGGGGGAGTGGGATGGGGCTAAAGCTCCTCCAAAAGCATGAGAAGGAGCATGCGTGCGTGTGGGAGGGGGGGGGAAGGGGCGTTTTCAGATTCCGACAGTCAACACGCCCAGGGCGCATGAAGGTGGTCCAGGGCCGTGGCACGTATGTGTTTTGGAACCGGTTTGAAACGCACCAGGCTCTGCTGAGGTCCCGACTGAGGCAGCGGATAAGACCAGAGAGTGGAGGGGAGGGGCAGTGCTGAGGAGACAGCTGAGCAGAAGCACGGCCCCATCTCAGACGAACGCCGCCGACGCACACCACATGGCCCTCTCTCATATCTGCTCAGACGAAGGGGGTGTATATTACGCATCGGTTGCGCCTTCGCCCTCGCCCTGTGGAGGGTGTGTGGTGTGGAGGGATGGTCCCATGTGGGGTGATCACATCAGCAGGATCTCGTGTGAGAGGATGGGGGTCGTGTGGGTGTGGGGAAACAAGGGTGTGGTAGGATAGGGAGGATAGGGAGAGAGAGAGAGGGGGGGGGGGGGGGCAGTCAGAGTGAGCTGAGTAGGATTGTCATCAGGGTCGATCAAGCTAACAGGAAACGTTGAGAAGATTGTCATCACACCGCTCCCGATGGTTGTGTGGTGCCGGGTGGAGCAAGGGGAATGCATCAGAGGTCAGGACAATACGAAGTGTCTATCGTCAGCGCAGGGGGTTGCCCTGCATGCCGACTGAGAGATCAGGTTCATGGACAAGCTACAGTTGTCATCACGTGCCGCGCCGCTGCCTTGCTGCATTGCCTCATCTCCGGCAAGGATGATAGGCAGCCTGAGGGAACTGAACCCTATTGCGTCTGCCTGAGGCCTTGGCGTGTCTTCGCTTTGCACACCCCCACCCAAAGCGTGTGTTCGTGGTGGCTAATGTGCCGCATATTCGGCAAGGATGATAGGCAACTTGAGGGAACTGAACCCTGCTACATCTGCCTGAGGCCTTGGCGTGCATTTGTGGTGACTCCCTGTGTCCTCATCGAAAATCAACTAACGATCAATTGGTGTTTGCAGAAAATTGCATCACGCAAGCAGGGTGTGGCAATCGTCAGCTCCAAGCTCCAAGCAACATGACCCACAGTGTGGGAGAGCAGTCAGAGTGAGCTGAGTAGGATTGTCATCAGGGTCGATCAAGCTAACAGGAAACGTTGAGAAGATTGTCATCACACCGCTCCCGATGGCTGTGCCAAGGACTGGACCGCGTTCCGGTGTGCAGGGAATGCATCAGAGGTCAGGACAATTCGAAGTGTCTATCGTCAGCGCAGGGGGTTGCCCTGCATGCCGACTGAGAGATCAGGTTCATGGACAAGCTACGGTTGTCATCACGTGCCACACTGCTGCCTTGCTGTATTGCCTCATCTCCGGCAAGGATGATAGGCAGCCTGAGGGAACTGAACCCTATTGCGTCTGCCTGAGGCCTTGGCGTGTCTTCGCTTTGCACACCCCCACCCAAAGCAACTCACACAACAAAATGCACAACATACCCTTGATTTCAGCTCTGCCTCCAGCTTTGCGACGCGCTCCTTGAGCTCCTCGTTCTCAGCCCGCAGGTTGTCATAGTCGCTCTGAAGGAAATGACGATGGGTGGTGCTGAACTCACACCGCTGGCTGGAAGCAACAGAGGTTGGGCTGCGCTCGTTGGTTGAACGGCGTCAGCCCGTGCACATCAAACCCGGAGTCTTGCCATTCAAAGACTAGCTTGTTCGCACAACACTCTATTTGCCCCTGACACTCATACCTGCGACGGCCCGCCCAGTGCCTTCTTGATGTACTCCACCGGCTTCTCGGGGCGCTCCTGCTCCTCGTAGAGCGTCACCAGCACCTTGGTCAGTGCATCAATCACATTCGCCTTGTCCAGGTACTTCTTGTACTCCTCCTTCTTCGACTCGCTGGACTGGTATGCCATTTTGTAGTGTTGGCGTGTCTGCAGGCATGGTGGGTGCTTGCACAGAACCCAACAACAGCAATGGGCCATCTCAGGTGGCCAGCATGAGAACCCACAACGGGGCCAAAAGAAAACGAGGGTGGCAGGGCGGGGGTCGGACAGCTCCCCCTCACTTCCGGGTAATGCAGGTTGCCTCTGCAGCCTCGGCCATATCCCCACCTGCGCTACCACATGCGGAGGAAAGGATGCGATTTTTGAAAGTGTACGAGGGTCGGCAGATGCCAAAACAAACCATTCTTACGAGGCGCCGTGTTGCCCCCTCACTGGACCCAGGAAAGTTGGCCCAGACGGGATGGGTACGGGCAGGGATGTACCCCACGCCATCCTCATGCGTATCGCAGCACAGACCGCACATTGCCCGCTTTTCGGCAGGCCCTCCCTGGCCTGCCTGAGAGCATCTTCTCCCAATAGCTTGCCAATGCCGATTGAATGAGTTCCAGACAAGATATTGGGTCCGAATTGCCTCGGTCAACGCCACCGCACACCCAGGGGTGCGCGGGTGGCAGGGTGGCGAAAGGACAAGCAGAAAGTGTCACTTCCTCTCTTACTCTATCATTTGTCCTTCGTTTGATCGCCGTGGCGCTTCCACACAACTTGCAAAACCCTCTTGCTTGATGAAGAGGGGCGGTGTGTGGAGCACGGTTGGCAGAACTGAACGACACTTTCCGCGCGAAGGCTGTGTGCGATATAATACAAACGCCGCATCGCACTGGGATTCTGCTGCTTGCGACTGACAGGCCTCTTCAGAGAACAGAGCCCCTCACAGGGTCACGATGCTCCGATCATATCCTTGATAGCGGTTTCCCAGTGCGGCTGGTTCGTCTCGTCGACAAAATTGTGCGTCAGGGAGGTGCTGTTCTCTGTGTTGAAAACGGCATGGAGGCACTTCGAGGGCACAAACACCGCAGTCCCGGGTTTCTGGTCGTATTCGAAGAGACGGATCCCGCCCCACGGGCCACCCTCCGCACCAGACCCGGAACCCTCCGGCGCTGCAAACAGCGAGAACAGGTTTGGCACACCACCAGCTGCTTCCTTCGCCTTGTCATGATCCTCCCCGTGAACCAGAAGCCACTTCTTCGAACCGCTGAGGAGGGTCAGCCATGCAGAGCTGTTCAGAATGTCTATGTGTGTCTTGCTCCCTGTCGCCTTCGTCCCGGCATACACCCAGGTGAAAAAGCAGCCGGGCTTCAGGAGCAACGGGATGTCGACCGGAATCAGGCCCTTCTTTGTGTAGAACGAGTGGAAAGGGAGTGCGATGAGCAGCTCGGGGGACATCAGGGCGTACTTCATATACACCGAGGCAGGGGTGCTGCTGCCCAGTTCTGTGCTGAGGAGGGACAGGGCTTCGGAGAGGGGGAGCTCGTCGGTCGCGCTGTCGACGAAGTCAGACGTCATGTCAGAGGGCTCGCCGAGCATCATCTCAGCCGTGCACACACCGGAGTCGTGCTTCTTGAGGAGGGAGAACATCTGCGCCGTGTCCTTCCACACGCCGTCCCCCTCCCACGACACGCCGGTCAGCGCAAACGGCTGCAGCCCCTTTGCCAGCTCCTGCATCTTCTCCAGGCTCAGAGAGGCAGCGTCAAACTCCGGCAGCGGAGCCCATGATGGCATTGCTGTACGGTACCGAGGGTCTCACCCACACACCCACTCCTGTGGCAAGCCAAAGGTGACGCCCCGTCGCAACACGACGATAGGGAGCAGGGGGGCGCATGGGAACAAGGGGTGGTGGTGGTGGCTATGCTGGCAGTGCGAAGGGGGGGTGGGTGGGTGGGTGGGTGGGTGGAGGTGGAGGATCTGGCGCAGAACACCTTCGTATAACTCACGTAGCAGGGCAGCTGGGTTCCCCTGTGGCCAGCCGGAAGGCTAGCAGCACAAGGGCCAGAGCATCAGGCACAGGGCGGTTAGGGCCAGAGACGGGGAGAGGCGCGCCCCTGCCAAGGGCACAAACACAGAAGGCTGTGGCGTAGATGGAGACCTAGTCCGGGGTGCCCTCGTTGTCTGATTGAAAACCGTGGGAACGGGTGTCTCCACGACAGGCCCTCCGCTGGGTGGGGCCTCCGTGGTGGGTGCGTACACCTTCACAAGGGTCACTGTGGGTGCGGTGTGTGGTTTCCAGGGAGGGGGTGGGGGGTGAAACTTGGTGTTCTACAAAATGGGGGGCACAAATAGCGAGAGATTGCTTGATTTTTTTTGCAAACGCTTTTCTTTGGTGTGACAGCGTATTGGGGCATACCTTTGGTGTCCGCCTCCGGGAAGGAGGTGCGGAAATCCGAATGGTTACTCGTCAGCATTGTCTCTGCAAAGGTGGACAGCCTGTCCTGCCACACAGGGTCTAGGTTATCGTTAGCTCCCTTCTGCGATGTTACATTCACCTCAAACTCAACCTGCGTGTGGAGTTGGGGTGCGGAAAACAGCACCCTCGGGTGCAGGGCACAAAATAGTAAGCAGATGAAGCCCAACACAGGCACAACAAAGCTACCTTGATACACCCACAAGGAACACAAAATCATACCACACTAGTGCATCCCGAGACGCAGACTGCGGAGTTCAGCACAGCAGCATCACGCTCAGCAGCGCCTGCTGGGCGGCCCCACTGCTTGCAGATGTTTGGGTCAGCCTTGTCCTGGATGGTGATGCCCACCTGTGCATTCTCCACACTCAGCGAGCAGGCGTACCGGAGGTAGACATGAAGCTCCCGTCCCGACTCCCGGATGAAGTCCGTCCGAACCGATGCTTCAAATTTCGCCTTCTCAGCATTGCCGAAGGCTGCAAGCTCCACCGGGCCGATCCCCACCACCAGCCGAGGCAGACCTGACGTGTCCACCGGCACAGGCGTGGGCACCGGGGTGGGCTCTGCTGCAGACGAGTCGCCCACCTCGAAGTACTCCGTGCGCATCCTGGTGGCAGCGCATGTCCCATGGGGGTCCGTCTCACTGGATGTGTTGCAGAGGATCAAAATCGAGGCGTTGGAGCACAGCCCCCTGAACCCGATGTCGGTAAACACGGCCGCCCCACGCACCACACGCTGCGTATCCCACCCTGGGGGACGCGAGATCACCTCATTCGTCAGCCCGCTCAGCACGCCGGCGGAAAACGCGCGATCTCCAAAGACACACCCAACCTGGATCCGGAGCCGTGTCACGCTATCCCCAACAAGGAGCTTACCAAACCTATCCACCACAGCGATGCTCAGGTTGAACGGCGTATACACCGCCGCCCGTTTGAACACCGTAACCTCCTCCGGCTTCAGCGGGTTGAGGTATCTGTTGATAGGTCGGAACACCCCCTCCGGCAGCATGCACACCCCGCCTGCACAGGCAGACCCGACCACCGTGAACCCCGCGATCTTCTGGAAGAGCAGGGTGGCGGAGAAGACGCGCGGCGGCAGCCCAGCCGCAGGGGTGAACAGGTCATGCGATGCAAACGTGATGCGGGAGGTACGCCCATCCGCGCCATCCCTCCCGACGTACTCCAGGGGGCCCATGGTGTCGCCCCCTTGCGAGAGGAGCAGCTCCTGCTGCTGCGACAGCGTGGTCCCCTTCGAGATATAACCGTTCATCCCACAGGCGGGGAGACGGGAATATTCACACATCCCCTCAGCTGTGCACCCCTGGGTCTTCACAGAGGGGTTCACGTCGAACATGTCGCAGGGGATTGCCGCAGGTTTCATCAAAACCATGGCGCTGAACCCCGGGTCCTCCCTATCCAGCGGCTGCTGCGGGAGCGGGGTTCCGACACAACTCGTCTGGTTGAACCAGGAGCACCCCGCGTGAATCTGGCACTGCTGGCTTATCCGATACCCCGCACAGTCCCCCGGGGAATACGAATCCGCCGCAGTGACCCTCAGATAGAAGGGATACCCCCACACCCAAGGAAATGCCATGGCAGAACCCTCACCGGACAGACCTGGGGTGCGTTCCCCCAGGGGCTGCCACGAGACGTCGTAATCAGGGTCCATAGGGTTGAGTGTGTTGATGTCTATCTGGAGGCGGTTGGACCTGCGGACTACATAGAGGGGTCCTATGTCGAGGAGCTCGACGCGTTTCCGCTGGACTCCCAGGAGGGCCGCTGCGGAGAATGTCCAGTTGTAGTGCGGGCATGGCCCCAGCTGTGTGCTGTTGGAGTCAAGCGAGCAGTCCGGGAGGACAGTCGGGGCGAGGGAGGAGAGGAGAAACTCTGCAACGCCGTTCCTCGCTGTGGACTCTGTGGTGAGGAATTCGACACCTCCTGCGCCCCAGTCCCGCATTCCGGAGAGCGCGACTTTTGTGAAGTGGTCTCCCTCAACCCGCTTCCGCTGCGCGTCTGCTATCTCGATGCGGATGACAGCGGGGTGCCCGGCAACCATCGCCGCAGCGCCAAACCCTGTCCTGCCCTGAAGGTTGGAGAAGTTGTACACCCCAACACCCGATCCAGGCACCCAGGGCAGCACCCTCAGCATCTCGGGGGACTGCACGGAGACACGGAGGGTCTGCGGTGCCTCCGTCGGGCCAGGGAGGCCGCTGACACCCAAGATGGTGCACACCGTGGAGTTGCTCGCCACTGTGAAGTATCCCCGCATGCCCAGCTGCGAGCCGTAAGGCGGGATGGACTTCGCATTGTCACCCAGGACCTGGGTGGGGCAGCCGTCGGTTTCACAGACGAAGCACCCTGGGGGGTCCAGGTCGAAGGCGATGTTGTTGAAGGGGCCAGACACGCCCACAACCCATGACTTGGGGTTGAAGAATGCATCCCAGGCTTGGAGGACGACGTCCACAGATGTGTTGTATGCGGCAGAGGCATGCGCGACGATGTCGGTCGGCTGCTGCGTGACGGAGAGGTCATTCGAGGAGACGAAGGTCCACTTCACCAGCGAGACGGGGAGGACGCTCAGCGTGCTCCTCTGTGGGTCGGCAGCTGCGAACTCCGGTGCATCGGATGTGACGCGGAGGTCGCATGCCGCGGACTCACGCCCCCCGTTGCTCCGTATCCTGATCTGAAACTCGGCCATCCCGTTGGCAAACGCGGCGAAGTGGGAGACGGAGGTGGCATTCACGCTCTCAGGCCTCGGGAGCAGGATCCTGCAGTCGGGGCACTCCCTGCCGCAATCCACCGTTAGCGTCACCCCACCCCCACCCGCCGGGTCAGCGGTGCTGAGGTGGTACGTCGTGTTGAGGAGCTCCTCACCAGGCTTCTTCCCAAGCGCGAAGACCGTCACCGGGAGGACGTCGCCCTGCTTCACAGTCGCGATGGTGGGCAGCGTTGTGACAAACCGAGTTGGTGGCACCGTCCACCTCAGCACAGGAGGAAGTAGCCCCTCCACAGTGCGAACAGGGAGTTCGATGCCATCGTAGAGGAGCTGCGGTCGGAACGCGGGGCTTGGGTCACCCGACACCTCGAAGCTGATCAGACCAGGCGCTTCGGTGTGCTGCGGGGTGCCCCCGGAAGCAAGTGCATCCAAGGCCTGCTCATCCTGGGGGATCCCGTCGTACATCACACCGCCTGTCAGCACCTGCAGGGCAGGGGCAGGCGTCTTCAGGCTGAAGTCGGTCCGCCTGCTGTTGAACATCATCGAGGTGACATCCTTCGCGTTGTAGGGCAGAAGCTTGGCGGAAATCCCTAGGGCCTTCCTGACGGCCTGTCCACTATAGAGTGCACGCCAGGCGAGGGGTGTGGGCCCACCGGCGCTGAAAGCCCTGTCACCGAAGTCGTCTGCTGCGTACACCTCGAAGTTCCACCTGGCCCGCGATGCTGCGGCAGTGAGGAGCTGCGTCGTGGAGGCGTTGAGAGGGATGAGCAGCAGCTGCGTGGCCTGCGTGAGGACTGTGAATTCGTGGATCTTCACCGCAAACCGGACTGCGCAGGAGTAGCAGGCGCGTGAGAATGCCATGCGGACCGTGGCTGTCCCGTTCACCGCGGGGGTGTCGCGCGTCCCGGGGGACGAGGGGGAGGAGACGTGCATGGCACCCCCGCCGCCGTTGCCCTGCGAGGCGGCGTCGTCGACTGCGATGGAGGCAAGGTCGCTCCCCGTCCAAGCGGGGTTGTGGTTGGTGTCGACGCGCCACGCCGTGAGGGAGAAGGGGCGCCTCCTCTGCACCGCAACCGGGGGCACCCCTGCCAGCAGCCACAGCTCCCCGCAGGTGCGGATGTGGAAGGTCAGCACGCTCCCGATCACCACCTCCCCGCTCACGGATGTCACCTGGCGCTGTGGGAAGCTGCCAGAGTGCAGGAGCTTCCCGTCAGGGCCGTCAATCTCATAGTAGTACCACACCTCGCAGGCACTGCAGGGGCGTGTGAAGAAGAACTTGATGAGGTCTGCCTGGTTGGAGAGGCTTGCCCCCCGGCGCGATGCAGCCACCATGTCCTCGGGCTGCACGCCGCACCGCACACCCTTGCTGGCAAGGCCTGCGGAGATGAACCCGCCGCTGCCGTAGCGTACGACGTTGGGTTTTGTGGCATCGCCACGGTTTTGGTGGACCCACTTCGACGCGACCCACACACGGGACTTTGAACCGGGCACCGGGAGAGACCATTTTGAGAAAGACTGCACAGTCTCGAATGATGTTGTGAAGGTTTCGCCGACGCTGATGCTTCCGTCCGCAGCGAGCTTCGGCTTGGACTGCTCCAGGACATGGACTTTGTCTGCCTGGGGCTTCCGCACTGTGAAAGGCTTCGTCAGCTTCGTCCGCTCTGCAAAGGGGGGCGACTGGTTGAGATCGCCCTCCGGGTCAGCGAAGCAGTCCTTCACAGAGGTGGCGGTGGTGTAGCAGAGGTTCAGCTCCACAGTGCAGCTCTCGCAGGGTTCGGTCAGCTCGAGCCACACCGTCGCGACACCCTGGTTCGTCCGCACGGTGTCGGGGATGGAAGGCGTCTGGAATGCGCTATCCAGAGAAGTTGGGAGCAGCACCGCGCCACCCAGGCGCTTTGAGGGGGACATCTTGTGTACAATCAGAAACCCGCCTTCGTTGCACCCACTCCACGTCTGCTTTGAGGCTGTGACCAGCGAGGATTGGAAGGTCCAGGCCCTTTCAGAGGGTGTGACACTCGCCCCGTTAATCGTCGACGTCTTCACGATGGTCTGCACCGGAAAGGCCATCCCCGCAACCGCGCCGTGCCGAACATAGCTCCAACCCTGCCCGGGAACCTTCGAGTAAGACCTGAAGTTCTGGTCTGTCACGGAGAACTTCCGCTTCTGTGGACACTCGTCGTCAAACTGAACCTCATCCAACACCTCCCACACAGAGTAGGGCGTCATGGTCGACCGCGTCCATCTGTAGGCCCGCGTCGTGTCCAGCTTGTTGATCGCCTCGTTGGGAGACCGCATGTTTGTCGTGGTGATCTGGAGCTGCACAGCCGCAGCCCGCTCCTCCAGCCCATAAAGCGTGACGAAGCCGCGCTCCTCATAGCCACTGAGCAGGGCGTCCGAGAGGGACCCCCTGGGGGGGACTGCGTTGCTCACGGACACCACGGTGTCCGTCGACACTGGGTTCTGCCCCTCAACCAACACGTTGCTGCTCTGCGCACCGACGACAGGCGTCGTGATGGAGAAGCGTAGCGGTTTCTCATACACGACGTAGCGGCGCGAATCGCCCTGGATGGCGTAATACGCGAGGGAATAGAAGGACAGCGGCGTGGCCTGCCTGCCGCACTCCAGGGTACCTGGCTCCAGCACAGAGTTGCCCACCACGTTGACAATCGCCGTGTTGATGCTCGCGCTGGTCGGTGGCACAATCCATAGGGTGAGCGCCACACACGGATCCCCGAGGAACCACCCATCCGGGTTGTCGACAAGGTCAGACGACCCGAGCAGCGTGGCGCACACAGAGAGGTTCGCAGCCCGCACCGGAGCACGCGTGGCAGGCGTGCCCAGCTGCGAGATAGTTATGAGCCCCTTCCCCTCCGCGGCGGAGATGCCACGCGAATCCCGCGCCCGGATAAACCGAACCGACGGGGCGCCATATGAATACGTTGCGACCGGATCAGCATCTCCGTCACCCTTCCCTGTCCAGTCGGGGTAAGGCGACGGCAGCTTCAAGGCCTCTGTCGTGCACGGTGCCGACCTACTCACGCAGTTCCATGTGACGGGGCTCGGCGAATCCGCAGGGTTGCGCACTGTGAGGTTCCTCTCCGTGAGGTCCTGCGAGATCTTGCCGTTGGCTGTGGGAGCCTTCTGATACACCCACACCTTCACCAAAAGCGTGGTGGTGTCGGTTGTGCCGTACCACTTCGTGCACCCGTCTGCTACCGCACACATCGGGGAGGCACCCTCGACAGAGACAATCCGCATAAAGCTCGGAGGCGGTTTGACAGCTGCACTCTTCAGGTTGACCGTCACCCGACAGGACCTCCCGACACTCCCCTTCACAATCGACCCTGGGTACTGCGGGTTGTATGTCTGCCCGATGCTGTGGAACACGACGTCGACCTGGGTTTCGGTGTCGCTGGGAGGGGTCCCCTGGAAGACCAGCTGGTCGAACGCTGCAGCGGTGGACCCGTCTGGGAGGGGCTGCATCCGGGAGCTGAGCACCTGCCGCACCAGCACCTTGTGCCGCAGCAGGGGGTCCGACAGGGGGAGGCCCCGCACCGTGGCGTCCTTCTTCAAGTCGGTGAAAACCCACCACCTGGGCCACGGCACGTTCACCCCGTTGTTGTTCTGCGGGGCGACGGTGACAGAGAAGCTCTCAGAGAGGGTGCTGCCCGGCGGCATTGAGACACCGCTGGCAACAGCCGCTGCGCTCAGCGTGCAGACCAGCGAAGCTGTGTCGTCGGTGAAGGTGAGGGAGGCAGTTCCGTAGTCCACACCACCCGACAGGAGGGGTGTTGCACCCCATGTGCTGTGGAAGGTGAAGGCGCAGTTGTGGCACGGCTTCGTCGTGCGGAGCAGCCACTGCGCACCCCAGGTGTTCCCGAGCTGGCGGGTGGCGTACCGCCAGACGATGCACCCGCCCCGCTCGTCATACTGGTTGCAGGATGCGGTGCTGTTCCCCGAGAAGATCCCAACGGACGTGTCGCGCAGAACCGACGTCCCGTCGCGGTTTGAAACCCCATCGCTCGGGCCGGGCGAGTCGATGAAGGTGAACACATCGCCATAGTGGAATTCATCCGCAAGCCACAGATCATCCATTGGAGTTCCCGGAAGCGCAGTCACCGTGATGCCATCCGTGATGGGCGCAACGGGCGTCAGCGCCGCACCCCTCACCCCCTCGATCCGAAGCGTCTGGGCAACCACCCTCACGGGTGTCTGCAGGGTGGCACGCAGCTTCGTCGACCCCCTTTCGAAGAGGAACTCGATGGCACACCCCGGCGGGACGTTGAACCGCGAGCACCCGATGTTATTCAGCATCCTGAACCACAGCCGAAAGGTCGTGCCGGAGGTCATGGTGTTGGGGTTCATACCCTTCACCACATTCGACGCATACGCAGGTGAGGTCCTCAGGTTATCCTCCGTGAATGTCGGCACACCTGCAGCGTCCTGGGTGAACCACGCCTGCAGGACTTTATTCCGCGTCTGCCCCACAACACTCCCTGACAGAGTCCACGACCCCAAGGGGGACCTGTTGTCCCCCGGGAGATGTGCACAGGGTTGGGCGTTATCAACGCACACCTGATATGTCAGCTCATAGGGGACGAGCGACTCGATATAGCTCCCGGGCATCGCGGTGAGAAGCTTCGACGGGATGGGGAATGTATCATTGCGGTTCTCAGCGTGCCACACATCAACGGGGCTCCGCTTTGTCGAGACACCCGCCAGGCCACGCAGGTCCATCGGAGCGACGTCAAGCAGGCGGATCTCAACGGGCTCCCTCCGAACCACCTTCACGGCCACCCGCACCCACTGGTCCTTCCCCTGTGGGTTTAAGAAGTTGTCCAGCCCGTAGGAAATGTTGAAGAACACCGTGGCAGACTCATGGCTCGCAACAAGCATCGGGGTGTTAGTGTAGTCGAAATTGCCCCCACGCAGCCAGGCCTGCCCCACCTGCTCCTTCCAGGACCCCGGGAGGAAGGCGAGTGCGACGGGTGTTGGCAACCCCCTCCACACGACGTAGTCCTGCACGGAGTACTGCATTGAAAAGGACCCCTTTGCGGCATACTCCACAGGCCCCTGGTGCCTCGCCTGGATGTGGATTACACAGGGCTCTGCGTGGTAACACGTCTTCTGATAGCAGTCGGGGTTTGTGTCGGAGCATCCGAAGGCACGTTCGGGTTGGATGGGGCCAATCCCCGAGAGCACCTCGACAGAGTCAACCTGCACCTCATCCGGGTATTGGTTGGCGATGTTCACCCACAGCGGGTTGGAGTAGACTGGAACCTGCTGCCCTGTCGGAATCCCAGCCACCCGAATGCCACATCCGAACTGGTTGTCAGACACATCCCTGGTGCAGGCGGAGCGGTACTGCAGGCGGAAGGACACTGTGCCAGAGGAGAGGAACTGTCGGAGCCCGGAGGTGGGCCACCCATACACAGCAGCCTGTGCGCCGCTGCAGGACCCCATGGTGTTCTCCAGAAGGAAATCAGCCAAACCACCCTGAAAGTCGGTATATGCTGTCGTGCAGGAGAGGTCCAGCCAGGACCTCGGGGACTTACACCGCTCGATCCACACAGCATACCGCCCGAAGGGCACAGGCCCCTCTGAGGTTGAGGCGGACACAGTGAGCCCGAGGGTGACCCCTGATCTGTAGACAGGGGTGTAGGAGACATGCCCGTTGGGCTCCGTGAGGAGGGTTGGGTCGGTGTTTTCATAGAGGAGCCTTGTGGTGCTGCTGTACTCTGTGAAGCGGCGGGTGGTGTTGTAGGTGTCGAGGAAACCGAGGGTGAATCCGGTGACCTGGAGGCTGCCTGTGAAATAACCGAGCTCGACCTGCCGGTTGTAGAGTTGGTACATCACGCCTGCGTTAGCGACTGTCCCGTTGTCGGGGATCCGATCAGTGCTGAGTCCGAACATCGGAGTGCCTGCCTTGTAGAGACACAGCTTATACCGCCCGGTTGTAGGAAGGTTGAATGCCCCTGACAGAAGGATGCCCCATGTGTTCCATATCTTCGTCGTAGAATTTCCAACTCGGATTAGGCTGTGCCACCCCGTGGGGGGGCTGAGGTAGCTCGTCGGCGCCTGGGGGCGGGTGCAGATCTGCACATCGGGAACCACGCTGATGAGGTCTGTGAAGAACCCGCTCACCTGGGTCGGGTCGCCCGCGCTGTTCTGTGTGAAGCAGGGCACCCCATTCCCTTCCACCTGGTCTACGGTGCACCACGACGACACTGGCGCAGCCTCATACCCGTCCAGAGAGGAGGCCATGCGGAGGTCGAACACCGAGATGTTCCTCACATCCGACGCGTCAAACTCCAGATAGCTCGGCTGCGTGAAGAGGTAGGGGCTGCCGGACTCACCGCTGCGCAGCCAGACCCAGGGGAGCCCCTCTGCAATGCGGTAGCACACCATGTAGGCGCCGGGGTCGATTGGGAGGACAAACTTCGCCCGGATTGAGTCCGTCAGCGCGTTGGATATGCTGGGGCACTCCCCATTGGAGGAGGCGGCAGCGTTGCAGGTCACCATGTTGGTTGCGGAGTCAACCGCCGGGGATACGTCGCACGCCGCCCCTGCCACCGACTCCCAGGTCCAGCCAGATCCGTTCATCGCATTGGGGGGGTATCTCGCAAGCGCGCGCATCGCCTGCACCAGCTTGAAGGTATTTCCCGCCTGATTCCCAAAGGCCGCACGGGATCCTGTGGAATACTTCGTAAAGTTAAACCCCCACCCCCCTGAGAAGTCAGTTGTCCCAGGGGAGGCGGTGTCGTGATCTGAAACAAACGTGGTGGTCGCACCTCCCAGACCCACGGCACTGCTGTGCTGTGGGTCACGCAGGATATGAGGCTCGACCAACACAACCCCAGGCCGCAACGAGGGCCCCAGGCTCCAGTGGGACACCAACGAAGGACGTGTCACAAACGCAGGCATGCGGAACGCATCCACGAGGGAGGCCTGGTTGGGAACCTTCTCCGCCTGCTGTGCCTCGACCCAGGTGACACGCCGAGCCCCATCGATGAGAAACGTTGTCTTCACGCAGAGCTTATACGCCACAGGGTCATCTGTATTCCCCGGGGGTGCGGGCGGGGTCACCCGGGTGATCGCGGTGTCGGCGGGGCCATCCGCCGGGCCCAAGTCGTCAACCCCCTTTGCACCCGCCTTCCCGACAACACCCTCCAATGCGACGTGCCAGCTCAGGCCGTGGTCTTCCGACTCCTGGAAGCGGAGCTTCCCGCCGTGGCAGGCGTGGTCGGTTGGCACAATTTTGAGCGCATCCTTCCCAGGTGATGTGTCAAAAACCTCCTTGCTAGCCGCAGGGTCGCACCGCGGCTTCCCCCCGGGCTGCGTGGATGCTGACGGCTCGCAGCGGTGCGCCTCGACAAAATTCACCCCCTGGTTCATCGGCTCGGCCCCCCGGGAGACGTACCACCGCACCCGGTTGTCCACGACGCGGACAGGGTGCGGGTGGCGGTACCATGACAGGGCATCTTCGGGGGAGAACTGCGCCTGAATGCACAGCCAGTGATCCCCAACAGAATGCGGGATGATAATCCGGAACTCGACGTGGTGGTCCGACTCCCCCATGCGGTGCTTCTGGGTGACGGAGGCCATCGCATCCGCCTCCGTCCCGGCAGGCGGGTTGAAGCAGTTGTCGTTGGAGAACGGCCCACGCCGCACCAGCTTCGCAGTAAACTGGGTGATGTTGGGGGACACGGCACCCGGGATTTCGCTTCGTCCTACCGGCTTGGAATACCTCAGGGAGAAGCGCTGCAGCTCGCCAGATAGAAGCACCTGCGACTTCAGGGGTGCCACCAGGGAAAACCTCGGAGGGGGTTCGATGACAAAAGAATCGTTGAAAATCAGCCAGTTCGCAAGCCCCGCCTGTTTATAGCATATCTTGTAGAACGGGACACTCGCATTCCAGGGGAGCACAATCGCTGCGGCGACCCCGCCGTGGTTTGAATAGTCCTGGTCGAACGGGGGGATGTCGTCGTAAACATCAGGCGTCTGCCTCACCATTCTCTCCAGAGGCGTTGTGTAGTTCGTCAGAGCTGTCGGGCAGGGCCACCCGTGGCAGTAGGTGTCCCGCGCAGAAGCGGAGTACCCACACGGCTCTGTGACAGACGCAAGCCCAGACGTTGCCAGCAGCCCCACCCCGTCCTTCTTGCAGTAGAGGGAGAGGTGCAGGTCTGACCCGCGGGGGTCCCTCCGCCAGGCTTGGGGGTTCAGGTCGCAGGTGTCGCCGTGTGGCACCACGCGGAGCAGGTCTCCCGTGCCGGTCGGGGTGAGGGCGGCAGCCCTTGCGCCGCTGAGGGAGTCCTGGATGACGAACAGCGCTTCCATCCCGCCGCGTTTCTCCAGGTTTAGGAGGGTCAGCTGCCCCAGGTCCACAGGGTTTTCAGAGGGGAATAGGTTGGCAACCCCGGATTCGGGAATCCACGACTCGCGCCGATATGCGTTGGGTGTGGGGCTCAGCTGGACCCAGTTCCACGCGCCCTGACGGAAGCAGACACGGTACCCCACGGAGAGCACCGGGGGCACAGTCACGAAGAAGCTGACGGAGTGTGCCTCGGGGGAGTCGGACGTGGACCCGTTGCACCGCGCAACGTCGGTCAGCGCCCCGCTGTCTTGGCACTCCACTCCCCCGCCGTCACTGCTGTGCACGCCTTCCATCGGGCCAGGATCGAAGCCCTTGTTGTTGCACCCCATCGTGTTGGGGACAAGGCGGACCTGGCTGCCCACAGCCAGGCGCACCACCGGGGTCCCCGTTGAATTCGCAGTCCACCTCCTGCGGTCCAGCTTGGAGAGCTCCGTGGTGTTGGACATCTCGACACTGAGGGGGCCGAACGACATGGCTCGGGTGTCGTTCATGTACCACACGACCTCCGGTGGAGGGGGGTGAACCTCTGCAGGGGGGTACACCGCACCAACCTCATCCCCGTAGTAGCTTGGGATGAAGAGGTGGGGTGAGGGGCCAGCCCTCGGGGAGTAGAGTGTCCCAAGCATCTGCCACTTGTCGGGGATTGTGCTGCCCTGCCAGGGGAGGACGCGGAAGCCCGCGTTGGAGGTGGAGGCCTTCCGGTAGCAGACGTACCACTGCGTGCTCTCCTGCGGGAAGTAGAGGGGGGAGAACGCTTCGGTGACTGAGCCGTCGTCATCCTTGGAGGCGGTATTGAGGGGGTCGCCCATCAGGTCTGTCGATGCGAGGGGCTTGATAGCATCATCCGTCGCCATGCCACCCACGCCACTCTGCACGGAATCCAGTGTGGTGTCCCAACACCCTTTGCTCGCGAAGGACCCGAGGCTTGGGTTGTCATTCGGCGATGCGCGGTACGAAACACTCTCTGTGAAGGAGCTCGCAGGGACTATCCGAAACATATCCCCCCCACGCTGCCAGTAGTAGTTCATCCCCGTGAGGGGTGGGGTGGGGTCGGTGCACGTCGTGCAGTCCGTCACAAAATATGTCGTCACCCCGTCGACAACCGCGCTGGTCCCACCACGCACAGGGCTCTGCGCAGGGTTTGTGTTGAGATCCGCTGAGAACGTATCCTGAAAGCGGATGTGCCCCCAGGACATCGGGGAGAGGTCCACGGCAGACCACTTCACCTCCTCCTCCGTGACGGTGAAGCGGGTCGTGCGGGAGCCCCCCCCTGCCCCGCAGTCGTCGGGGTTCGAGCAGCGGAACAGCTTCCTCCACACGGGGCGGCTGTCCATCACCGTGGCGTTAGTGTTCCTCCCCACCCCCGCAGTCACATTCGCCACCCGCTGCCTCTCCTGCAGCGAGGAGTAGCACACATCGTAACCCTTCCCCACGTCACTCGGCAGCCTGGCATAGACATATGCGTGGTGGTGATACCCCAGGGAGTAGGCCGTGCCGTGCAGCTTGTTGGCGCTGTGGTACCCCCCCGGGGAGGACCACTTGTCGACAAGGGGGTTGGCGTACTGCGTTCCAAACCTCCCCACGCCACCGGCGGTGGCCCCCTCCAGGAGGCCCGGGAGTGCCGAGAGGTTCCAGGACCCATCCAGTTCAACCAGCCCGCTTCCGAAGTAGGGCGCGTCGAAGTTCTGATGCTCATAGGTGCACGGCGTGTCAGCCGGGACAATCTTGAGGTTGTCACCGAACCCACATGGGTAGAGGTCGGGCATGATATCCAGCTTCGCGCCGCAGTCTGTCGAGGGGTAGGTGAACTCCTCCTCCCCCACTGCGAGGAGCTGGATGATGGCGTACTGCGATGCGGTGGGCTCTGTCAGCTTATACCACTTCGTCGCCTTGTCGGAGGAGAACACCGCTATCGGTGTGTTGATCACATTCGCATCGGGTGTTGGCCCCTCCGCAAGCATCCATGTGTCCAGTTTGCTGTCTCGCGTGTGGGGCGACCCATCCGCCAGGTTGTGTTTGAAGCATACGATGAACGAGATGCCGCTCCTCGGTGCGGTGAACGTGACATGGGCGTGCCCGACATATCGGTTGCCAGCCTCCCCGTCCGACAGGGTCATCCCAAACGTATCTGTTGATGCCAGCGGGGGGTGGTTCCCCGGGTCTGCGACGTAGTCAGCACACACCAGCTTGAGGGAGGAGGAGTACTCAAAGAGCCTTGCCTGCACAGTCCCCTGGGCTGTCACGTTGAAGGCTGAGAGGAACGACGCGTCGAACATGCTGCTGATCATCACCCGGAACTCCTGCCCCTCGACGAAGGACACGGAGCTGAACTCAAACGAATAGTTGTTGTAATACACAAACGTGTCCGTTTTTGAAAGACTGATTGACAGACTTTCCGTCGCAGTTAATGAGTCCGACAGTGTCTCCGTGAAGGTATCTGTTGCAGACTCTGTCCCCGTGGGAAGGGTGATGGTTTTGGAGAGGGTGCTCGTCCCTGTCAGTGTATCCGTTGCAGTCGGGAGCGTTATCGATTCGCTGAACGTCCCCGTCTGGGTCAGCGACATGCTCAGCGTATGGGTGACGGTGGCGGTATTGGCCCCCCCTGCCGGGAGGCCACCCTCCGCCAGCAGCGTCGCCGCAACAAAGACCCACCGCCACGCGCCATGTCGCCCCATGCAGGCAGACGGGGCCCACCCTCCGGGCCCCCACGAGCAGCCACCCCACGCCCCCGCCCCCCCCTTGCGGGCAGTAGGTCGGGCCGGCCTGGGTCTGATGCAGCAGGCGCAGCAGCGCCCTTCCCTCGTCTGGCCGGTACGGCACCCGATCCACCAGTGGTGCTGTGTGAGGCGACCTGGGGGGATGAAGGCGTGAGGGGGGCTCGGCAAGAGAAAAATAAACCCTGTGTCGCAGTCTCCCAAAGACACCCGCATGAGACTCAAGTCGCATTGCTGGATTCGTGGAGGGGAGGGGAGGGGGGAGGGGTGGGGATGTGACTGCCTGAGCTGCATGCCGCCCACCCTGCGCCTTTCCGGCCAGCAGAATATAAGTTGAACCGGGTAAATGAGAAACACCAGCGGCGACATCCCGCTAGATATCCACCCCCTGCTGGAGCAGGGGAAGGGAAGGGGAGAATGCACATGTCTGTGAAAACATGATCCACACACACACGTGTATCGTTTAATATTAGTGTAGACACACACCGAGTGCTTGCTCTTGATGTGATTTCACTGTTCTTCCACACTGACACACGTTAGCCTATTTGTTTAGTGTAGGTCGCACCGGATGACACCCTTCTGATGACACCCTCCAAGCCTATAGATCCTCATCCTCGTCGTCTTCATCGTCATCATCGGAGGAGTCGTCACGCTCATCCTCCACAAGCACGTTCTCCGCAGGGTTCTTCTGGAAAACAAACACCTGCGGAGGCGCTGTTGTGAACCGGACAGTTTTCCTCTCCCGAACCTTCTCCTCCTCCGCATCGTTCTCGATGTCGAGCGCCTTTATCGGGACGAGGTAGCGGTGGTTCAGAGAGGAGGCAAGCTCCTTCGGCTCCACTGTCATCGACACCGACACCGACAGAGATGGCGAGTCGCTGACAAAAGAACCTTCCCTCCCCGCCGCCTGGCTTGACAGGCTCCGAAGGTCATCCCCACACGCAGTGCACGACCCCGGCACAAATCGGGTCGCGAGCGAGCGAAATGCAACTCCACCTGGGGCAATCCACCAAAGACAGGGCGCTGGATTCTCCACTTTATGCAGCGTGGGCCCGAGATGCGCTGTCGTGCAGATGTCCGTCAGCACTGTCAGGCAGTCCATCCCACGCAGGGGGCAGGCTGCGGTGGAGCGTGTCGGAGGAATCTCCCAACCCCACATGACCCTCCGCAGGTGCAGCGCGGTAACAGCCCCGAGGGGCGCCGGGGAGCCCGCTCGGGAGCCACGCTTCCCCTCCACACCGCCTCTGGTGAACTCAGGGGGCGCCCTCCGTGCGTCCCTCACGACATACTGAACCATCCACTGCTCAACATCTCGCGCCTGGCTTCCAACACGGTGCTCTGGAGAAACTGTCACCACGGTGACCCCTGGGGCCCATTCTGCCGGGGGGACATCGAGGGAAGGCACTGTCTGGAATTGATAGGAGCTGATGGGCAGCGCGCGTGACATATTCGGCCCCCCCAGCCCGGGGGACCCGCCACGCGACGGAGGGGTCTGCCGGGCCGACAGGAGATCCGCCAGGTCGTTGCAGAGGGTTGGGGTGGGGTGGCGCACCCCGCTTTTAAAATCTGTCTCGCTCAGATCGACATCCACCTCATACCCACCCGGGACAGGCGACGGCGACGGTGCAGCCACGGCGGCGGTGGCGGTGGCGGAGGGCGACACCGCGGAAGCGGGAAGCCGCGGCCACACCCCTTTGCCAGATGGGGGCCTCGCAAACACCCCGATGCTGGGCGGTCTCCCCACACTCCCCAAAGCATGATCCTTCGGAGACCCGCTCTTGCTCCTCCTTATCTGAGCCTCGGAGCTGGGGCCTTCAAAATACCTCTCCACAGCTGGTGTCTGCGTCATACTCCTCTCTGGGGTCAACCGCTTCTCCGCCCCTGCTGCCCCACCGAGGGTCCCAACAGAGCTCGACACAACAGGGGTGTAGGGCGTCACCCTCGCCCCAAGGCTTGTCCCAGCCCCTTCTGAAGACGTTGGAGTGCCCGACCGCATGAGCTGTCCGGAACCCCTCCCCACCCCATCCCTCGGGGTGTCGGACCTGGAAGGGATAGCCGCCTTTGCAACAGCTCGGACCTTCCCCGCGACACAGATATCCCAGTCGCGCTGCCAGAGCCCGGGGGGCGGTGACCCCGCGTCGGGGGCGGGGCCCCTGGAGTCACCTGGGATCTCCTTCCCTTGGGTATGGCAGCCCGACACCCCGGACATGGCACAGGCCCTCGCCGCCAGGCAGGGGGAGGTGGAGACAATCTCACCGCTGGACCCACCGGCAGTCACGACGTCTCCGCCGTGCTTCCCCTGGGCGCGCTGTGGGGAGTGGTGGTGATGGCTGTGGTGATTCCCCCTCCTCTGCGGCGGCAAGGGGCACCCCGTGATGCTGTCCCACCCAGTCTCGACGTACAGCCCCACCTCCCCCTGCGCCTGCGGCGAGCCGCACCGCGGGGACAGCCCCGCAGGGAACGGGTGCCGCTGCCCGCTGCTTCTGGAGGCCGACCTCCTCCTCCTCTGCGGAGGTCTGGGTTGCAGCACCTCCTGCTGTTGCTGGGCCCCCGGCACCACCGATGCAGGTGGAGGAGGAGAAGGTGGAGAGGCGTCCTGGCCAGCGGAGGTGGTGGTGGTGGTGGCGGTGGGCTTGGCAGCGGCAGGGCCATCCCCAGTGGTGGACTGGCGTATCCCCTTCCCGAGTTTCTTCTGCAGGCAGAGGGGCAGGAAGTCCTCCTGGTAGGTGAACCCCGCGGGGAGCAGGAGGTAGCTCGAGGAGAAGGAGAGCTGGTCCAGGGTGAAGGTGGGCTCCCCATCCAAAGCGAAGAGGCACGTCGGGACGGGGCGGACCGGGGGCTGCACCGTGGCGCAGCACAGCGCGATGATCTGCCACATGCCCTGCCTCCCGTGGAGGGGCACGGTGAAGGGCTCCGCGTTGTCGGTGTGCGGGCCGAACCTCCCCAGCCATACCTCGATGCTCGGAGGCAGGGTCCGGGATACGAGGGCCTGGTATTTTGGGGTCTGCACCAGCTTCGCACCCCATTCCCGAGAGGGGTGGTGCACTCCTGTGTCTGATGGGCTCTTCCCACAGCTCCGGTGGCGCCTCACCGCAGCGTCGGGGCGTCGTGCTTCTTTAGGCCACCTGCTGTCTCGATACCTCCCTCTGCAGTTGCGAACAGGCGTGCGGAGCCCCAGCACATCGCCCCCGTCAAGAAACTCCAGGCAGGGCGAGGAGGCACGTGGCTGTGCCAGCTCCTCCGCTGTGCCACACTTTGCGTGCAGCTCACGCAGCTCGTCGGAAATGCATGGCATCGGGGAGGATGGGATGGGGGTAGGAGAGGTGGGCAGCGTTGGGTTATGCAGAGGCAGACAACAAGGGTTGCTGTGCCGCGCACTGCCGACTGCAGAAGCTCATTTGCATTGGGAGAGGGGGGGGGGTTAGCAGAATGGTATCTAAGGAGGGTGGGGGGGGGGTGTGGGTGGGTGATCCGCTTTGCTTTCCTGTTGGAGGGGAGTGTGGCAGAGAAACGTTTTTTGCGGCAAGACTGAAGAGAGCTGCACACTGCAAAGAGGTGGGGGGGGGGGGGGGTGGGGGGCGGAGGGGGAGGGGCGTGCGGGGCTTCAGGGAATCAGACCTACCGACGTTGCTCACAAAAGAAGAAAGGATAACTCCCGCCTGTATTGGCGGCGTGGCACACCCGGGATGCGCCGTGCCGGGGGGGGGGGGGGGGGGTGGTGGGGCAACCCACACCCCGCCCCGGCTCTTCATACTTATGGCGATGCGATAGTGCGATATGGTCTCTGTGTGCCCTCTGGCTGAAGCTGCAATTTCCACACCGCAACTGAAGGGAGGGAAGTCCCTCTCCTCAGGCTAGCATCTGCACTTCAGATCTTGAGCTGGCCAGCAGGGCACCAGCACCGAAGTATAGATCGCCTAAAAGTCCAATCAACGGACCCGGAGGGGAGGCGGGGACCTGGCCCACACGTCACAGGTTGTAACCAAAACCACCTGCGACATTTCCATTGAAGTACAACAACAGGTCGTGATCACATCCAAAACAAAGCACTTGACGAAGGTGCAGACGTTGTTTCGGTGTTTGTACTTTTGGCTGGATGCCTTTCCCGGGTTCCCTCTGGAGGAGAAGGAAGGGAGAAGGGCACACTACAGGCGAGCTGTGCCTTCAAAGCAGGTCGAAAAGCAAACTCAGGATCGATCCGTCCTTATTGGATGTGTTCGAGCGACATGAATCTGGGCGTCAGGTATTCGATTTGTGCATCATTCACCAGAGGTAGATGGGTCCGGGGCAACACGACCGAGGAACTAAACGACTCTGACAGCATTGATCAAATTGAGGCGCAGCTGGAACAACAATGTTCATCTTCTTGAATCTTCTTCATGTCCAGACGACACAGCCATTCCTAATTGGCACCTGATCATTACGTTTCGATCTGACAAGGCTCTGTTCTTGGAAGAAGGGGAATAATTACAATGTAAGTAAGTACTGGATGATATGAAATATACTAACAGCAATATGCAGACTGTCTTTCATGTGGGAAAACGGTGTTCCACAAGAAAGAGGCATCCACGAACTATGATTCATTTAACTTTGTAAGCCTGTGCTAGCACAGAAATATCACATCACACTGGTGTGTGGGGGTCGAGCTACTTTTTTTGGTACGTTTGGAGACTATATTTGTTACTCGTTCATTCCGGATATTCACATTCAGTCGACTGACATGTGCCACACGGCTATCGGATCAGCACGGCCACCTCCGGCCAACTATTATGAGGAAAGCAGGGGCTGAGGAAAGAAGATACACAAGAGAAGATATTGTCGACACACACAGCTCGAAGTGTTTTTTTGTGGTGGCGACGTGTAGATGCAAAAGAGAAAACTATACATGCCTGCTGGACAGTGAAGTGACAGCTAAGCATGGCAACAAACCACGATCATGTTGGCGGACTACTCCTTGTGTGCACCTGCCGCAAGATCCAGCAAGAGGCAAGGGAAAGGTAGCTTTGTTTGTGCGTTGGTTCGTCCCCTGTGCGGGGTATGTGTGAACACATGCGATGCAACCGCCCTCTTTGCTAGAGACCAGGAGCCTGGTTAGCGCAAAACAATGGTGCAGGAAAAGGTGGAAAACCGATGTGAAAGAAGAGGAAATTTTCTCGTGTAGATGGGCTCTCTCAAAGGAGGCGGAAACTGAGCGCACACACGATCTGCTGGGCCGTCAAACAAGAGAAGCTCAAACAATTCCAGACGCAGGACTGAGCCGACATTTATGCATGAAACTGTCGATGACGACCAACAATTTGAGCATGCGCTCATCATGCAACAGGCCACAGTCCGGGAGAATCATCGCCAGCACACGCAACCAGATATCATACACATAGACACCATGCCGGCAGCTGGTCGGGACAGAGGCGGATGAAGTAATCTTGGGTGGTGTGGATTCCTAACAGCGCAAGCCCTGGTCCTCAGGAGGGAGAGAGTGCGCGAACGGGCTTGTTGTTTCGACGGAGCGTGTTTGGGGCAAGAAACTCTGGAGATGGCATTTGCAACGCGTTCATTCGTTATTTCCTTTGACGGCTCCAATTTTTTTTGACTTCGGCTGAGGGAAACCGCCCGGCGGTTCCCCAAACCAAGGCCCCTCAAGGGGTCAAGAATGATCGAGACACATTTGCACATGAAGGGACCTACACCTAGGCCAGTCGAGACAGACCATCAAATCCCGACACACCTCGCAGACTGCCAGTGGCGGCTCTTCCACTGCCGCATCTGCCATTCTCGTGAAGTCGGGGAGAGGGAGGGGGGTGGTGTCGTGGGGAGGGGAGTGACATTGAGCCAGCGGCATCTCCAGCGATGCATCACACTGCCTAACAATCAAATGAATTAATCTGCCTTGCAGAGTCGCCAGGCACAAACAGACAGAACCAGGAGAACGCTGGGCGAGACCAGTAACCACTGATTACAGGCCACGTGTCTTCGGTCTGCGGGCATATCTCCCCGCGAGTCGACCTGTTGACAGACATGCGGACTCACTGACAGTCTGTCCCGGAGAGACGATACTGGGGCAACAGACACATGCGACACAAACACGTCAGGTGTTGGATGTGAAGGGCGACACCAAAGTCTTGACAGAAACGACGAATCTTAGAAGAGCTTCGGTGGTGGCCCAACTCGGGTGTGGGAGATGGGGGTGGTGTGTGGGATGAATGGGGGACTTTTTTTTTGGAAGGCAGCAGCGACTGATGAAGGCCCAAAGGAGGAATCGTCACAAGACTACTGCCACCGTTGACACGGGGGGAGGGGGGACCGATGCGTTGACCACGCGCCATAGCACAGAAAGCTGACGAAGAATGCTATGATGGGTAGCAGTGGCATGTGGTAGTGTGATAGAGACATCCTCCATCCATCGCACGTCATTATAGCACCACCCGGTGATGCAAGAGGGCCGGGCAGTGCGTGGAACTAAACAGGGGAGATGGCCTCAAGAACATGTATTCGGTGTGTCACCCCGGAATTATCAGTGCCACTGCTGGATCGTGAATTGGCAACAAAACAGTCACTGCATACAGTCATTGTGTCGGGCAACCACTCTGTGTGACTACTCTCCCGCCCGATGAAGTGGTGTGAGTGGTGCCGCAAGATCCAGCAAGAGGCACAGAAGTATTTCCCGAGTCACACACGCACTGTGTTCGCTTTCAATAGTTCTGAGGTTCAAATTTCGGACGATGCATTTCCTACATCGCCACCGATGAGATATGATGTGATTGCGAACTCTGTCGCGTTGCGACCTCCCACAGCCCACCCAGTATCCCCGTCACACCGAGGGCCCCACACCGCGGTGCTGTGACGAGCACCGCGTCACCTTTTTACCGTGTCCGTGGGTGGGGCGCCTGTGCGACCCGCGGCTCGTGGACCGGCGTGGGGACAGGGGCGGGAGCGGGCTTGCACGGGGCCCGTCTGGAGCAGGGATCGAGGTCGGCTTCACCTTGGGTGCACGCGCCCCTGCGTGCCGCGGCTCCTGGGGCAGGGTCTCCTCGGGCGACTCCGACTGCAGCACCGGGTGCGCTGTGGGCTGCTCTCCTGCTGTCCCCATGCCACGCGGCTTCACGACGTAGTCCTTCCAGGGCTTGCCTGGCACCTTGACGGGCTGCATGGGCTCGTGGGGCACTGCTTGCACCGGACCCCACTGACCCGCAGTGTCTGCCTCGCGAATTTTGGCCTGCTTGCGACGCAATGGTGGCTTCCAGCACGGGGTGCGGCACAGAAGTGCGCAGAACCTGCGCAGAGCAGATGGCATCTCTGTGGGCCGACGCATGTCGAGATGTTGCTTGATCAGAGATCCGAGCATGCAGAAATTCCCGATGCTGTAGTCAGCGATGTTGATGCGGAACTCACGCGACGCAACATTCAGCAACACAATGATGTCCTGCTTGCTGTAGTGCTGAACCATGCGTTTCATGTGCCGTTCGAAGCCCTGTGCCTGCGTCACCGGCATCAGATGTGGCCTGTCCAGGTTTCCCAACAGCTTGTCAACCTCACACGGGCACCGCATCGGAGTCTGCATCAGGCCCTGGCGTCAATAGCTTCCAGCACACCCGTTACAAACTCTTGCTCGGGCTTTGTGTAATAACTGCCGAAGGGGGGAGCTGGGTGTGAAGACAATACAAGGATCGCAGGAGGGGAGGGGGAGGGGGAGGGATGTCTGCTGTCTCGATAAAAATAGTTCTGGTGATACCCGGCAACACTACTGGTGGTGATCATCGTGTGGCGCGATGTGGCAGTCGCCCGATATCTCGACATGTGTCTCGAGTACTTCACATCGCTCCAGCGTCTCCTCATGCACTGTGGCTACGACGTGTGCTTGGTGCCCCTCACGGAGAAAGGAGAGTCCACCTGGCCGAGCGGCGGCCGCCGCCAAGTACCCCGAGAGCTACCGGATCGTGCCCGTTCTCTACCGGTTCGTGGTGAACAACGACGGCTTTCTTGTGTGGTGGAAGGGGCGCATGCATCGGCACCCCCAAGGGATGCGCGTGTAATCGATGGATACATTAAAAAGGCGGCTGCAAAGAAACGGCAATGGTGCACACCTTTTCACTCTGCAACGACAACCGACAAGACAGGCCCACCAAAAAAAATGCACAGCAACAACGAGACACTTCGCGGGCAGCCCGGGCCGGGGGACACCGGTGGGGTGGGGCGTGGGGGTGGAGAGGGGGATTCGGCGAGCCTTTCCGTTCTTACAACATTGAGTACTGGTTTATTGGGTGGGTTGTTGAGGTGGGGATACCATATCTTTTTTGTTGTTCTGCTACTCTGTGTGAGTACACTCCAACCGGGCGGAAAGGGGCAACACAGTTCTCCTTCCTGCAGCGACTACTTTTTTGGGATTCTCCTATGATTTGTTGCTGCTCTTTCCCCCCCAATATATTTCCCAAAAAAAACCCTCCGACATCGGCACTCAGTTTTTTTCATCACCTCGAATGCCTCAAATCATCACTGTGGGTTTCGCTTGCAGCGCTGTGCCCTCCTGAGATCGAGTGTTGCATGCCCTCCCTATACACCCCCATCTGCCGGGGGGGAGCTACATCACTACGACCAATGGCAACATTTCGCGCTACATTTTCTGAAGTAATCTCACTTCTATATGGCTCCTCACTCGGGAAGGGGGGGATCTGGGTGAATATTGCGTGCGGCATGTCTCTGGACCCCCCCATCTCTCCCAAGTCATGCCGCAGCGCCACCACTCAGGACTGGGGGTGTGTGGGGAAGTGGGGGGATGGGGGGAGATCAACCCGACAAAACGATCAAAAAACCCTTCGGACAAAAAATATACCGGCATTCCCTCCGGACAGGCAAAAAAATGACGAAAACAAGAAGCAGTCTCGCTCCTTATCTTACGGGTGGGGTGAGAGAGAGAGGTTGTGCTTCTTGCGTCGTAGACTGTGCCGGAGGGATTGGGGGGGGGGGAGATGATGCCGCAAAGAAAAATTGGGTAACTATACAAAAGAAGGAACACGGGCATTATAAAAAAATGGCAAGGCAAAGGCCGCGGCAAGCCGGCGAGAAGGCTGAAGGAGAGAGAGAGGGGGAGCTCCGGCTGGCGCTCGCATCGCCTGGAGTAGTTTTTGGGAGTGGGGTGACACCCACACAAGGTGACCCCCCACCCAGCGTCGTGACAACAGGCCTTGATCTGACGTTGTCCTTCAGGGTGACTCTGTTTTTCCACCCATCCCCTCCTGCTCCAGCCTTTGCCTGAAGAGAAAAAGAAGAAGTGAAGGGGAAACCGATGGCATATTTTTTTCTCACCCACCTTCTTGACACAGCCAGCACACAGGTCACGCCACGGCTGCTTTATCCACAGCCAACCGCGGCTCTGGGGGTGAGGAACTGTGAGGGGTGAATGACGTAACACGGAGCAGCTGTGGGGGAGCCGAAGGCGAATCAAAAAGGGTACTACACCATCACCACCCGCTTCACATGTCGATCGATGTGTCAGGGTGCTCTGGGGGGGAGGGGGCGTCAGAGGCAGGGGTGGGGGTGGGGGGGAAGGAGGAAGAGATGGGGGAAATGGGGTGGGGCGGGGATCCAGGGGCGGGGGGTGGGGGTGGTGGTGGTGGTGGTGGTGGCAGAGTTGCAGGAACCCCCCCCACCACCATGACTCCCTCCCCCGACACACAGACCACACTCCTCCCCAGCCCCCCCCCCCCCCAAAATCTCCCACATCCCAATCGGCTACCCACTATACCACCCGCGCCCCGGATTTTGCCTTTCTTTTGCAATACATGTTATTTTCCTGCAAAATAGAGAACAGCAAACCTCAGACCTGCATCATGCGGCAACGTTGTGTTGAATACTAATAGGAGGTGGGTGGAGGCAAGGCGGGGTGCTGCAAGCACAGAAAGGCTGTGCAGCCTTCTTCAGAGGACACTCCCCCCCACCCGCCCCGCCCCTCCCTGCTCGAAGCCTGCCGATGCCTTGGTGGAAGGGCATGTTTTGGATACAGGCACACCTTTCAGGTTTTCGTTTGAGGTACCGCGAAAAAACATTTTTTCGAATCACAACTGCAGAGGGCTGGGGGTCAAGAGCGGGGCGTATTTCATTTGTTTTTTTTTGTGTTCCAAAAAGCCAAAAAAAATGGCGTCCGGTCCTGCCGGAATAATTACGCCTTCTTCTTGGCAGCCTTCTTGGCAGCCTTCTTCTTGGCAGCCGCCTTCTTGTCCTTCTCGGCCGCCTTCTTCTTCTCCGCCGCCGCCGCCTTCTTAGCCTTCTTAGCAGCGTCCTCCTTCCTCTTCTCCTTGGCCGCCTTCTTGTCCGCCTTCTCGTCACGGATCTTCTGGATCGTGGCTTCCTTCGCCTCACGGACGGCCACCTTCTGCGCCTGCGCACGCTCCTTCGCCTTCTTCGACTTCTCCGGGTCAGGCTTGATGGTGGCAATGGACTCGAACTTCATTGTTGCTGCGGTGGTTCTGTGCTTTTCAAAGAGCCTGCGGGGTGGTGGTGGGTGGTGGTGGTGTGGGTGGGTTTTTGCCGCACAACACACAAATGCTGGGATGGGATTGCTGGGCAGGGCGGGGCGAGGTCGCGGCAGGCTGTCATATTTTGTTGTGGGTGACCTGGCTGGTTTTTTTTTCGCGGGTCCATCCATCCGTTTCGGATATTCAAGCTTGGTTCTTGACTGGTGTGTCATGCCAGTGGACCAAACCCTGTGACGCCCGGATATATTTTTACCCCTTCTGCCAGAGGCAACAGGGGCTAATCGCGGCCATCTGTGTACAGCTATTTTTCCTTGTCTCTTGATATATCGTTGGTTTCGACAAGAACACACATAACAATCAACATGGACTCTGGGACAGCAGAAGTTGACTTCTGCAGAGATCGCATCGGTTTACCTGGATCCGGCGGACCCTCCATGTGAAAATCCCCCAGTCAAGCAGTGCTGTCGGGATGTCAGTGTGTTTTGACATTTTGCTCGCCCCCACCCCCCCCCCCCTGTCCCCCCTCACTGCAACCAGACTACTTCGTTAATGAGCCTGGGCGGGGGGAGGGGGGGGGGGCAAAAGTCCTATATTCTCGGCTAAACTCACACCCGCTCGACACAATTACATGGCTTTTTTCCCAGAGAGAACGCAAAAATCAACAGCAACAGTCACAAGCGAACAGCAAAAAAATAGAGGGGGGGAGGGTGAGATACACGTCAGAAAAACCTTAGCTTTTTGGCAAACACAACGCCGTGTTCTGGATGCGGGGGTGGGGGGTGCCACAGAATGGAGAGAGAGAGAGAGAAATCGGTGTGGCGTCAGAGATAAAAAATAGTGATAAAAACCCCAACCACCCCCCCCCCGCCCCACCTCCTTTTTTTACTGCCTTGTTGGCTCAGGGAAAGGAAAGAAATGATGCCGAAGCTCATTTCTCGAACAACCCGTCAAGTTCGACTAACCTCCGCATTGTCCAACAAGGGTGAAAAGTGGGGAGGCGGGTAAGGACGTGGGGAGAGGAGGGGTTAAAGGGGGGGAGAAAGGGGGTTATCAAGGCAAATCGACACACAGAAACCATGGATAGGACGCAAAACGAGGCGGCTAAAATGGGTTTCACGGGAGAAGGCAGCGAAGGAAGAGTAGAGAGAGAGACACGGGGGGGGTTGCAGAGGTAGTTTGTGTTGGCTGTGGATTCAGGGGGGGGGGAGGTGCAGCCAGCATCACGTTGGAGGTTAAGAGAGTTAGTGAGATGCGCACTTTTTAAAAAAGGCAACTCTTCGCAAACGCTTCGATAATGCGAGAGAGAGAGAGAGAGAGAGAGAGAGAGAGAGAGAGAGAGAGAGAGAGAGAGAGAGAGAGAGAGAGAGAGAGAGAGAGAGAGAGAGAGAGAGAGAGAGAGAGAGAGAGAGAGAGAGAGAGAGAGAGAGAGAGAGAGAGAGAGAGAATGGGGGGGGGGAGGGGGGGGGAGAGGGGGAAGTGTCTGTTGAAGGCGAAACCGACCCCACAACATAATCACCTCACCTCCCCACCCCACCCCACCCCCCGTCCCGACAAGGAAGCTTTTGCCAAGCCCCCCCCCCCCCCGCTCCCCCCCACACACACCCCCCATCCCGATCCCGGCGCTGTTCAGCCAAACCAGATCAGCTCTATCATCGCCGGCATTGGGACAGGGAGGGAGGGAAGGGGGGGGGGGGGGTGGGTGGGGGTGTGGCCATCACCTCCTTGCTCCATTATCAACTCCCGATTTTTCTTCGGCTATTCTTTGAGGTTTTTCCCCCCCACCCCACCCCACCCCTTCCCCACCACGATGATTAGTCGCTTGGCAGGGGGGGGGAGGGGGAGGGGGAAGAAGAGGCAAGGAGGAAGAGGAGGAGGGGGTAAAGTTATCCCCCCCCCTCTCTCTCTCTTGACGAAACCTCAGAACCTCAGAGAAGCAGCCAGAAGTAACAACACGAGCAGCAGGCTATCGCTATATCGTTTGTTTAGCTGACACCAAAGAAGTAAAATGTGGCCTGGAGGTGGCCCGGGGGGGGGGGTGTAAGGGGGAGGGGTTTGCAGGTGAGGGAGGGGAACAAAGTGGCGGGGTGATGTGTGGGAAGCTGGGGGGGTAAGGGAGGGAATGGGGGTGAGGGGGGGGGGGGGGGTAGGTGTGGGAGATACTGAACGACAGAAGGAAAGCGAACGGATAATGAATGGTTTGTTTGTTTGTATTATTGTCGGAGTCCCACACACAACCCCCGAAAGGGTTGCAAGCGTCGCTGCCTTTTTTGTTTGGACTTTTTTTTTGCTTTTTTTGGATTTTTTTTGGTATAGTGTTTGTGTGTTTGTTTGTCTTTTGGGTTTTTTTTTGGGGTGTATTTTCCCGGTTTGACGATAACTGTTCTTATAAACGGGTTTAGGCTGAGACCTTACAGGTCATATCGCAACGAATGTTAACACTGCGACCAAAACCAAACGCCGTCAGCAGAACTCGAGCACTGAATGAACTTTCAAAAAAATATTGGGGGGACCGTGTGCGATTTCCTCTCTGGGGGGCATTCCCCACACCCCTCACGAAAATCTTATTTATCAGCCTCTTCTGTGAAGACGGAGCACCGCGTGGGGCACAAAATAACCTTGCATGCAAAGGCACAGCACTTTCTCCTGGTCGCTGCAGCAGTGGGCAATATTTTTTTTTGCAGACTGGGAAATCCTGCAAACAGGCAGGTGGCGGTACAATACAATTCGAGCGCGGCTTTCTCTCGGATTTACGCGGCATGTGATTGGTTACTACTACAGAAGAATCATCATCGCAGATATGCGGATGATGCCATACTTTTTGCAACAAAGGATATTTAGTGTAGAGAAACAGAGTACAGGGTGCTGATAGAAGAGAGGAACTGCGATATTTGTATCTGATGTTCCACAAAATTACAAAGAGGCTGAGTGTTGTTGTGTCATTTTCTTTTGCAACTGTGCAGGGGGTGGTCGGGGGGTAGGTGTGTGGGTGGGGGGTGTGTAACAACATTCGCATCTGATGGGCAAACCACAGATGACAGAATCGTGCTATGCAAGAAGAAGAAGAAGAAGAATGAAGAAAAAATAAGGCGTTGTTTGTGCGCCAAACCCGGGGAAAATATAAAAGAGGCGGACCCAACCAGCAAGCCAGGCTGGCGATGCAAGGGATCGGATTCTTTTGGTGGCCTGTCAGGGCGAACCGACATGTGGGCTCATTACAACTTCACACATGGTGTCGTGCCAAGGGCAGTGATGGTGCATCATCGAAAATGAACTCCATAATGCTTAGAGTGCGTGGCCTGCCGTACAACAGGCACAACACTTCTTGGGGCAGAGGTTAGAAGCTCCTCATGAGGCGAGGCGGGGGAATGCACTGATAGTGTACACAATATCAGATGCCACACGCCTCTCGATGACAAGAGAAGGCTGCCCATACAGAAGAACACTCCAAGTTGTTTCGGAAGGACATGTGAATTTCCTCCATTTCGAGGTGGAACCCACACACACAGACTCCCTGGCATCGCAGTGCCAACCACAAACACTGGGCACTGCGAGCTCCTATCTCCTTCGACATACGATACCCTCCCTTCAGCAAGAGCTAAGATCAAACTGCAGGCGACTTGCCAAGGGGATATGCAAGAACAAAGGCACACAGTATTGTGTCGGTAACAGGGGAGCTGCCCACCCTCCTGCGCAGGAGGGTGGCAAATCACCACCTGTAGAAGCTGGGTCGGGTGGGGTGGGATGAGGTGAGGGGCGAATGGGGGACACACAGACAAGGGTGTGAAGAGGCCGGGCTTGATAATGGTCCAACCAAAGAGGGTGTCTTCCCTCCCGGCACCCCACATTTGTTTCTCCCCCCCCCTCCCCCCCACCCTCACGCCCACCCCCCTTCACATTTCGCGGAATATCCCTCCTTTCCCACCCCTCCCTCCTCCATCCCTCCTGTCAACATATGGTCGTGTTGAGGAGGGGATGAAAGAGGGAGGGAGCGGAGTGAGGGCGGAAGGGGGGCGGGGTGTGTGAGAGGGGCAGAGGACATTTTTAGGGCATTGGCAACTCCCTTTCCTTACGCTTGGGGAAATCATCCCCCCGTTCGTAGGGATTTTTCAGGTTTCGGGCAGACACACGCAAAGCCAGGCATGTCCAGAGTTAGACAAAGGGCACGCCATGCCACGCACGGTCCACTGAAGAGGCACAATGCACAGCGCCGTACAGCTGCTCCCCACCCAGTAACAGGGCGAAAAGACAACAGCACAACTCCCTCCTGTGATACCGCACCCACGAGCCTGCTGTTAGTGAGGCTCGTGAATGGCCTCCACAGAGTGTTGTGATTGCGTCGTCAGTAGAGTAGCGACCACGCGAGCCCCGTGAGTGTCCGGTGTGTGTGTGTGTGGGGGGCGGGGGTGTGTGGTGTAAGCCTTTCGTGACCTCCCCCGCCCCCCCCCCCCTCTCCTCCCCAGCCAACTTTAAAAGGGCGGGATGATATCTGAAAGAGACGCTGGGGATGGGGTCCAGAGAAAGGGACTACAGCTCCGCTTTTCCGCCTGGTGTGTGTGTGTGCCACCGAAGCGCATGGGCAGCAGCCGCGAACGCGAGGGGGGAGATGGTGGGAAGGGCTTTGGAAAGCTGGCGAAGAAGCACAGATGATCTCTCCAGATTATCTCAGCAGCGCGCTTGCCGCGGCTGCTCGGGTTTCAATCGACATACGCGTGAGGCCGTGAGGCACAGATACCCATATTTGTGTTGCGGCATGTTCTGCTGCAACATTGTTTTGACGCTGCACCACCGCATCTTCGGGAGATTGGCGATGAAAGCGCCAACCAATGTGGAAGACACCCTGCCACGATTTTCCTGAGGAGTGGCATCAGAATGTCCACCCGCTTTCGGGCCGTTGTCATGTGGCCAGGCATACACCCTTCCACAACAAGCAAGCTTTCCTTGAGAAAGAACATTGCCCTTCTGTGAGACACCAATATCAATACACCCCAGCACGTCGAGAGAAGAGGCTACGATACAGCTGTACAGCCGTAGGGGCAACCTTGCTCTCCGCTAGCTAGGGTGAAGAGGAGATAGATTCTTCACACTTGTCGCGTAGAGAAGAGAGGAGAAGAAAACAAAGAAGCCATGAAAGCGATGAAACGAAGAAAATAGCTTATCAACGAAGGAGCTCAGCTGTGTGTGTGTGTGAGGGTGGGGTGGGGGTGAGGTGAGTGGCGGGGAGGGGGGTATTTTGCATCCAGACCACGACGTTGCAACCAGCCATTTTTTTTGGGGGGGGAGGGGGGAGAACTTTTTTTTGCCAAAAATAAAGAACGGGTTGGGGAGAGGGGGGGGGGGGGACAGGGGCGGGGTGGCGTGAAGAATAAAACCGTGTATTTTTTTTTTGGGGGGGGGGTATAATTCCCCCCAACCTATTTCCAACATGCAGTGGGCTGGGACGGGGGGAGGGGTGGGTGTGAGGGGATGGGAGATCTCAAACCACTTGATGGACACATTTTGCCGGTTTGGGCGCAATTTTTTCCTTGTGATGCCCTTTTTTTGTCTGGGGGGGGGGGGGGGGTGACGGTGGCATCACATCACACGGAAGAAAAAATACACGCCCGGCAAATCCTTCACAAAGAAGAAGGGGGGAATCAAGAAGACAAAAATAATACTATTCTTTGGAACGACGACCTCCTGAGTCTGAGATCGGCGTGCAAGATGACTAGACTGCGGGGGTACATTTATTTTCCCCCCAAAATCAATTTGTTCTCTCTGGGCATGGGTGATGTGCAGCAAAACAAGAGAGTTTTTTTTGAGTTCAAACGCAGAAAACTACAGCCGTGGGCAATGGTCATCACGACGAGGACAGGCTCGGGTCTGGGAAGGGGATTCGGCACCCCCTCCCCCCTGCAGATGGGCTTGTTCAGAATTACAAGGGACACACCACATACTACGTTCTGGGCTGAAGGAAATATCAGAACAACATGCTGGAACAAGTGTCAGCTTTTTTCTGCCATTCCTCCTCCTCCACAAGCCTGCTGGGGCGAACCGCCAACGCCTCCGCACAGAGAACCAAAACCAATCTTCTGACGAAGAGGGTGGTATGCAGAGGCCGGGTTGTACTTTCCCCAGAACTGAACGAATAGACACATTCCATGAATCTTCGTGTCCAGAGAAGGCCATGACCTCCCCTATTCTTGATACTTATACCGATCTGCCCCCCCCCCCAACCCTTCCAAGCTAATCTACGGACAAGGCAACAAATTCAGACAGTTTGTTGCGCAAGGGAAGCTCCCTTGAGGAGAAAGGGGGGGAGGGGGGGGGGGAAGGTACGTGTGGGGCAGACCGTATCTCATTTGAACTTCAAACCTTGGCAATCTGGAAGCGCTGGCCAACAAAAAAACGACCCTTCCCCCCGCCCCCATATCCATCCCCACCTGACCCCCCCCCCACCCTCGATAGTTGCGAACGTTGGTCAAAGGACATAAGTTGGTTTGAGAGAGGGAAGGTATCCCAGTCTGGCCCAGCCGTGCTTGCTGGGGCTCTCGGTGAAGCGATCGATAGATCTTGGAAGGCAAAGAAATATCGGAAGAGCAGAGAGGATGGGAGGGTACGCAGCAGAAGCAAGGAGGGGCAGGAGAGAGGGGTGTAGTTGCCGTTGGAATACGGGATTCGCCTTTGCTTGTTCCTTGGGGAGAAGCAGACGGGAAATACGCGTGGTTCTTTTTGACCCTCCTGTCTCCGACGGACATGCACTGATGCATAATGTTTTTTTGTCCGAGGCAGCGAGCTCCACACGTTTTCTCGCCCCTTCCTCCCGAAGCACCAGTTTTGCTCGCATTGCCACACCCCCCCCCTCTCCAACGTAGCCACACAGAAAGGGGGACCAAAAAAAACTGGGGGGGGACCAAAAAGCGAGACCCCCCCCCCAGATTGCGTAGTTTGTGCGTAGTGAAAAAGGGGTAAATCAGGGGCACCAATTTTTGCTCAGATTTTTTTTATCGGCAAACATGTGCGTCACGGCCATGGGGTCTGGCCGCCCATTTTTTTTGGCCCTCCCCTCGGTTTAGTTCTCGGGGGAAGAGGGCCATTTTTCCATGTGCACAGGTTGTGCTCCACCGGCTGTTGTTGTTGCACTCACACCGGCACAGGATGACGAGATTACACCACGATGTTCTTGTTCTCCTCCGTGTAGGGCTCGTTCTTGCCACCCTCGTGGATGTCGTTGTTCTTGGGGGCAAGGGCGAAGTACACCAGTGCACCGATGATGACCACGAACAGGACAACACCCAGCACGATACCCCCGATCTCAGCGTCGGACAGGTCGTCGTCAGACTCCACGGTGCGCGGGGAAGCGGTGGTCAGCACGCAGTTGGACGTCTGCTTGTTGTCTGCCTGCGTGTAGGTGTAGATGCTGTAGCCCGTTGCGCACTCAAAGACAAGGCAGCGTCCGTCCTGAGTGGTCACGGTGCTGACGGCGTTGGTGGCGCACCCCGTGGTCGTCGCGTCGTCGCCGTTGACAGGGTTCACGTCGATCACCAGCGCGGAGCCGTCGGTCACACCCGTCACGTTGGGGTAGGCCGTCACGGCGTCCCTCATCGAAGAGGTGACGTTCGCAAGACCCGTCGCCGCATCGGCGCGCGCCACCTCGACATCAACACCAATCGACATCGACCCGCAGAGAGTCTTCACAATCACGTTTACCAGGCCCTTGCTCGCCAGGCTCTCCTTCACCTGGGTCTCGATCAGCAGGGCGTTCGCAATGGTGCACACAACGCCTTCCACAAGGTTGAGGAAGAAGAACAGGCGCTGCAGCGGGGTCGGTGCGGGGGCGTTGGGGGACAGGTCAATCCCGCAGAAGAGCCCGGTGAACGACGAGGAGCACGAGCACTGGTTGTTCACGCACGTCGCATCATTGTCCAGTATGGTGCAGCGGTCGTTCGACGTGCACCAGGTGACCGTCAGGTCCGCGTCGAAGGGCGTGCTGTCCAGCTCATCGTGCTGGCTGTTCGCCGCAGCGAAGAACATCATGAAGACAGCGGCCTTGAAGATCATCATTGTTGCAATGTTTGAAATTTGCTTTCTGATAATGAGAAGCGAAGAAGGTGAAAATAATAAGAGCCTGTGGGTGTGGGCAGTGGAAGTAACATCAGATCACAAGGGGCACCCCCCCCCCTAGGCTGTGCTATACGTTCCACCCCCCCAGCGTATAACGTATTATACGTATTATACGTTGAACGTATTATACGTTCAGGCAATACTGCACAGGCACCCACGATGCGACTCACACCGGACTTTGGGTTCGTGGCGTCGTTCGTCGGCACTTCGACAGCGTCCCACGCCTTGTCGGTGCGGTTGCGCTTCTCACCTGACATCGTTACACACCCACATGCACTTCAGCTGACTGGGGATGCAGTGAGAGTCACACTCAACAAGGATATCAAGGTCACACTCCAAGTCCAGCCACGGACAGCCACTCTGTACGGTGTATGCAAAAATGGGGTGAAAATCCGGAGCGTATAATACGTATTATACGTATTATACGTATAGTGCAGCCTAGCCCCCCCCCCCCCCACAACCAAAAAGCAACACGTGTGCTATGTGCGCCACCGCAACTTTGGGAGCCAGCTTGGGGACTGGAACCTTTCGCACCCGCAGTGTAGATCCCCTTGTGCGAATGTGAATGACGTGCCATGCAACCTGCAAAGCTGCAGTACCTCCTGATGGATAAATGAACAGGCCAATGAGAACACCCCTCACAGATCGCACATGCAACCCTGCATCACCAAAAGAACCTCCCCCCCTCCCCTGCACAGACAGATAGGCTAGAACCCCCCCTTTTGGTTCAGGACACCCCCCACCCCCACCACCCCACACACACCGCGCCTTTCCAGCACGCAGACCACTTCGTCCACCCCTCCACTCCACTCTGCACACTCCCACCACCACCCCCAACCCCCCCTCCCCAGGAGGGAGAAGGGGAAGGTACACTCTTTGATGGGATTTGGGGGGAAGACGTCCCTCTCTCCCCCCAAACACCCCCAAATGGCTTAACCGCCACATTGCTTCCTCCTTCTCCCTCACCCTCCCTCCCTCCCTCTCCCCCCCCCTCCCCACCCCTCCTCCTGACCTCAGCAGAGAGATGAGAGCAGTGCCTGCAGCGCAGGCTCCAGGGCTTCCCACTTCGCATCGTCGGACTGCACTGGGGGATCCCCAGAGAGCATCTTTCCGCTACAGGGCGGCGCACCGGCTGCAGGAAACGCTGCTGCGAGAGGGAGCTTCGCGGCTTGCTCAGGGGTATGCGAACCTGACCCCTCCGCAAGCCCCAGGGCATTGGCAACGGAGGTCCCCGTCACCACCCCCGGGTGGCACGCGTTGACCGGCACACCCGGCAGCTCCCGGGAGAGGATACGCGTCACCATGCGCTGCGCCTGCTTCGACGCCTGGTAGGCTCCTGTTGGCCTGTACCGCCTCTTCCCCCCACCCACCACATCCGCCACGGAGAACCCGCCAGCCCAATTCGACGCCACGTTGACAACACGGGATAGCCCCGCCCCACGGAACCCCAACGCCATGCGGTAGGGGCATAGCGTTGACACCGCAAACTGCAGCTCAACCCCATCGGAGGTGAGGCACAGCTCCTGCGCCACAGCCGCCGCGTTGTTGATGAGTGTGACGGAGGTTGCCGCACCAACCCTCCTCCTCTGCACGGCATACACCAGGCGTTGGATCGGGGCCCGCTCCGAGAGGTCTATGCTGTAGTGGATATCAACCGCAATCCGGGTGGAGAAAAGCCCCGAGGCGTTGATCGCATCGATCTCACCCAGGAGCTCGGCCACCGCAGGGGCGGGGGTACCCCCCTCCAGAGCCGCCCTGTCGCTCCGCCGGGTTGGCAGCACAACCGCATAGCATGAGGTGCCGGACGCATCCTCTGCAACTCGCTCCCTGCAGTGCGACAGAACACCTCTGAGGATCTCCGCTCCGATCCCCCCGAAGGCGCCTGTCAGCAGGATCACCTCCGTTGCCACCTCCGCCGCGCGCTCCGCGCGGTTCGCTGTGAGGGAGAGGGACACCTCTGAGGCAAGCCCTGCCTCCGCCAGCAGCGCCTCCGCCGCACGCACAGCGTAGAACGCACGGAAGGGCTGTGGGATACTCCCCAGGGCCCTGCTTCCCAGATCCCGGATGTCGGATATAAACCCCAGCCCATCGGGGAGGTCCTTATTGCCGTAGAAATCCTTCGGGTGGTAGAGCTGCTCCAGAGCCTTCTGTTTGTAAAACACGTTGACAGCAAGGCTGTGCGATGCGTCGCAGCTCCGGGTGTGGTGGAACCACAGCTCAGGGATGAACAGAGCCTCCCCAGCGCGGAGCGTCACGGTGAGCCTCTGGGGCATCGCGTTGGAGGCGAGAGGGAACAGGGTTGGGTCAGGGGTCTCCACGCTGTCCACCCTCGACGAGGTCCCCTGCACCGCGAGGAACGGGGCGCAGCACGGGGGGAACAGGGTCACCTCCTTCTCCCCGACAACCTGGAAGAGGAGGTTGTGCATCGTGTCGTAGTGTGTCCACAGCTCCAGGGAGGGCGATGTCACTCGCAGGGCGGAGGAGTGGTAGGACGCGGCACCACCCCCCTCCACCGCCCCCACGGCACCCTCCAGGTTGAAGTCCGCAGCGAGGCCGGGGAACATGTCGGGGAAGTGGGACCCCCCCTTCATCTTCCCCTCAGGCACGCTCCGGAGATAATACCTCTCACCGGGCGCAGAGATGTGCGGGAGTGGCTGGGTTGAAGCCGAGGTGGAAGCCCTCTGCAGCAGCTCTGAAAACGGCATGTCGACAAAGGAGAAATTTGCCTTCATCCCCTTGGTGCGGTGCCCGGCGAGGTCAACCCGGTCGTCGCAGCAGACCTGGGCAGACACCCTCTGCCCGGCAGTCTTCTCCGTTAGGTGATCCAGGTCCTTCCACGATTCTACACAGGAACCCATGGGAAGGCCTCTCCATAGGACAGGCGTGCCGTCAGCGAAGGATGCCTTCATCCTCGCGACAAGGTGTTCAGGCGTGAAGCCCGAAGCATCGACATGCGGAACCTCCGTGACCCCAAGGAAGGAAGCCGATGCCTCTGCCGACGGCAGAGGGGGTGGTGCGGTGCGCGGGGGGGGTGCTGCGGCAGCAGCTGCCTGCTGCTGCTGCTGCTTCTGCGCCTTCGGCTCCGCGGTGACCGGGGCGATACCCAGAACCCCCTGTATGGCGCGGTGCTGCTCCAGAGCTGCGTCAGCATCTGCATCCGCATCCCCAGGCGCAGGGGAGGCCAGCAGGAACACTACGCCCCCACGGATCAGCGCCCGGGACTCCTCCGAGACAGCCGAGCCGGCCAGCGCCTCCTTCACCCCCAGGATGGCCTCCTTTTTCACATTGTGCGATTTGTCGAGGTGGCCTTGAGACTCCAGGGTGCACTTCACACCCTTCGCCAGCCTCGCCTCCACACACACCGCATAACGTGTCGCCATCTGGCTGTGGGGTGGGATGGATGCAGTGATGAGAGCGGGGGGGGGGGAGAGATGTACAGTGTATTTCCAGGCATTCGTGGTAATCACGGGTGATGGGAAGTGGGGGGGGGGGGGGGGGGGGAGAGGTGGGGCCTGGGGGAAGATGTCCAGGGTGTTTCTGCGATTCTGCGCATTCTGTGGTGCCCCCCCACGGCTTTATCATCATGCTGTAAAAACATATCTGTCCACGACGGGATCCGGTGTGCACGGGGCGGAAACTACCAAAAAATAAACGACACCACCACCGAGAAAGTATACACAGGAACGGGTGGCGGCACCCAGCAGATAAGCAAGCCGCCCCCTCAGCAACCCCTCCCTTGGAGGCAATGGCGGAAGCGGTGAAAACTTGTTTTCATACATCACGACAAACAAACCCCACAGACACGCTCCTGTGCACCCACCGGCAGCAACTGCACTGAACATGTGACCACCCCGGCAACTCTCCCCTTCTCTTTCTCGCAGACTTAAAGTGTGACTACTATCCTGGTGACGGGAATACCATGCCTTTCTCTGAAGAATACTGACAGCGCGCCGCTGCGCGCCCCTCCCCGAAACCACCACCCCTCCCAGAAAGTGCCAAAACAGAGGAAGTCGAAACAGCACGCTCCCACTGTACTCCTGCTGGGTAACAGCTTAGGTGGAATTTCGCCACCACGAAAATTCCTTGCTTGTGGGGAGGGGGACGGATCCCGACCCACCCCCAGGCACAGTCACCGCCAGGCCACCCAATGGTTGACTCAGCCTGGTGTGCGCGAAGGGGGGGGAGGGGCCGGTTGGGACAGATTTTGAAAAACGATTCGTTACCCAGGAGGGAGAGGGGTGTGTGTGTGTGTTGGCTGCGCTGTGCGTTCTTATGGCAGCCACAGTTGAGTTGTTTTCTGTCTTCCCACCAGCCCCACCCCCGACCCCCCCAACTCCCCGCACACGCCCAGATCAGATGCAAAGGCGACAACGGCTCCTCGCTCCACCCTTACACCATGCAGGGGTAGGGCGATGCCGCTTGAGGCACCCTCCCATCGGGTATTAGACTGCTTCTGTGCGTAACATGCCCCTCGTTGCAAGTTGTGGGGCACGCTCGCTGGAAGAAACATAATGGGCTAGGGGGTTTCCAAATCCAACAACCAAATGGTTTCCAATACCCTGGGGTCCCCGATCCTCTCCCCCCCCCCCTGTGGCGAGGGAATTATTCAGTGCCAACAGCACGGCTGACCGAGGTCTGGCTTTGATTCAGCAGTTATAATATTATCCTTCACTTGCAGTTCGTTCTGGCCTATCCGTTTGTAGAAGCGGGCGGAGATGCAAGAGTCTGTGGAACAAAAAGGACGGTACCCCATTGGGAGGTAAAGACACGGAGGGGTGGTGGTGGCCTTCTTTTGTGGGGTTTTTAAATGTGTGGCGCCATCAGTCTCTTGATGCCTTTTGGAACAGCGAGTGGCGGTTAAGCGACACAAAAAAAAAGGCCTTCCCGCGAGGACCTGCGCTCAGGGAAGGGCACTGTTTGCAATAGGAGAGAGAACCCAGGTGGCATGCATTATATTCGTTCCGTGTTCTGTCATATGATGTCCCGGCCAAAATCTGACGCACAGAGGAGGGGGTGAGGTGGGGGGGGGGTGGGGGGGAGGCAACCAAATCTAGCACACACACCAACGGCGACAGGCCGGTTTCCTTGCCCGGCTGAAGACCGCAATTTCCTCCCCTCCCCCCCCCCCCCAGCTATGGCTCGAGAGACGGATACACTGTGACGAACGAACCGCACTACAGAACATATGACACACACACGCACACAGTTCTTCCCTAAGAACAACACGCCCCCGCCCCACCCCACCCCCCCCTGCCCGTCTTGCATGTAAAAACGTTTGCACATGAGGTGGCCCCACGCCTTCGTTTGGCTTTCGTCGCTCTTCACCGTCTTCACCGTCACCACCCCCACTCCGCTCCGCATTCTGCATGACGTTAATTATTATGAGGGGGGTGAGGGGAAGGGGAAATAAAGGGAAGCCTTCGTTCTGTGCCCCCCCCCAAAAAAAAATATATCCTGTGCCGCTGGGTTGTGTGGCACAAACACAGCATGTGTTGCCGGAGAGACAGGGGGAGAGAGAGAGGCGATCCTCCCTCCTAGTTTGCCAAACGAAAGCGTCACACCAAAGTAACACGGCTCTCTCTCTCTCTCTCCCCCCCCCCTCTCCTCCACTCACACACCGACAGAATAGTGCTGATGTGGGTTTCCAAAACCCTTCGCCTGTCCCATTTGACAATGTATATTTGCGCTGCTTGCCTCCCCAGATGTGCAGGTCTGGGAGGAGATGGGAGGAATGAGGTTTTCTGTGTATTGCAATGCACAGCGGAGATCGCAGCAAGAGCTGAGCGCTCGGTGGCGCTCTGCACTTTGGTGTGGGCACTTTGAGGCGCCTTCCCGCTCAGAACTGCAGAAAAAGTGAGCCACATCAACACTGGCTGCAAAGTGGTACAGTTTGACAGTGGCACAGGGCAAAGGCCACCACAAAACGCACAAAAAGGATTGGCGCGTGGGGGGTGTCGGGAAGAACGTTCCAGTCGGAGGCTTCCAAACAAGAACCAATCGCGCTGTGTGTGTGTGTGTGTGGGTGAGGATGCGGAGCTGAAGGGGGATGATATGCGACGGATTTTTTTTCTATTTGCAGAAGAGAGTTATCTTGTTTGCAGGGAAGGGGTGAGGGGTTGTTGGGGGGGGGGGGGGGTAGGGGGGGGTCACTGGGTCACTGGGTCAAACATAGGCCAAATTTTGAGAATCGAGTTTTTGACCCTAAAAAGGTGATTCTGCTGGCAGAAAGTGCCCAATATGCTCCGGAAACTCATTTCCGCCCACTCCCAGGGGGTGGTATGCCCCCGACGATGCCGTTTTTGCCGATGAAAATTTTTGTGACACAACTTGTACCTGGACTGCACCCCACAGGGCACGTCAACCAGAGCAAACACACCTCAACCTGCCAGAGGCACAGAAGAGCTGGTGTTGTTGGTTTTCCTGAACCCGAATAGGTTCTCGGTGCCCTCCAGAGGTCAAAAGTCAAGCCAAAATGAGGTGCGAGCACAAGAATTGTTGTGGGAGAACCATGGTACAGATCGTGTCACATCTTGAGGGTGTTCCAGGGGAGCTCTCAGCAACTGAGCTGCGACACGGCGCATCCGTTGCCAGGGAGCGCGTCCTCAGAGTACTCTCGTCATGCCGTCGATCTGAAGTCGGGGCTAGAGGCGGAGACGGGCAATCTTGCGATTCTGCTGATTCTGCTGTGCGTACCTCTGGCCCGTTTGTACTCGTGCCTGCTGTACCAGGTGCCTGTTCCAGTCAGCTGCCTCCCCGTCAGAGGAGGCAGTGTCGGGACCCTCGCGTCGCGCCCCTGTGCCACATGATCACAGGCTGGCACCACACCCAAGGACGCGCTCCCTGGCAACGGATGCGCCGTGTCGCAGCTCAGTTGCTGAGAGCTCCCCTGGAACACCCTCAAGATGTGACACGATCTGTACCATGGTTCTCCCACAACAATTCTTGTGCTCGCACCTCATTTTGGCTTGACTTTTGACCACTGGAGGGCACCGAGAACCTATTCGGGTTCAGGAAAACCAACAACACCAGCTCTTCTGTGCCTCTGGCAGGTTGAGGTGTGTTTGCTCTGGTTGACGTGCCCTGTGGGGTGCAGTCCAGGTACAAGTTGTGTCACAAAAATTTTCATCGGCAAAAACGGCATCGTCGGGGGCATACCACCCCCTGGGAGTGGGCGGAAATGAGTTTCCGGAGCATATTGGGCACTTTCTGCCAGCAGAATCACCTTTTTAGGGTCAAAAACTCGATTCTCAAAATTTGACCTATGTACAGGCTTTTTTGGGTGCAGTGACCCCCCCCTAGGGCAGTGATGTCTGCAGACGCGGTCGCAACGCGTCTGCAGCAAATCGGCAGACGTGCAGACGTCTGCAGACGCAGACGTCTGCAAACGTGCAGACGGCTGCAGTGTTGGCCCGTGTGTACAAAGCCAAGCAAACAGAGAGTGAAGTGACAGTGCATGTGCCGTGCCCCACACCGTGCCTGTCTTGCGCAGCACGGCACCCCTGTGCAAGCGAGTTGATGAGCACATGCTCGCAAATCAGGCACCTTTGCTTTTGCCCCAGGTTCTCCGAGAGACCTTCGCCCACGCCATCTTGCACTTTGGCGTCGAAGGCTTCAGTGAAGGCTGCAAAGCCGGCTTGGCCGCCGCCTTCACTGCGCCTTCGTTGACATTCATTCCCGCGCTGCGGCCAGGCACCGGGCGCATGTGGTGCAGGGCCTCCCAAGATCGGGTGGCGCCCTGGGATGGGGCCTGAGGCCCCATCCCCAGGCTGATCCTCGATCTTGGGTAGTGTGTAGTGGCGCGGTTTGCTGGTCCCTCGTGCTTAGCCAACATATATACAACGCTGCAGACGCGTCTGCAGCAGATCGGCAGACGTGCAGACGTTTGCAGACGCAGACGTCTGCACGTCTGCAAACAGCACTGCCCTAGGGGGGGGGGGGGAGGTGAAGCGGATAGAACAAGCAAGAGGCCATTGGAGTGCCACCATTATTTTTTTACCTCCCGAAAATGACCACCAGCAGCAGCACCACCGCCACCCCAACCTCATATCATCCCCCCCCCCATAAAATACGCCTCTGCTCACCAACAGGCACCACAGAAAGCGGGTATTTTGTCGGAGAATCGGAGGTCTGAAGCTTCTCTAGCGTATCCCAGACACACAAGACATGCCATGCATAGGGTTCCCCTCCCACCCCCCCCCCCCCACCACCCACCCCCCGACGCATTCCCTCACACTCTCTCCCCCCCACCCCCCATCCCCAACCGGATCTGCGAGAATATATCAACTGTTCCTCCCCCACACATCGCCCCTACCCCACCCCGCCCACCTGCTTCCGGAATGCAATTCTGCATCACACCGAGGGCAAGGTGGACAGGAGAGGGGTTTTTTTTCCAGCTGTATTCGTTTTCCAGCTCTCTGAACCGCCTCTGCTGCAGGGCTCGGTGTCGATGTCTCTCTCGCGCAAGGCAGGGTGTCTGCGAGGGCATCTGCAAATGTGTTTCTATTTCGCAGGGCACATGGCACGGCAGGCCTGCGTGGCAGAGCACATCGGGCGGGCAGCCGGAACCCGTGTGAAAGGTGGCAGCTTGGGGGAATCAGCAGAGGGGATGTGCGGTTTATTTTGCATCTTCTGCGAGAGCACAACTCCCCCTCCTGTGCCAAAGCAGAGGCGTAGCCTCTTCTGCCCTGCGCCGCCCGCCGCTCGCCAGCCTCGCTGTGCCGAGGGCCCAGCCGTCACCAGCTGAGAGGGTTTCAGCCGAGGGCGAACTGCTGGGGAGGCGTTGCGCGCCAAGCCCCTCGCACCGCCGTCATCCACACCAGGAGTTCGGGTGACAGGTCGTCGAGATGCGAGACACCGCGACATCACACAGACTCCGCCTTCTCAGCCTTCTTCTCTGTGGGGTGAGAGGGGGGGGGGAGGTGGTGTGGTGGTGTTGCAGGATACCCAGACATGGCATGGCATGGTATGGCTTCAAGGGATATGCTTTTGAAAGATCGCGCCAATCGATAAGACCCCCCCCCCCCTCACCCTCCCAATGGAAAGACTGGAAAATAACATACTCGAGAAGTGGATGTAGAAGGTGTTCCGGAAGTTGAAGAGGCGTTTCCGGTTCTCATCGCTCTCCAGCTGGCGGGGCGCGGATGACTGCAAGCTTTTGAACCTGTGAGTTGTTGGATGGAGGGGTGGTGGTGGTGGTGGTGGTGTGTGTGTGTGTCAGAGGCATGCCCGCTCGCCGCACAGCAGACCACCAGAGCCTGCAGAAAGACAAACAAATCAACATACATGTGGTCACCTGCGGGTGTCATCTGCTTGAGCAGGCTGTCCCTCATGGTGTCGTAGTCGAGGAGGACAGCGGGCGACTCCTTGATCCGCACAGGGGGCCCGTCACCGCTGTTGCGCGAGACCTGCAGGGAGAGTGGTGTGTGGTGGTGTTGTCGCACATCATCACAGGTGGGCGTTGCCTTCCAACCCAACCCCCAAGGAATAGACATCGCCCCAACCCACCCAACCCGTCACGTGTCCCTCCAACACACTGGCAGACTGGCATATTCAAGCATACGAAGGAGTGCGACAGCATCTGCTGGTAGGCTGAGGAGATGCCCTGAAGCGACACTGCCAGCGTCTCATATTCAGGAGGCACGTTGGTAGGCTTCCCCTGCAGGTAAGGCATAGGCGGCTGCGTGGGCTTCCATGCCACCTGCTCCTTGTTCTGGATGGTGATGTCCGCCTCCGGGACGGGCACGATGAAGATGGTCTGCAGCTGCTTCATGTTGCCCCTGTCCAGTTCCCACCTGACGGGGGTGCCAGTCATGATGCGGCTGCCGACAGAGATGCCGGTCTTCTGCAGCAGGATGCGCCTCGCCGCAGCCTCCTCCTTCTCATCCGCCTTGATCTTGCCCTTGGGCAGAGCCCAGCCGTCCGTGCAGGCCTTGTTGCGCATCAGCAGGATCTTCCCCATGTCGGGAGTCACAAGCGCAACCCCTGCAACAGGCTGCTTCAGCTTATACTCGCAGAGGTCCCTGTGGTAGGTCTCCGCAGCCTTCTCCGGCCCATCCTTCTTCTCCCCCATGATCGTCGGGTGGATTGCGAGGACCCGGGCCAGGAAGTCTTTGAAGAGACCCTTCTCAAACGTCGGCAGGCCCTGCTTCTGGTATGCCTCGTTTGCGGCGTAGTTGGGGAGGTAGTCCCAGAACATGTCCTCAAGGCACAGCAGGGTTTTGATGGTGTCTGCGGGCTGCTTGAGGTTTGCCATGTGCTTCTGGTAGAGCTGCTGCAGGATCTTCTCAAACAGCGTTGCGTTCTCACGGGTGGCAAGGCGCTGGTGCATGTCCTGCGTAGTCGGGAGCGGGCTCCCAAACTGCTGCTGGAACATCTGCTGCTGCTGCTGCTGATGCTGCTGGTGATGTTGCTGCTGCTGCTGCTGCTGCATCCGCTCAGGGGTCCCAAAATTCCCTTGGCGGTGCGCATTCACCCCGTTCTGGTAGAACCCCTGCTGCTGCGCAGGCATGCGGTTCATGTACTGGTTCCGGTGCCCGTACGACTGGTCGTACATCCCAGAGCTGGTGGGTGGCGTCATCGTCCCCGGTGCGTTCCCCGGCATGGTTGTAGGCGAGTTGCCCCGCTTGTCAGTCGACCCACGCCTGTCATGGGGGCTCACACGTGCCCCACGGTTCATCATCGGCTGGACAGGCATGCCGTACATCACCTGGCCTGTCGGCACGTCGGAGAAGTTATTTTGCCCACCCCCACCCCACTGACCGTAGGACATCCCACCGGACAAGCTGTCGCGTCGCGGCATCGTCGTCGGGCTCTGTGATGCGGAGATGATGAACAAAAAATAGCCACAGCAGAAAAGAAACAGACGGGGAAGGGGAGGGAAAGGGGTTCTCGGGGAGGGGGTGGATATCGATGATTTCGAACACACAGGGGGGGGCAGGCTTCAGCCAACCCACATCATACAACAGATCGCATGCTGTTGTTTTTGTAGTTCCCTGCCTTTTTTTAAAGGAGGGTCGCAGGACATCCGGAGCAAAACGAATCTCGAGAGGGGGGGGGGGGCGGGGCGGGGAGAGGGGGGGGGGGTTCTCGGGGAGGGGATGGATATTGATTTGCCTCTGTTTGACAAAGAAATAGCCTATTTTTTGATTTTTTGGGAGACACATACGTCCTTCCAATCACTCATTGTGCCTCGTTAGTCGAGGCTCTCTCTCACAAGATCCCTCCTATCTGATTGGCACTGCCGACGGAGCACTCTCTGTTGTCTTGCAGGCGTCACACTGTGCAGGCAGCGCTGTGTGTACGAACTGGATGTGCTGGTGTACGGTACATGAGAGTGGAGGAAAGGCACATATCGCATATAGGGCAGCTGGATGTGACTAAATTAGAAAAGAGGAGGGTGTGATGGGCGCAGTGTGGGGGTGGGATGAGGGGAGGGGGTGTGTGTGCCTTTCGCCCGCATTCTGGTGCTGGCATGTTTCTTCCTCCTCCGCCTCCTCCCCTTCCCTCCTCCACTCCATTTGAAACACCGTTGCCGGGTGTGTGTGTGTCTGTCTCGCCAGGCCCCCTTGACACAAGGCTATCCGGCAAGCGGGAGGGGAGGCAGTGAAAGTGTTGAATAGCAGAGCAACGAGCAGGGGAAACAGCAGTGCGGGAAGGAAGGGGGCCACATCCTCCTCCCCCCCTCGCATGCTGAGGCTTGAGCAACAGAATGGGCAGCAGGGCTTGCCAGCTGATGTGATGGGTGAGAGTGTGGGTCAGAGGGGGGGGGGGAACGAAGGTTAGGGACTCCACACAGCTGTTGCCTCAGGGGCACACCCCTCAAGAGAAATAGAAAAGAACAAAACGTGAAATCCTCACACCGATGAAGGCGGAAGAGATAGAGAGGGTGAGGGAGAGAAAAGCCTACACATGAGGCATTCCTCCAGCAAACAAAAACCCCCATCCCGTCGCACACCTTCATTCATTCCTCCCCCCTCCACCCCCCCCCCCCCCCAGCAATGTATTGCCAAAAAAACACACCCGTTTTGTTGGAAAACAAAACCCATATGCTGGCAATAGGTGGGGTTAACCCTACCCAACCCCCTCCCATCCTTCCAAGCTGGCGAGGCCTTTCCCAGGCATGGGTCGTGCCCCCCCCCTTGGCTTGTGAAGGCAGGTGAGGGGTTACCTCTCTGCATGCAAATCCCCTTTGAGATCCGGCCTGAGATGCTCTCCAGGAGAGATGGGGAGTGGGGTGCGTGGGTGACGAGAATCGCCCGAAGGGGGGCACAGCACAACCACAGCAGGCTGCCCCTCTCCTCTGCTAGAGGTGGGCAGCCTCGCCTCCGCTGGGCTAAGCAGGGTTGTGCCGGAGAGGCAGCACTAACCAAACATAGGCTGCAACAGACACCGTGTAGATCTGGGTCCGGTCCTTTGTGACGAGCTTAACCTGTTCGGGGGTGGGTTGGGTGCAGGGGGGACGGGGGGGGGCCGGGGGGGCGGGTGAAAAATACACAGCTGTACAGCAACAGCCTCTCCCTGTCATCAGAGTGCGTCTCGCGGGTGGCAACAGCACCTCCTCTCTGGGGCATACCTGAACCTTGTGCAGCCCCTTTGGAAGCGGGCTGACGAGGGGTGTGACTGCGATCGACTTCACGATGCGGAGGAAGTGCTCCCCGGTTGCGACCTGGGGGGTGTTTTGGTTTTGTGATGAATGTTATGAATGTGGGATAATATGACCTAATCCGCCTCGCCTCCACTAATTCGCCCAGGGTCGCCCACCACTCGCCCACACTCCTTCTTCCAGCGTGGGGCAAAGCGGAAGGATACCGCATCTTCGCAGCCCCCCCCCCCCGCTGCCTCTCAAGACCCCGTCGCCGCGAGCAGTTCGCCATCTTCGGCGCAGCCGCGGAGGAGTCGCCGCCGCGTGGAGGAGCCGGAGTCCTCCTCCAGCAGCTCGGACGACGAGGAAGACGAGACCGCGTCCTCGTCTACCTCCTCATAGATGAGATAGACTAGATTATGTACCAATGAAAATGCGGACCCCGCGTCTCGATGCCGGCGACGACGGGGAGCGGGAGCTGGAGAACGGTGAGCAGTTCGCCGACATGTTGGCTGTTGCAGAGGCCGCCGGAGAGGGTACCATCGGTGTCATTGTCGTTGTCGACACCACGTTGAAGGCGCACACAGTGAACTAAATATGAAAAGGCGGATGCTGCCAATACGACACGCAACCCCAATCCACGGGAGAGAGGGACAGCCTTTGAGTCAACACCGTAGCGACCCCAACAAAGCCTGCTCTGCCATCCCATGCCAAGAGAGGAACGCAGCATCGATACACAATAATTACCCCCAACACCACCACCACCCCACCATACCTTAGAGTGAGCATCGGGTGTCTTCACCACCAGTGTCTGGCTTTTTGGAAGCGGGGGAGGGCGAGGGGGTTCGACAGGCTCTGCCGCCTCACCACCACCCTCGGTAGAAGCTTGGCCCCCTACTGCTGCTACAGCATCCGGGTGGCCCTCTTGGGAAGCCTCGGGCGTCCGCAGCTCCGGCGTGCGCGGCTCGGTAAACACCTCCCACGACGCCACTGGGTTCTTCCCATCCGCCACCACAGCCATCAGGTTGTCCTGCCCCGCCGCCGGCAGCGCCGCCGGCGCCTCCGCCGCCACGTCGCTGATCTGGAGCTCCACCACCGGCTGCTGCTGCAGCTGCAGGTCCTCCGGAGGTGGTGTGGTGGGAACAGATGCCCCATCCTCATTCGCCTCCATGATCTTCCCCTTCGAGGCTCTGGAGAACCCTCCTTCGACTTTGAGCTCCTTTGCGGCGGGCTCGGCTGAGGCGTGCAGGCGGAGGTGCAGCCCAGCGACTGGCAGCAGCGAAAAGGTGAGGGGCGAGGTGGTGTAGAGCATGAGGGTTGCGTCGGGTATGTCTTTGATGTTGATCTTAACAGAGGGGAGGAGGAGTGTGGGGAGCAGTTTCTTCTTGGAGTGGGTGAACTTTATACTGGTGTTGAGGCAGAAGTCGATCGAGGCTGGGAGGAGCTCGAGCTGGATGATCTTCGCCTCGCTCGAGTCGAGCCGCAGCGACACACACCGCTTGCTGTTCCTCTGCCGCATCGTCGGGTTGGAGTAACACACGCTGCGGAGGATCGACTCTACCTGCCTCTGCGTCACCCCACTCACCAACACTACATCCAATACGGTGTCGCTCTTCCGAGACATGGTCCCCAGAACCTGATTTGACACCGTGTTCCTCACCTCCCCTGTTTCAGGGCTGGCCAGAATCCTCCCATCTGCGGTGAACAGCTCCACAGAATCCCCCGGCAATGGCGTGGCGACCGACACACTGATCAGCCCGCAGGCCGCCGCCGCCCCAACCTGGTTCTCCGATGACCCCTCCTTTGCAAAGACAACCCCTGCGGCTGGGCAGAGGTTCAGAGGCCCGGTGCACAGCACATAGGAGACGGGCTGCTTCTTCAGGTTGAGGCTGATCTGGCTGGACACCTCGTCCCTCCTCTTCTTGAAGACGGTTGTCGAGAGGGTGGTGGAGGCGCCGGACTGCGCATCCGAAAATTTCATCTCCACCATGATGAAGCGGTTGACAGGGAGCTGCTCCGGAGCTGCGGGGGGGCTGTCAGGCGCGGAGGGGGTCCCAGCCACACCGCCTGCTGCCGCGGATGTGCCTGCGTCAGGTTTGTTCCCAACCCCCTGACCTGGCTTCTCATTGGCGTTGGGGTTGAACCCGCGGAACTGCACACACTTCAGCAGCGCGGTGAGCGCTTTGGATGTCATCTTCAACCCGGGTGAGAACTCGAAGCGCAACACAGAGCTGTTCGGAATGACGCTGGTTGCGGTCCTCCCAAAGGCAAGCGGGGGTGCCGTCGCAGCATCCGAAGATGCAGCCCCAGGTGATCCCGGCGACTGCGGGTTCTGACTCTGTGTCTCGCTGCCTTCCTTTGACACCGCCTGCGATTGGGCAGTCTCACCCCCGGCTGGATCCACAGTCAACCCACCTGCCTCGGCAGCGTCAAAGGGGGATGCAGCGGGTTGGGTTGCAGGAACAGCTGCTGCCGGAACAGCCGCCTGCAGCAGTGCCTCGGCTCGGGGCTCTTTGGGCAGGGGGGGCACGGTTGCGATGAGGTCCTTCCCTTTGAACAGACTGTCTCCCCGGAGGTGGAAGTCGGAGTCGGAGAATCCCCACCGGATGTCATCCGAAGGCTGCTGCTGCTGCAGCAGTGGCGAGCCGCCACCCCACCCCGCCTCGTCCGTCAGGTTGCCCCCATCGCCTGTCCCATCGGGCTCCGCCGTGACACAGACCTCCAGCAGCCCTTCTGGGTAGTGCGGGATGTTTGCGGCAAGCTTGGTGTTCACCACCGTCCAGCTGTCCCCCTCGGTGTAGGTCAGCGACTTGCTGTACTCCGGTGCCCAGAGGAAGGGGGGGTGGACCTTGAGGGTCATCTTGCTGCGGGCGTCTGTCGCGCAGTCCGGCGGTTTCGCCCGGAGCTGGTATATTATAGTGGAGTGCTTAGCCTTGGAGGAGCTGTTGCTGTAGGAAAGGCACCAGAGGCACGCCTCTGCCAGGTCGGAGGAGACCTCGGAGGACGTGTCGAACCCGATGTGGATCGCAGAGGTGACCTCATCGAAGGCGAGGGTGCCGATTCGCCGGACCTTCTCCCCAGCCTCGTTGACGGTGTGAAGCCCTCCATCCTCCTCCGCCGAGATGTACACACGCTCTGCGGGGTTCAGGGCAAGCAGCTTCCTCCTCTCGGGCACGGCGTTTGCAAGGTCCTTGCCACCGCCACCCTTCCCACCTGGAGCGGCCTTCCCCGCCTTAGGTTTGGAAGCCCCCTCACGCGCCTTTTTGGAAACTGCAGCCGCCTTCGCCTGGAGCGATGTGGGTTTCGCCGACACCCCCGGCTCCTTCAGCTTAGCGATAGCAGCCTCCTTCATCTCCATCTCCCGTTCCAGCCGGTCAGCGAGGAGCCTCCGCCGGTCTGTTTCGTACCACGTCTGCTGTTCCTGCACTGTGAGGAATCCCAGCTGGTCGCCCACCGCGTCACCGCCTGACACAGGCTCCACAGCAAGGTAGCCCCCGGTGTAGACGAGAGACTTCTTCGGGTTGTGCAAAGTGAGGTCCTGGAAGAGGGGGACTCCCGAGATCCCGAACTGTCCCTGCCTGTAGTGGAGGACGTCGTTGCCCTTCCGGCGGAGGAGGTTGGTTGCGTTGGTCGGCTGGATGCTGATCTCCAGCAGCGATCGGCTGCTGTGGGGCATCCCGTCGTTCACTGTCACGCTGACAACCTTCCGGGTAATCTTCGGGTTCTCTGAGGTGTTGGTGTAGACAAGCTGAGCGAGGATGCTCGCAATGGTGGACTTCTTTGTGCTGCACAGCTCCGCCCTCCCCGTGTCACACCGCGACGCCGTGTCGGAGTTCATCACCGCGAGGTTCACCGCGGTGTGGATCAGAATCCCATTCCCCACCAGAGTGTACGTCCCGATGATCTTCCCCCTTTCCCGAATCTCCTTCACATCCGCCTTCCCAGCCGCAACACCCCTCCGCCTCATCTCCTCCTGCAGCGCCTGCTTCATATCGAGCACCCTATATATCGCTTGTGTCTTCTTCAGCAACGCCATCGAGTTGGACTTATCCGACAGTCCCGACACTGAAGAGGTCGCCTTGACATGGTTCTTCAGCTTATCCTTCAGAGACACCCCCACCTTGCCGTCGGATGGGCTGCCAGGGTCCTTCTCACCCTCACCCTCTGAGAGGTCGCCGTGGGTCGGGGAGAACCGGATCGAGTCGTCAGGGGTTGCCCCCGCGACTAACTCCACATGCACAAACCCGCCATCCCACCCGTCATCAAGCTGGGGAAGCTCATAAGGCCCGAGCGGGACAGGCCCAGACTGCTCTCGGTAGAGCACAGTCTGATGCTCAGGCAGGACTGAGACAAGCGGCCCGGTGACACGGACCTGGCAGGTTGCCTTGACTGGGTTGTACTCATCGATGTACAGCGTGGCTTCGATCACTCTCAGCCCTTCACGGGAGCTCTGCGTGGTGAACACAAAACACTTTATAAGGCTGTTCAGCTTCGATATAGACGACGCATCTGCCTCGGCAAACGTCACGGAAAGGCCCTCCGGGTGATCCTCCACAGGCCCCAGCATCCCGAGGCGCACCCCCTTGTGATACACCGTGCTCCCATTCCGCGTGATGGGCGAGCCTTTCGGGGGGACCAGCAATATGTCATCCCCTCGGGAGTAGGACTGGGTCCGCACGATAAGGAGCCCTGTTTTGAACACCTCTGTGTCGACATCTGTGACGGTCGCGGTTGCGCTGAAGTGGAGGTAGTCCTGAAACGGAGGGAGGGAGTCGACATTCTGCAGAGAGTCGATGAGCTGTGTGTCGTCCCTGCGGAAGGGGAGGCAGATGCAGCCCCAATCCACCACAGTCGGGTCATCCTCAGGCACAACGTTGATCACCATATTGGCGTAGGTGTTGATCCCAGTGGAGTGTTCGAAGGATAGCCTCACTGTCCTGTCCTCGGGGTCAGGGTCCTCCGACACATTCTCATAAGTCATGCTTTCGAGGAGGGTCGTCAGCTGGTGCGGCGTGGCTGTCTCATGCGGGTGGATCACAATGGAGTGCCGATCCTTCGACACCACAACGGCAACCTCCTTCCCCTCCGCCTTCACCGTGTTATTCGCCTTGATTATCGCACCGCCTTTCACCCCCAGGAGGTCATCCGCGTCGTAGTTAAGAATCGACAGGCGTATGACCTCGGGGATACCCTCCACCACCGCACCCTTAAAGATGTGCAGCGGGGCATCCCCTTCGACGTATGTGAAATTCTCCGACACGATCGGCGCGGAGAAGGACCCCAGCAGCACGTCGAGGTTGAGATTCGCCGTGACATGCGCCACCACCTTCCCCCCGGTGAGCGCAATGGGGTACTCCTTCTCCTCCGCTGTCGCACCCTCATACAGGTTCTGCCCGAACACCAGGTCATGCACGGTGCCAGCAATACTGCCTCTCCCACGCATCCCAACGGTGCTCCTGCGGGCCGCCGGCACCCTGCTGTTCAGATCCAGCGTTGCGATGGATGCCGCACGGAAAGTCGCAGCCTCACCGAAGGCGATCTCACCGCTGTTCTTCCGCGAGCTAGTCTGAGAGCTATCCTCGGGCAAGGCGTCTGTCGGCCCCACAGGGGTCTCGATCATGACGCAGTCTGAAACGCCGGGGGCTGCGATGCTCTGGGAGAGGGGAGGTTGATCCCCTGCGGCACCGCCCCCGCTGGCACGGCGGGGCGCTGGGTTGCCCGGGGGGGCAGCGGGGTTCCCCACGAAGCTGGCCATGGGGTGGAGGGTAGGGCGCATGCTGCGGGTGAGAGGGGCGCAGAACTCCACGTCGATTGCGATCATCAGGGCGAGGGGCTCGTTCCCAGGGGTCAGCTTTTCGCACCGGACCCCGATGTTGTGGAGGACCTTCTCGTAGTCGGCAAGGGGCACCCCTTCGAGGAGGATCTCCAACCCATAGGTGCTTTCGTCAGCCTCCATCGAGGAGGGGCATTCGTCAGCGGGGTGGCCTTCGTACCTCCAGATGTCACGCGGCTTCATCACGTTGAGTATCTTCCCGACACGCCTCCTCTCGGTGTGCCCGTGGTATATCACATTCTCCTCCGCTTCGACAAACAGCCTGTCCCCGTCCTTCTCTATGTCGCTGAAGCACGACACGCTTGTCGTGGGGTGGTAATACGTCGACGAGACGTACACCAGAATCCTCCCATTCAGAGGCGTCGTCTTCCTCTTGTGAAACTCAGCGGAGGTCTCCGTGTCGCAGGCGTAGGAAAGACCTGCCTCCAGATGTGCCGGAAGAGGCATGTGAACCTGCAGCTCGATGGAGGACAGCGGGAGTGTTGGGGTGATTTCAGAGTGCGATATATGGCAGAATGGCTGCGAGGGGACGGACCCCATCACCAGCTTCGGGGGGACGAAGTTGAGCTCCGCAAGGTGCCTCCGCGCAACACCTTCCTCCTCCAGCTTGAGGTATTCCATCCTGCTCTCCGCAGCAGCCGCCTGTATAGCCCGCCTCTGATCCTGCTCCTCATTCCCCATGGTATACCTCGCGGTGTTTTCATCCCTCAGGGCTGCCTGCTGCTCACGCCTCTGCTGATCCCTCCACCTTTCGTACCTCAGCAGGCGTGCCTCCTCTTCACGCTTGACACGAGCATGCTCCTCTTTCACACGCTTCTCCTCATCGCGTTCAAGCTGCAGTTTTTTCTTCCACTCGCTGTCGAGCTTTGTGAGAACCTTCCGGAAGTCACCGCATGTCGTTTTAAACGTCTTCGCCTCATCCTCCTTCAGGACAACACGCCCAACCTTCTCCGTGGAGCAGATGTCCTCCCTCAGCTGCCGCTCCTTCCTCAGCCTCTCTTTGAACAACGCCTCGCTGCTGCGTCGGTCGTCAAGCCGGAGCTGACCGAGAATTGCCCAGCTCCGCATCTCGGCACGCGATATCTCGTCGCGGGGGGGCTGCTCCGAGAGGGTAAAGGCAAGGCGTTCAGACCGGAGCTCCTCCGAGGCGCGGAGCCTCCGGAACAGCTCCTGGAGGTGGAGCTGCTCTGTGTTGCGGATGCTGCTGAGCCCGGAGAGGCGGGTTATCTGGACAAACTCCCGCGACATGCTCTCCTCCTCCAGGAATGCGGCAACTTCGAAGCGGATCTCGATTTGGATGCGCTGCGTCTCCCGCTCCCACAGCCACTCCCGGTGCTGCCTCTCATGGTAGAGCCGGCGCGACAGCTCACGTCTGCTCTGCTTGAGGACAGCCTTCTCCTTCGCAGCAGCTGAGAGGGATACATTGCAGCGGAGCTGCTCGCGGATGAGGCGGGAGAGGGAGGCACTCTGCACGGCATGCTCCGAAAAATCCAGATTCGTGATGCAGCGGTTCATCTGAACCATGGAGAGGAGGAGCTTGGCGCAGGGGGCGGGGAACACCGCGGCGGGTTTGAAAGCAACCTCCGCTACTCCAAAATCGCCGAAGTTGACGCACATCGCGAGTATATACATCACCTCCGGGGTGGCGTTGCACCGCGTCAGGTCGAGCACCCCACCAGACACCGAGTGGAGCGCCCGCTGCAGCTCATGCTTGGGGTTGGGGGTGGGGACGCCCTCCTCCCCAGCAGTCGCGTCGCAGTACCCCCCGTAGGCAACGCCGCCCCCGCCGAGGGTGATGCCCGACAGCGCCTGGGGGCTGGGAACCCCGCAGGGCTCCAGATGGGTGATGGTCTTCAACACCTCGCGCAGCACCACCCGTCGCACGGCGGGGAGGCGCCGCCCGCCCCCACTGCCACCCAGCGGGCCCCCTGGAGGGGGAGACGGCGCCAGCGGCAGACACCTCGGCGTGCTGGCGGCAGGAGCGGCGGGTGCAGTGTTGGCCAGCCCCACAGCGCCGGGGGAACCTGCCTTGGGTTTCCTCTCGGTGTTGGAGGAGAGGGCGGTGGTGCGGTGTCGCGGTGCGCCCCTCCGGGGGCCCCTGTCTCGAGACTTCGCAGCGACAGGCGATGCGGCGGTGGAGGAGTCGGGATACGGCGGCAAAGGCCCTGCGGGTTCCGAAGGGGTCGGGGTGACTGCCAGATTCGCAGAGCTCGGGATAAAGCTGCAGGCCAGCTTGGCGACGTTGAAACAGAAGATGTGCGAGGGCGACGCCACACCTCCACCCCCCCAGGGGGTACAGGCGACAGCCAGAACTGGGCCCCCCACGGGCACCCCCGCGAAGTGAGACGATAGGGCGGAGCGGAAGGCAGCCTTCACCTGCTCCGCCTGCTGCGGGGTCTCTCCAGGGCACCCTGCAGAAGAGGCGAGCGCCCCCCTCTGCATGTCGGACAGCCCGGCGAAGAAATCGTTTGTTGTGAAAAGCGGCAGCTCCAGGGAGTAGATCTTACACCACGCCCCCTCCTCGAGCCTCCACAGCGTGTTGAAGCTCGCGCAGTACAGCGCCCCCCTGTGGAAGCTGACGAAGGGCGACGGGGGCACCGGATAATCCGACACATGCCACCCCTTTGTGCCAGACCTCTTCAGGGTGCACCTCCAGAGGGACCTCAGCGGTTTCCCCGTTGCGGGGTGGGCCCCCCCATACACCAGGAGTGTCGCAGAGCTGTGCCCCTCCTGCACCGACACACTGGGCCCCACGACCCCTGCGGCCTGCGGGAGGTCAGGGGTGTCCGACACACGGGCCCACTGCCCCGACTCAAATGGGAGTGTGTAGAATGCGAGGTTCGGCTCGCTGGGGGACAGCATGCCGCCCACCAGCAGCAGGCCCTGCGAGGAGGGGTAGGCCTGTGCCCCGCAGAGCCCCCGGGGGGAGCCTGTGAGGGCAACCTTCAGCCAGACGCGCAGCGTGCCGTTCGACAGGGGGAGCACGAATAGGTCGGAGGAGAGGTCTCCGCCCAGGAGGAGCCCCCCGTAGACGACGAGCTGGTCGGAGATGACGGCGACTGCTGGGGCCCTGCGGGGTGTGGGTGCGTCGCCCTCGGTGCGGATGGGCTTCCACTGCCTGCTGCGGCGGTCCTTGCGGAGGAGGCCGCGGGACAGCAGGGCGGGGCGTGCGGCATCGTAGAGGATCAACCTATCCTTCCCCCAAGGGACGATCGTCTCGCCAGGCAGGGCGCCTCCAAGTGACGCCCACTCCCCACCTATCGCCATCGAGTCATGCAGCGGAGGCGTGCAGAGCCCAGCCGAGCCCCACCTGGGGAGAGAGAGAAGGGAGGTGGTGGTGGTGGTGGAGTGCTGCTGTCACGCTGTCAGGTTGAAAGATAATAAAAACCCCAGCTTTGGGGGGGGGGGGTTGTGGTGGGGTTGGGAGGGGGGGGGGAATTCTTCCCGTCTATAGCAGCAGAGCGCAGGTGGGGGGGTGTGGGGGGGCAAGAAGGCAGGGGGGGGGGTAGCGGGGTGTGGTGGGGGAGGGGGGGGGGGGGGCGGGCAGCACGGTGAAGGCGTGCCTCGGAGGAATCTCGAGGGGGCCCCCTGCCGGAATGGAGCCACCATGCCCCCCCCCCCTTCCCCTTTGCCCTCGCGGTAAAACTATGTGTGTGTGTGTGGTTATAAAGTTTTAAGGCGGTGTCGCCCTGCACGGGCAGTAGCACCTCCCCTTCAGTATCGCACTCCCGAAGGATTCCCCAACACGGCGTGACACCGGTTTCGACGCGTACTCTTCGTACCCCTCCCCCCGGCCGCGTCTCTTCAGCGAAGAACCGGGGATAATCGGACCAGGGCTAGCTAAACCCTGGTGGTGTCACGGGTGGGGTTGGAGAGGGAGAAAAAGGAAGAAATGAAGTTGCGAAAAAGTCAAACACTGACACGTGAAATCAATAAAAAGGGTGGTATATATCGCCCCCTTGCTGCGACGTAGACACTAAATAGTCAGGCCGCTTCAAGAGTCTTGAGGGCTTGAAGGAAGAAGCAGGTTGCTGATGAGTCTCAGGAGCAGGCACCTTTTGTCCGCCCACATGACCTTCGCCCGAAGGCGAACCTCGTCCAGCTTGGCTCGATCGCCACAGAGAAGGGGATCATTCTCCACTGTGGCGAACATCTTAAAAACCGAGGGTGCAGAGGTGGGGCAGCCCGCTGGTGCGACAGCAGACCGCCCCCGGATAGCTATAACTAGTGCATAGGAAGAATACGACGGCACACGCAACAGATGCCGAAGGCACAACGGCGGGTCACTTTTAACCACCAGAGGAGTGGCACTCCCGAGGGGTGGGGTAGGGGGGAAGTCACAACACTTTCGAAGGTAGTAAAGGGGCAAATGGGATGTTTTGTGCAAGGTAGAAAGGAAGTCACAACATGAGGCAGGGGGGATTGCTCATCAGGCCTGAGGGAATAGAGGGTTTGTGTGTGGTTACAAAGTTTGTGTGTGTGTGTGTGTGTGGTTCCTTCCTTGCCCCTGGGGGACTCCCCCCACCCCCCCGCCTGCAGTCAGTGCGTGTCGTGCGACGCAATCGCAAGCGAACAGCGCTTCGAAAACGCACCCGGGCACCGTGTGGCTGAGCAGGGAGTGGGGGAGTTGGGTGCTCTGCTGCGGCGGGCTGGGGAGGTTTCGTGCAGGGCCTTCCGAATCAAAACATGGTTAACACACTGCACGCGGTTCGTTTGGGGGTGGCGGAGAACGCACGGGAGGGCTCGTGCCCTTCTCGATGCGTTCGCCGCTGTGACACACTACGTTGCATGCAGCACACAGCACAAGCCGATTCAAATGGATATGTCACTCATCGAGTGCAAGCAGAAAGAACGGCAGAGACAGAACGAAGAACGGGGCGGACAGGAAGTAAAACCTGTTGAAGACACCCTCGGGCATGACACCGGGCACACGCCTCCCAGAGAGGCGCTGCCGCTTTATGGACTGGTCAAGGAGGTCCGCAAAGGTCTGGGCACGGTCTGGCCCAACAGCGATGCCCGACATGGCGGAGTGGTAGCACTCCACAGCCGGGACGGAGGCGCGCACCGCCTCCAGCAGCTGCTGCACCGTGGGCAGCACAAGGGTGTCGCCGCAACCCGGCACGTCTGACCTGTCGGTTGCGAACCCACCGTAGGGCTCCTCCCCGACATGTTCGGCATAATCCTCATCGAGGGTGACGCCCTCCAGGAACACCAAGTCGAAGAGGAAGAAAACGGTGAGGAACGACACCATCACGATGATGGACGCCGTGGTGCTGTCGACGCGCATGGTGCTGGACACCACTGAGATGGCACCATATGTGAGGAATGTGTTCCCTGCGATGGCCAGCGTGAAGGCTGAGGTGGATTCACTCTCTGTGAGAGGGTGGGAAACGACAACGCCACGCTCGTAGAGCACAACCAGCTGGTCCGGGTCAGAGCCTCCCACTTCTATAACAGTGGCATCGATTGTGTCCAGGGCGCGGCCCAGCCCGACATCGGACCGCTCGCGCGCAATGCGCCACCCCAGCTCCCACTTGAGAGAGGTGGGGTGGGGCCGCCACCAGTCCCACAGAGAGCTCAGCAGTGAATAGCGCATAAAGACATTCAGCAGCTGGACAGAGGGGACCTTGTGGTACACCTGCACGGAGTTCTTCGTCACCACAGTGAGGTACTTCCCGCGCTCTGTCGGGAGAGGAAGGGGTGTGGCGCAGTGGTGGAGGGGAAAAGCAAAGCCAGCACAAGAAAATCAGATTCAACCCCACATTGCACACAGTGAAACATCTCTGCCTCATGGAAGGGGATTCGACAAGCAGAAGAGCCTGTGTGTGGCACAGTATGTGGGACGAGATGGAACATGAGGTGAAACCGCACAAAGGCGGGTGAAGAAGCGCGCTATTTGACCTCTCTCTGGCTCTCCATTCTCTATTCACTGAGCACAAAGCACCACAAGACGCCACTGGTGTGCATATCACAGAGGGGGGTAGTGAAATAGAAGGAGAAGGGAGCACAAGAATGATCACCCTTCACTCGCAGAGGGGGGTGGGGTCGGGTCGGGTGGGGGCGGGGAAGGGACGAACGGGAGTGGAGCATATACCACTGAACTGCGCCTTGGGGTGTCTGCGGCTGAACTCTGCATTGCGCAGCTCCTCACGCCCGTAGAATATATCGGCGACTGCCCTGCGCAGGCCTGGCAGGGTCAGCTGTGGGTGGCGCATGGACGTGGAGAGTAACAGTCATTACCTCAAAGCTTAAAACAAAACCCCCCCCAACCCAGTTCCTCCATTCCAGGGAATGCGCATTACCCTCCACAGAGATAGTCCAAAACCTACTCATGAGCTGCCCGAGGGGAACCTCATGACCTGACATCACCACTCACAGCCATACCTTGAGAAGCATGAGCCCCTGCATCGCCACGTTGGGGAACGTCGTCTTGACAAACTGCTGTACGAAAAGGAGGAGGAGTACATGGCGGTGGCATAGCGTTGGGCACATTCAACACATTCAACCGCTTGAACATAAAAAATACTCTCCTCCCCCCTCCCCCCTCCACTACCGCGCACGGCACATCCCTCCGCCCTTCTTCCTGCGGGCATACAGTAAGGTTCCCATCAGCGGCAGTGCCCTCAACTGCCAGGTCGTAGATGATGAGGGTGTCATCCAGGGTGAGCGCGACATGCTCGCCTCCAGGAGAAGACGCCTTCGACTGCCGCGCCTGGAAGGGGATCCGCATCACATGGGCAGGCGTCTCCCGCTGCCCCGCATTCCACCCCGCCGCCGGGATCGCGTCGTACTCCGCAAACCCCGTGAACAGCAGCGGCACCCCTTCCACCTCCTCCGCCGCCTCCTCCCCACGGCCCGCACCGAACACACCCACGGTGTACTTCGCACCACCCCTCACCCCACCACGCTCCCCGCTGCCCTGTGAGCTCTCGTGGGTCAGCAGAGGTGCTTCCCCACGGGAGTGTGGAGGAGAGTCGCTAGTGGGTGGCTTCCCAGAGTCGAGCTCCTTATCGTGCAGTTCGACAGCCACGGCAAAGAGAGGCGCAGCACTGCCCCGTGTGGGCGACCCGCGGGGCGCAGGCGGGGCTGCGTGCAGCAGCAGCGGCAGAAGGTAGGGAGGGGGGCGCTCACCTTCTGCGTCCGCCTCCTCCAGGGTGTCCACCCCGACGCCGCGTGAGGTGGTGTACTCCATGCCACCGCCTGTCTCTGCCTCGGAGGCCCAGCGGAAGCACAGCGTCCTCACCGGCACTGTGTCCTCCAGGCGTGAGATGGCGAGGCACCGCTCCCCATCGAACCACTCAGCCACTATCACCGGGAGAGAGCCTTCGAGGGTCAGCTGTGCGCAGTGATCCGCACCTCCTCCTCCTCCTCCCCCTTCGGCCTTCCCACCGCCGCACCTCTCCATGCGCTGCCATGCCATGGGTTTGCCGTGCCGAGGCTTCCCTTCCTCCCCACCGTTTTCCCAGGCACACCCCGGCTCGCCGTGCCCATCCCCCACAACGCCTCTGCCGGATTGGCCATAGCAGAGGGTTCCGTTCTCCAGCGAGCCAACCTCCCGGAGGGGGTCTCTGTGCCACGTGGGGGTGTTTCGCTCCCTCGTCTCCGCCCCGCCTTCCCACAGGTGTGCCGACAGGGGGGAGGGGGAGTATACCCTGAGGGAAATGACCTTTGTGTGGTTCCGCACCCTCTCATAGAATATGGCGGTTATGCCCTTCCCAGGGGGCTCCGCGAGGCAGGATATAGTGCCCTGTATGACGTCCTGTGAGGACATGGCCCAGTCCTCCGTGCCTGCAACCCCGACGGGGAGGCCGCCATGCGAAGGGGTCACCCTCCCTCCGGAGACACTGCTCAGGGAGCCGGGCAGCCCCTCTTCCAACATAGGCCAGATGAGAGCGGAATACCATGCGATGGTGAAGTAGGACACCCGGTTCCTCTTGAATGGCACGACCCGGGTCAGCCGGAGGGCCCCCTTTGAGGTTTGGGCGAGAGGGGTGTGCCACAGGGATGTCCACAGAACCCTGCTTCCGGGAGGCGTCGGGGCTGCAAAGGCACCTCCGGGTGGATTCGATGGCGGTGTAATGACAGTCCCATTCACAATATGGGTGAATCTGTGATGGGGCATTGTCGGGGAAGTGAGGTTATGCAGTGGGCTCCTGGAGGGATCGGGTGGGTCGCGCAGGAAGGTATCAGGGAGAAGACTCGCCAGGCGTAAGGCGGCGATACGGTATAGAGTGGCGGAGACTGTTGCGGAGCGGGCGATCTGCCGCGCGGCTTCCGGTTGGGATGCGAGGGAGACGAACGGCTCATCTGAGGTGAAGGGGAGTGGCCTCAGCTGTGCGCCAGGGGTTGGGACCCGGGTGGAGTCGATCGTGATGACGACCAGGGCTGCCGCCATCCACAGGACCCCTGCCAGGAGGCCGATTCCGCTGATGATCAGAAAGGCAGTCGCGCAGGTCCTGATGCAGTGCGACACGACGACGAACACAACATGCCATATGAAATTAACCCGGACACGCAGCACTTCTGCGCGCAGCATCCTCAGGCCGCCCCCCCCACCTCACTGCAGGTGTGTTGTGTGGAGAGAGGAGGGATGGCGGGGGAAGAGAGAGAGGGAAAGGGAAAGTGTGATGACCAAGAATATCGGAGAAGTGAAGTGTGGGTGGTGGGATAATATAGATTGGTGGTTGAGAAAACATATCGAAGGAGCAGGGGGAGGCCCAACTCGGCGTAGGGCGGGTTGAGGGGGGGGGGGTAGTGAAATCGAAATTGAAGGGAGCACAAGAATGATCACCCTTCACTCGTTATGCGGGTTGGGGGTGGGGGGGGTAAAGAGTAGAATGTAGAATTGATTGTTCCACGGTATTAAAAATCCACACGTGGGGGAGGGGGGGAACCTGGTAGGCGGGTTGGGGGGAGGGGGTAGTGAAATAGAAGTAGAAGGAAGCACAAGAATGATCTCCCTTCACTCGTTATGCGAGTTGGGGGAGGGGGGAGGGGGAAAGCGCGGCAGCGGGTGGCGGTGTCGGTGGGGCGGGAAGAGGTGTGGGAGGGGGGGGGGGGGCAGTGATGTGCCGATGTATATATACGCCAATGTATATATACGTATATATATACGTTCGGAGGTCCCGAAAATCCGGAAATATACGTCCCCTATGTAACTCCCTGTTGCACGGTGGCCAGGTCACTGTGGGGTCACCTGTGTGGGATCTCCCGCAGGATATGTTGAGTGGGTATATCCCGCTCTGTGCCTTCGACAGATACTTCCCTTGGAACGAAGTGAAACGCCAATCCGGCTGCCCACAGGGTGTTCCGCTTCGGTTGTGCCGCACCTTACGTGGCCACATGTTGTTGGGCAGTTCGAAAGACACCCTCCCCTCTGCACAGGGTGGAACCTGTGCAGAGGGAGGTGCCTTTCTGAGTCAACTGAGTGGCGACGGGGCACCCAGGTATTGACTGGTGGTGACCATGCTGTGCTGGAGTCTTTCCAAAGACGACACATCGTTTTTGGTCGTGTTCGCTCCGGAGACGGCGTTTGATGGGATAACGCGAGTACGGCACGTGGGCACCGATCAGGTAGTGGGCAATGCTGGTGATGCAACGTTTCCTTACCTCGCCAAGGTGGCGCCAAGACTGAGCAATGTTCCCGACTCTCTAACAACGAGCGGCGCTCGTCTAGTAGGACCCGTACCAGGACCGCGAAGCGTGCCCGGCTAGCGTAAGGGTGGACAGCCAAGATGTGTCCCACATACTGTGCACCTTAGGGGTCGTGGATCCTCTCCACCCACACATTGCCCACAGGAAGAACGTAACGTATATTGCAACGTATATGCGTATATATACGTATATATACGTTCAAGATCCGGATATACGTCGTATAGCACATCACTGGGGGGGGGGGCAGGGGTGGGGAGGGGAGGGGGGGAATGATACGGTATTTCCCTTCTTTCTTTTTTCCTCATCCTTGTGTCTTCCCCCCCCCCTCCCCAATCGCCGCCACCACCACAGCCCGCCCCTCGCCGGTGTTGGCTCCCGTCAGGTGTACATGCTTCGAGCAAGGGGGTCAGTCGGAGCTCAATATACCAGCTCAGGCAATGAGAGGGGCAGGACGGGCCGGGTTTTCGGGTGGCACGGCTCGTGTGATGTGGGGTGGGAAAGGCGGAAGAGAAAGGGAGGGGGTGGGTGCAAAGAAAAGAGGGGAAACCAAACAGAGGAGGTGCAGGTGCAACCGCACACACCCCCCCCCTCCTCCTCCCGAATCAAAAAGGAGGCGGTGATATCGCCATGATCGATGTGGTGGAATTGACGGCTCAGAAAAGCGAAAAAATGAAGGTGGGGGGGGGAGGAAAAAACTGACAAAGGGAGAGGTAAGGTAGACCCTGCTGTGGTCCTGCTACACCCTCCCCTTGCAGGGCAGCACGGCTCGGAAGACTATGCCGTAGAGTCAGTCGCCGTGATCTGCCCTGGCCGACGTGTCGTGATTTCTTGTGTCAAGGGTGGGGGGTGTACCCATTCAATGACTAGCTGCTTGGCACGGGCGCGTCGGGGGGGGGGGGGGGGGGGAAGGGGGGTGGGGGTGGGGTGGGGGGAGGGGGGGCCGCGCCAGTGTCTGTTCCTGCCTGCTGCTCCACCGTATGACACACTCTACTGAAAAACTGAGACTCTGCGGTGTCCCGTCACCGCACCTGGCTGGATCTCAGCCAGTTCAGAACTTCATCGTGTGGGGCAGGTCACGGTCACGCAGGGTGAAGGTCGCCGCCAGGTACTTGACGTTGTTCTCGTCCTTGGAGAGAGCCTTCAGGATCTGCTCGTCAACCTTGGTCTGCACCTTCTTCTTCTCCTCGGGCAGCTCCGTCTTCTCGGCCTTGTCACCCTGTGGATGCGGTGATGTGTGGAGGTGGAGAGGGGCGAAGGCGGTGTGACATATCACAAGACATATGGACGTTGACAAAAAGGGGTCTGGCCCATGTGGAGGTGACGCTTGGAGCACACGCACAGAGAGCCAGGCACATTCATACCTTCTTGAAGAAGGCCTCCTCGCTCTTCTTGCCCGACTTCTTGGGGCGCGCGAAGAAGTCGGCACCGATGGCCGACGTGTCCACCGACGACACGTCGAACTGTAGGTGTGGTGATGGTGTGGTCGAGAGCAGAACACAATGCTATACCTTGGTGGAGGTGGCGATCACGTACGCGGGGTCCACACGGCGGATCGGGACGCCGTTCACCTGTTGGGTTGTGTGTTGGGGTTAGGAACTGCACATGCACCTGCACTGATGATATACCTTGTAGGGACCCGTCACCACCAGGGCGCCCTTGGCATCCCTCTTCAGCAGGACGACACGGCGACCACGGAAGCGGCCAGCGAGCAGGATCAGCACGGTGCCGACCTTCAGACCCTTGTCGTCCTCGAGGGACGAGCGCAGCTTCGACAGCTTCGGCATTTTATCGGCTGGGGGGAGGAGCAGCTGGAGGGTGTGGGGTGTTGGCAGCTCGGCAGCTCGGCAGAGAGGCGAGAGTAGGCAAAGAGCTTGGCAAGGCATGTGAGGAGGCGGGGAGGGGGGCGTTCACTGATGGCTATCACTCAACGAGCTCAGTTGCGACCAGCTCAGAACTTCATCGTGTGGGGCAGGTCACGGTCACGCAGGGTGAAGGTCGCCGCCAGGTACTTGACGTTGTTCTCGTCCTTGGAGAGCGCCTTCAGGATCTGCTCGTCAACCTTGGTCTGCACCTTCTTCTTCTCCTCGGGCAGCTCCGTCTTCTCGGCCTTGTCACCCTGTGGAGGTGTGGATGTGTGGAGGTGGCGTCACATGTGTTCTGGTGGCATTGTGAACAAACAACCAACGCGGAAACATGTTCTTCTGCATGCATATGGTGTGTCTACAATGCACTCGCATGCTGCTGACCGACTGCCCATGCGGCTGTACATACCTTCTTGAAGAAGGCCTCCTCGCTCTTCTTGCCCGACTTCTTGGGGCGCGCGAAGAAGTCGGCACCGATGGCCGACGTGTCCACCGACGACACGTCGAACTGTAGGTGTGGTGGTGGTGTGGTCGAGAGCAGAACACAATGCTATACCTTGGTGGAGGTGGCGATCACGTACGCGGGGTCCACACGGCGGATCGGGACGCCGTTCACCTGTTGGGTTGTGTGTTGGGGTTAGGAACTGCACATGCACCTGCACTGATGATATACCTTGTAGGGACCCGTCACCACCAGGGCGCCCTTGGCATCCCTCTTCAGCAGGACGACACGGCGACCACGGAAGCGGCCAGCGAGCAGGATCAGCACGGTGCCGACCTTCAGACCCTTGTCGTCCTCGAGGGACGAGCGCAGCTTCGACAGCTTCGGCATTTTTCTTGTCGGTGTCGTGTGATAAGCCTTCAGGAGTGGGTGTGACAATGGGTGGTGGGAAACAGTCGGAACAGTCAACTGAGCCAGTGCAACAGGGGGGGCGGGGACGGCAGCCCAGTCTCTTGCTCCTGAGGACTCTAACAAGGCACTGAGGTGCCAGGCCGGCAGAAACGCATCAGATACTCACTATTTCTAAGTCTATTCAGGTCTACAAACGGGCACATGGGCATATCCATGACAATCTAGAACAGGCAAGGCAGTGGCGTGGGGATGCCTGTCACCAGGCACGGGCACTACGACACATGACAATCTGGTGCCGTTGAATGTTGAAAAGAAAGCCAGGGTGAGGACGTAGCCTACAGGCTGTGCACACCCCCTGGGCCACGAAGGAGAGAGATGGAGGGGGGGGGGGTGATTGCGTGCAGCGGCGGGCAGGGGTAACCGCCCGCCACCACCCGGGCGAGCAGCTCGGGCTGCGCGGGTGGATCGCAATCGCAGAAATACTGACCTCTGCCGCAGGGCATTGCCTAGTGCTGCTCAGCCCATGCGGCTTCGGCGGTGGGGTCGGTCAGGGGTTGCAGACAGCGAAGGGGGCGGGATAGAATGGGGCTGCCCACGGTTGCGCCTGTCCTTATGGCGCGGCGGCGCCTCCGGCGAAGAGTAGTTCCGTGGCAGCACTGCCTCGGGTGCACCGCCCGCCACCAGACGCAGGGGAAACACGCCTGCCGCACGGATCATGCGTGTGTGGCGGTGGCGACCACGCACGGCATACGCCGCCAGCAATAGCAGGCTGCGCAGCAGCATTGTGCGGTGTGTGCCGCTCAGCAGGGCAGCTGCAGTGCTGTCGCGCGCATCCATGCGTTGCATAGCCTTCATGAAGGCAAGCAGCTTCCTGAAGTAGAGGCGTGCAAGGCCCTGTTCCGTCTGGGACTGGAGCAGGTGGGACAGCGTCTCGCTGCTCCTCCCCCGCCCCACGCCGCCCCTGCTGCTGCAGTACCTCCGCAGCATGGAGTAGTAGTGTGCCAGCACCCCACGGTCCGTCAGCTTACAGAGGCACTGACCCACCCGCTGCACAGCGCTGTGGTGCCGCCAGTAGAACCCCTCCTCGCGCCGCCCCACCATGTAGGCCACCAGCTTGTTGTAGACGCGGTGGTACATTGCGAGCTTGCTGTGTGCGGACAGGGCATGGAGCACCGTGTCCCTGCGTGCGGCGCGCTTCCGAGCTTCCTTCTGATGCTGCGCGTACTCCTGCCACCTGCGCATTGCAGCACGCATCTGCCCCTTGGTGGTAGCGTTCAGCAGGACCTCCGCTGCGTAGCGGTGCTGCTTCCGCTCCTCCTTGGCTGTGAGGCGGCCCAGCCAGCGTCGGTAGTAGATGCGCATGAAGGAGGTCTGCGTTGTGCCCAGCAGCAGCTCTGCAGACTGCAGGTTGAGGCGTTGCCTGCGTTGGGCTTCGCGCTGTTGTGCCTTGTTGTGTGCGTGCCTGGCGAGCTGGAGGTACCTCATGCGGAGCAGCGCCCTGTCAGAGTGTGCTGCCAGAGAGCCCAGCATCGACTGCTGCACGTTGGCTCGTTTGCGTGCTTCGTTGCGGAGGCGTGCATACGACGCGAGCTTGTTGTATGCCACAGCGAGCTTCCCCCGTGACGTCAGCATGGAGAGAGTCTCTAATGCAACCTGGCGGCGGCGGCGTTTGGCCCTCCCCCTCGCGTGGTCTCGCAGGGTGTTGAAATACCTGCGTGCCAGGGCCTCAAGGTACTGGCGCCGGTATTTTTCCGTCGCCTGTGCCTTGGTTTGCCACAAGATCTCGAGCCAGTGCAAGTTCTCCGAGCGGCGCTTCGCCTCGTGCATGTTTTCCGAGAGGGCTGTGTAGGCGCGTCGCAGAACACCCTTGCGTGTCATGCCCTGCAGCACATGCACAAGGTTCTTCCGGTCGGCATAGCGCAGCGAGAGCAGCTCGTTTTTCATCTCGTACATATACCGCAGCAGTTTGTTGTAGGCTTTGCGCAGAATGCCCTTGTTCGTCATCTCTCGGAGCACGTTCGATAGGTAACGCATATCCGGGCGCTGCTCAGACACCCTGTACATGCGCATCTCGTATGAGTAGCGCCACAGCTTCATGTAGGCACGCCGCATGACACCCTTGCGTGTGAGGCCCTGGAGCACGTGCACTAGGTTGCCCTTGTTGGAAGCCTGCGCTTGCATTCCATACAAACGCGCCTCATACGAGTACCGCCACAGCTTTGTGAAGGCACGGCGTAGGATGCCCCTCTGTGTGAGGCCTTGCAGCACGTGCACAAGGTTGCGCTTGTCGGCAGGCTGCAGCTGTGCCCTGCGGTGCAGTGCATTGCGCAGCAGCGCATGGTACGCATTGAACAGCATGCCCCTGCGTGTCCGCCGCTGCAAGATGTGTGCCGCATGGCGACGCGACCGCCGCTGCCGCGCATAGCTTTCCAGCTGCTTGTAGCGCACCTGCAGGGCCACAAGGCGGTTCTTGCTGAAGAGGAGGCGCCCTGCATTCTTTGTCAGCTTCTTATGGTACGACGCAGTCGTCTGCTGTGTGGTCTGCTTCTGGTTCTTTAGCAGCTGGTTCGCGTGGCTCAGTGACTCGATGGTGCTCTTCAGCTGCCGGACTTCGTCGGGATAGCGAAGCAGCTGTGCCTTGAGATACTCGTTGTCCTCCTGCGCCTCCAGCAGCCTATCCTTCACATCACGCAACTCGCCCTGCGTGTTCTGGTCGCCCTGCACTGACTTCGCACGTTCCACATGCAACGCCTGCCGCAACTCCTCGTTCTCCCGCGACAGCGAGTCAATACGTGCCGTCAGCTCAGGGTCATCGCCCTGACGAGCCACCTGCTCCTGCAGGGCAGCCAGCTGCGCCTTCATCTCCTGCACGATGGTGTCACTGGAATCGGTATTGCGGTCACTGAGCACTCCTCGCAGATACTTGCACTCTTCAGTCAGCACCGTAGCAGAAGTCGACAGGTCACGGATCGGGCTGACCACAGAATCCCCAGGCAAGGCGCCCTGCAAAGTGGTGGTGTCAGCCACCCACAGCACAGCACATACCTCACGTACGCGTTGTCGCACACCGGCTGTCTGGGAAGTGAGTTCTGCAGCCTGCTGTGTGAGCTTCCGCACCTGCAAAGGAGGGGATGTATTGGTTGTTAAACCGCACAGGTGCAACAATCAATCAATGCGTCTGCAGGACAAGAGAGAAATGTACCTCTGAGCTCAGCATCGCCTTGTCATCTGTGGTGAGGTCGTTGTCGGTGCGCTGCAGTTGATGTTGCAGCGCATCGCACTCTGAGACAAGTGCAGTAGCCTTGTCATCGAGATCGGCCATCGCTTGTCGGGTCGGCCGTGACAGCAGCTGACTCGTCTGCCTCTGTGCAACGGGTGTGGGTTGCATTGATGTGCACGGCAGCCGGGGCTCATAGAACCACCCCCCCCCCCCCCCCACACACCTTCCCGACACGGCACAGGATAAAGACAGCCATACCACACCACAACCAATCCATACCAAGTCACCAGACAGCCCTCCCACCTCTTGCTTGAAACTGTGCGCTTCCTCAGACAGTGTCTGCATCTCACGCACATGCGGCTCCGACGGGGCAGCCTTCAGATTCTGCACATGGGGGGGGGGGGGGTTGGTATGGTCTTTGCAAATGCGATGATGTGCATTGCACGAAATACCTCGACAATCTGCTTGAAGTACGTGTTTTCATCGCGCAGCTCAGCAACCTCTTGCAGCTGATCCTGCAGGGGTGTCGGTTGTCAGTTGTGTGCGACGGCATATGCATGTGAAAGCGGAGGAGCAAGGAAGGGGGCGATGTTCCCGGAAGAGGCGAAGGCGAAGGAGGGAAGAAGGACGGGCAGGAGGAGGGAGAAAAAGGACAAGCTGCAGCCATCCCTCCACCAGCCGAATCAGCGCGTGTTTTTGCACCCCACAACAAGCCCCTCACTCCCACGGTGACCAGCAGACCGTCTTCACTCCCCCACCCACTGCACTCTGTTCGTCCCTCCTGGAGACGGACTCAACGGCATACCTTCATGGCATCGATGAGGCCACGCATGCGGTCCACCTCCTCTGGAGACTCCGTAAGATCCTGCACGAAAAAAATTGGGATTGGACGCACACCACATCGATGGCAGACACAGTACACACAGCAAGGCCCGCCCACAACCCTGCGACTCCTCTCCTCGACAACACCGAACCCACAGACACCAAACCTGCCCCTGCCATGCCACGGCAGGGTGCATATGGGAAGGCCATACCAGAAGGCCGCGCAGGCGGTTCACTTCCTCGAGGAGGGCCTCGCGATCCTCGGCGATTTCGCTGCGCTCCTTCTGGAGGCGGCGGGCTTCTTCTGGGGACAGCGCACCTTGGCCCTGCTGCTGCTGCTGCTGCTGGGGCACGCCGGAGAAGGCGCTGTCGCCGCCTGCAGCGTCCCCTGCACCCACACGCCCCCGCAGCTGGTTGACCTCCTGCAAGAGCTGGCGGTTCCTCTCCATCAGCATCGCACTGACATCGCTCGTCGGGGTGCTCTGGGCATTCTGCTGATGCTGCTGCTGCTGCTGCTGCCGCAGCTGCTGCACTGCAGTCTCCGCCTGCGCCAGGTCGCTGTGCGCCTCCGCCAGCTGCCCCTGCAGCGCCTTGTTCTCCCTCAGGGCATGCTCGCAAGCTGCGAGGTGCGCCTCCAGATCGACCACCCTCTGCCCCAGCTGTGCCACCTCGCGCGAGTGGTCCGCCTCCACACCACCGCCTGCCCTGCCGCCACCACCACCACTCGGCACATCCTGCACCGCCCCGAGGTCCGGCCACCCTGTCGCCAGATCACCCCCGCCGGGCGGTGAGGATATCGCAGGCCAGGCATCGCCACCACCGGCACCAGCGCCAGCACCGGCACCGCCAGCCCCAACCCGGTTTGCCTGCTGCTCCTGCTCAGCGAGGAGGTCGAGGAGGCGGCGGTTCCCCCTGCGGAGCCTGTCCACCTCCTCCGTCAGGAGCTGGTTCTCACCCTCCATGGCGCGGATGTTGCCGATGTTCAGCTTTGTCGCAGGGAGGGCGTCGCCAGAGGGGGGCCCGGCGGCACCGCCTGCCCCGCCACCGCCACCGCCGCCACCCCCCTGCGGCGACAGCAGCCCGGGCCGCTCGGGAGCTGCGGCCGCCGCAGCCGCAGCGGCTGCTGCGGCGGACTCCGCCTCCCTCGCCCTCGCCGCGAGGTCTCTGTTCTGCTCCTCCACCGCCCGCAGGCGGTCCGCCATCTGCGCCACCTTCTGCATCGCGAGGTTCCGCTCGGCGCGCGCCGCAGCCGCAGCCGCCTCCGCCTCCGCCGCCGCCGCCCCATCCTCACCCCCACCACCACCACCACCACCTCCACCCCCGGGCTGCTTCCCCCTGCGGGTGGCGGGGGCACGGTCGGCACCGCCGCCTTCCCCCGAGGAGGGGCGGGCATCGCCACCTCCGCCGCCCTGCGGCTGCGCTGCAGCGTCGGGCTCCGCAACGGCTTTGCCGCGCCGCCTGTCCCTCGCAGAGGACAGCTTCGGCTTGCGGGGCGCTGAGGCGAGCGATGGGGGCCCCGAGGCGGAGGCCCCGCCGCCCCCCCCGTTCCCCTTTGGCGGGGAGAAGGACAGCAGCGCGGAGGCGGCTTCGGGGTTGCTCTTCCTGTTGTGCTCCGCCACCTCTGCGGGGCCCGGCTGGGACTCCGGGGTGCGCAGGGGGGGCGGGGGTGGGTCGGTGGGGGCTCCGGCAAAGGGGTCCCCTCCGCCACCAAACCCGATGGCGACATCGCCGAAGGACACCGTGCTGCCGGCGGGGAGGGTCTGCGGGGTCTGGGTCCTCTGGGGGCGTTGGTGCTGCTGCTGTTGTTGCTGTTGATGCTGCTGCTGCTGCTGGTGGTGGGGCATACCAGGCCCTGGGGTGACAACCCCCAGCCCACCCCCACCCATCCCCGGCTGTCTCGGGAGAAGCTGCTGCTGCTGCTGCTGCGGCTGTGACTGCGGCGGGGCTCTCAGCAGGTCGGCGCGCTCCCTCTGGAGGTTCTCCACCATGAGGCGGGATTCCTTCAGCATCCCGTCCCGCTCCTCGTAGTCCTCCAGAAGCTTTTTATAGTCGATGTAGAGGTTCTTCCCCTGGGCGTGTGAGGTCTTCAGCATCTGCTCCAACCGGTTCACCTCGTTGAGGAGGTCCTGCGGGGAGTGCCCTCCCAGGGCTTGGGTGTGGGATGCGTTGATGTGCTCCATGGCGTGCTGGAGGAGCTCCGATTCCTCATCCTTCGTGCGGAGCGTCCTGGAGAGGGTGTCGCAGTGCTCCTTCAGGGATGCCACCTGATCCTTCAACTCCTCCACGAGGATATCCTTCGACTGCATCTGAGACTGGAGGTGCCTCTGCCGTTCCCTCTCGTCGTGCAGCGCGTCCTCCAGATCCTCCATGCTGGCCCTGCGGCCCATGCCGACATCATATCCCCCCCCGTGATGACGCCCTCTCGAAGAAGGCTGGAAAGCACCTGGGGAGGAGCTGTACCCCGCAGAGACCGGCTGGAAGGGCGGCAGCGAGGAGGTCTGCGTGAATACCCCAGAGGGCGGCCTGCTGGGGCTGACGCTCCGGTTGTCGTGGTGGTGGGGTGCGCCGCCACCACCCCACAGCTCCCGCCGGCGCTCCTCCCGCGTCTCGCGGTAGGACATGCGGGGCATGGTGGGTTAATGATGGGTGGGCTATCAAGAGGGATACAGGATAGAGGTGCACAAGGGGGCGTGCTCTCGGTTTCAGAGAGGTTACGAGCGAGGGAGTGGGGGGGATAGGGGAGCGGAGGGGCTGTTGTTGTTGTTTTTTTTGGTTACCCACAACCCACCAAGCCTGACGAAAGACGACGGTGTTTTATGGAGGGTTGTGGCTGAGGGGGGGGGATCTAAGCTATTCAGAAGCCTGTTCCGCGGGGCTTCCTTTTGGGGGGGAGGGGGTGGGGGAATATGCAGTCAGGTATATATCCTGCGCTCGCCACCAGAAGGGAACGTGTCACGCGAGGGTCATGGTATGTGTGTTGTGTGTGGAGGGGTGCGGGGTGAGAGAAGAGGTGTGTTCTCAGGGGGAGGCCACCCCCTTCCACACACTCCCACCCGTCTCCTGGAACTGCCTCGCTCCTGGTGTGGGGTGGTGTGGTGTGGAGGTATGTGTAGGTATCACACAGTTCTCTCGGTGCGATCTACACGAAACAGAAAGAGACTAACTTATGTGTGTGTTGGCAGCCAGCCTTTGCGCGAAAGTCTGAAAGGCTTCGAAGAGGAACCCGAAGCGGAATTCTCACCCAAAGTCTCGCCAAGAGCAGAGATGGTGGTCTGAGGGCTGTACGGGCTCCCCCGTAAAAGGGGCGTGAAAGGAACCACATCTCCGATGTGTGAAGAGTGATCATGTTTTGAATGGGACACCTCCTGTGCAGGAGGTGTATCAGGGAGGGCGTGAACATGAGGGTGTTCACATCCCACACACACGTGACTCTTTTTGGAAAGTGTCGGTGGGGGGTAGGCAGTAAACCCTGCCCTGTAAACCCGTGGTCCATGGGAAAGCACGCCGCTCTGCACACAAACGCACACCTGCCAGGTTGTGTCTGTCAGTATGACGAGTGCCTGAGAAGGTTGGGTGGGCGGGAGGCGGGTGCCCGTGGGGGAAGGGGGGGTGGTGGTAGCAGGGGTATGACTTTTCTTTTCATGCTACTATGACTTTGACTTCGAAGGGAAGAAGAGGGTGCACGCGGCAAGCAGCTTAGAGCATGCGGGCGATCAGGGCGCTGTGGGGGGGGCGGGTGTTGGGAGTGGGCCACGGCATATATTTCGGCTTATTCAGACATTCAGGCAATATGCGTTCAAAGGGATGTGAGAAACCAAGGTTCAAAACCGTTCAAGATTCCCCCAGCACATGGCAGATCAAGAACAAGCTCATAACGACCCTACATACTTGATCAGGTTCTCGCGGCAGCCGAAGTCACCGCCCTCCACGAAGTGGGAGTTCTTGTAACGCAGCCCCCCGTTGGGCGTCGTCAGCTTGAAGGGCCAGCACGCGTGGGCCACCTCGCTGAAGTTGTCCCCGCACGTCAGCAGCTGGTTCACGACGTCCTCAGCGCAGATCACGGAACCCTTGGTCTTCTTCTCCAGGGCCTCCTGCACGACCTGTGACAATGGTGATGGGGATGTGAACGCAGAGCGCAAGCGAGATGAGTGCCAGAGAGGGCGAGACACATGGTGCCAAGAACAAGGTCCCGACCCCAAGCAATGCCCCACAATGCATCCAAGCCGACGGGCAGGGTCAGGGTTAAGTGTGTTGATATCAATGATGCATACCTCGTTCTCCGTGATCGGGATGCGGTTGCCCTTCACGGACAGGTACCCACGCTTGTACACAAGCGCACGCACGGTCTTCTCAGACGGGTACCTGTGGGAAGGTTTGGGTGTAGGGCGTGGTCTGGATAAATGACTGCAAAACTGATGAACGCACACAGTTCTCAATACACACACGACAGGGGCAACTGCACGGCAAGGCATACCCCCACGCGATGAAGGGCTCCACACGGCGCAGCATGTTGATTGTGGCCTTGTTCAGCTTCACGAACACGCCGGTGTGCAGCTGGCGCAGACGGAGCAGCTGCAGGATCTTACGCGGCTTGGGGGCCACGTCGTTGATACCGCGGATACGGATCACGAACGCCACCTTGGCCTCCGGCTCGCTGAAGAAGTTGCCCTCCTTGGCGGCAGTCGCGCGCAGGGACTTCAGGGTGTTGGCCTGCGCCTTGTACTGCTTCTTGTGCGTCACGCTGCGCTTCATGTACTCACGGCGCTTGGCGCATGCCTTCTCCACCTCAGCGGCGTCCTTCTTGACGGCCACGGCCTTCGACTTGGCAGCGGCGGCCTGCGCCTTCTTCTGCTGCTCGGGGACGGGAACACGCGGCATTTTCTTTAGTCTTCTTCTTACCTGCAAGTGGGGGACATTAAGGACACCAAACAAGGGGACTCCAACAGGCACCACTCCATACGATCAATGTCGGGGCGGGGAAGGGGCATGCCACGGACTGGGTGCTGTTGGGCATCGCCACTCTGACGGGGTCTTCTGACCAACCACGGCGCAACTGAAAAAAGACCAAGAACGGAGCGGGGCACCTGCTCTCTCGTGTTTCTTTTTCAGACATGCACCCCCTCACCCACTGGAGATATAACTGATCGGCAGAACCCGTGGCCCTCGCTGCCGTGAACACGGGCACTCGAGGTAGCGCCACCGGGTGGGGGGGTATTTTTTTTGCCGCAAAAAAATACTCACGCAACCACATCAGAAAACACGGCACACACACTCCACACATCACACGCTAGGCGCTGGTAAGACGCAAGCTAGAGAGCCGCCCTGCGGGGGCAAGCAGCGGGGCAGGGCAGCATGCAAATTTTACCCAGAAGGAGGCGGGAGGTACGAGGCCGAGATGGCGCAAATAGAGAACAAAGGACAGGCCGCAAGGGGGCCAACCCTCCCTCGCTATACCACCACTACTGCAGGCCAAAGATTGCAGGCCGCATCCGACTCCGAGACCCAGTGAGAAAAGCACCCAGCCTGTGCTAAGAGGCCGAGTGGGGCGAGTGGGGGGCGGGGGGAGGAACGGGGGGAGCAACCACCAGGGCTGAGGACCACACTGGCCGGGCTGTGCTTGGTTTGAAAGCAGCCTCAAAACCACGCCTTTTTGACAGCCGGGGCTAGGGGGAGTGAGGGGCAAGGGTGATGGGTGAGAAATCAGGTAGAGCCGGGGGGGGGGATTGGAGGGGGGGAGATGGGGTGACTTTTGCTGCAAATCCACCCCATGTATGTTTTTGTTTGCTGCATCCGTGCTGTTTGATCGAGGGCACTTATGCGTTTGATTTTGTGGGACACAAGGGGGGCAATGTTGTTAAAAACCCGGGTCCCAGAATAAAAACCCCAAAAAACCCAAAAAACCGGGTTTAAACTCGGTTTAAACCGAGTTTAAACCCAGTAAAAACCCAGTAGGAAGCTGCAGGGGGTGCACACGTTACGTGCACTGAGCTGGTTTGCGGGAGGGGAGGGGGGCCAGGGAGGGACGCGGCTGTCCGACTTGTTCAACTTTCACAGGTCTTCGTTCATGACCGCGTCATACTTCTCATCGAGAAGTTTACCCCCGAGTTGGTGCCTGCTCGGCAGCTGCTTGACATCTATGCTGGGGCGTGTCACCCCGACGGCCTTGAGGAAATGTTCATCCTCCATAATGGAGAGGGGGAGCCCGGCAGCCAGTACATAATCTGCCCAGGCATCCACTATCCTCGTCATCTCCGTCTCGTTGGGTCGGGGGGTCGCAACAATCCTGCATTGCCTGGCTGGTTTGGCAGCTGGTTTTGACTTCTGAGGGGGGTCTCCTCCACAGGCGTTGCTGGCGTTACTGGTGATGCTGGTGCTCCTGGCAAAATGACCCCACCACGGTTCGGAAAAACGCCGGAAATGCAAATTCCGCGAAACTGAAAACCACCATTTTGGGGGCACCAGGGGGTACTACCCCCGAGGGTACCGGGTACGGTACCCTCAGATCACTGCCGCTAGCTATTTTTTCTTGGCTTCGGAGTCTGCACTGGAATGGTAGAGGTGGTAGAGTAAAAAAAACCCCCTCTCCCACCCCCCACCAAAAAACCGAGTTTAAACCCGAGAAATCTCAGGAATAAAAACCATAAAAACCCAATAAAAACCCGGTTTAAACCCAAGTTTAAACCCACCCTAACAACATTGAAGGGGGGGGGGTGTAGTGGGGGGGGTGAAAAAGGGAGCACCTCTTTTCATTTGAGGCCCCCCCCCCATCCCACAGGTCCCACCCTCCTGTGCCAGCCTGCGACACATAAAATGACGCGGCCCTCCCCCGCAATGCCACAAAACCCCCCCCCTCTCAACCGCTTCTGCTCCCCATAAAACAGCATCCAACAGACCCCCTCTGCTCCATCCGCCACCCCACCCACCCACCCCCATTCCACGACGAGCAAAAAGAAACCGGCAAACGGCGCAATAGGAAGCAGGCCACCCCCCTTCCCCCCTTGATCGAACGCATCTCGCCTGCAAAAGTATCAGCTGACCGCAAGTCAACCACATGAGGTGCGAGCGGGGTGTGTTTCGAGGTGGGGTGTCGTGATGGCCACACGGCCCTACCCCTCTAATCCACCCGGATACCCTGGCGGCGGGAGAGGGGGAGAGGGAGGGGGTGCCCAGCAGCAGGGTGTGTGTAAGCCGCATCAGCTCTCTTCCTCGGGCTTCCGTTCCTCGGCCTGTTCGGTGGTGGCGGCGGATGCTGGCTCAGCGGCAGGCTCAGTTGCCTCCGGCTTTCCAGCGCCCGTCCCGACCTTGTCCAGGGTCTCCATCATCTTTGTGATGGTCTCCTGCATCTCTGACGGCACCTGTGTCAGGGTGGGATGAAGTGTGGGGAGGGGGGGGGGGGGGGAGAGTAAAATGTAGAAGTGATTGTAGATCCCTACGCGCTTGACACAGATGACGAGGAGCGGGAGGGCGGCAACCCTATGGATCGAGAGGAGACGGACGTCGATAGCGGCGGCGAATCCAATGAGGACGGGGATAAAGGGGACGGGAGGAAAGGTGCAGCCCGAAGAGCCCTCTCGGGCTGCTGTGCAAGTCAACATGTGTTTTCACGATGACAAGTGTGGAAGACGAGAGCATCTTTTCCATGATGAAATTAGTAAAAACAAGTCTGCGGAACCGTCTGCTTGATGAAAACTGGGAAGCAAGTCGCTTGAGATTGAGCTTGAAACTAAGAAACTCTCAGAAGCCATTCGAGGAGTTTTGGGGCGAGCTTCAGGCTGGAAAGAAGCGTCTGAATCTGTAAAAAGACAGACTGCAAGAGATTGAGAGGGGGTTGCAGAATATGGGTGGATTTTTTTTGCTCCCCCCCCCTAAATCCGAAAACGATTTTTCGGAAAATTAGGGGACCCCCCCTTGTCAGATGGGACCCACCCAGGGAAAATACCGAGTTTTGGATGTCCAGGATACCCCCACACCCACTGTGGGACACCAAAAGCGCCCCAGAAGAGCCCAGAAATGCCAAAAAATGGGTCAAAACTGGTCCCCCAGCCCTAGCCGGACCTCAACCGGGCGGGCAAGGGGCGGGTTGGTCACAAATCACAGAACACGAATGAAAACAAAGTACGGGCCCTGTCCACGCACCCTGATGGGCGCGACAGACCAGGGGGAAACCAACGAACAGGACCTTTGCCATATCAGGTCAAAACGTCTCAACACAAAAACTTTGGCATATAATGGGGAGGTGTCTCCGTGTAGACGCACGGCAACCCACCCGCACTGCGGGAAAAAACGGCACCACACAGGGCACTATCCCTGACCCGACCCCGGAAAGAAGCACACGAGTGAGCCAACGCTACAACGACGTAGCGCACAACGGAAGGGGACGGGAACGAAGTTAAAAAAAATGGGTCAAAACTGGTCCCCCAGCCCTATGGGTGTTCAGAGGGAAATGGGTGAAAGCGCCCTATCACTTCACAGCTACAACCGCTCTGATGAATTTCCTTTTGTTTGTTGCGTTGACGCTTCTACACACAAAACCCTGAACTGATCACACTCTGAGCCTGATGAAGGGTGGGGTTAGTGTATAGAGCAGTTTGGATGCTTGCTGTGGTGGGTGACTATCTGCTCACACGAGTGTGCGGGAAAAAAAAGCCGATGTTTCCAGTTTGATCGCTGTTCTGAACATCGGCTGATCCCACAGGGTTGCGCTGGAGCCACGAGGCCAGTCCTGAGCCAATGTCTTGATCAGAACTGCGATCAAACTGGGAACATCGGCTTTTTTTCACCCATTTCCCTCTGAACACCCATAGGGCTGGGGGACCAGTTTTGACCCATTTTTTGGCATTTCTGGGCTCTTCTGGGGCGCTTTTGGTGTCCCACAGTGGGTGTGGGGGTATCCTGGACATCCAAAACTCGGTATTTTCCCTGGGTGGGTCCCATCTGACAAGGGGGGGTCCCCTAATTTTCCGAAAAATCGTTTTCGGATTTAGGGGGGGGGGGGGAGCAAAAAAAATCGACCCATATAATGGTGCCCCTGATTTACCCCCTTTTCACTACGCACAAACTACGCAATCTGGGGGGGGGTCTCGCTTTTTGGTCCCCCCCCAGTTTTTTTTGGTCCCCCTTTCTGTGTGGCTACTGAGACAGGACTGGAGGCACTGCGCTGACCGAGAAAAAAAAATATTGCCAGAACTCACTATGTACCGTCCGAAAGAACAGGGGAAACACCTGGGCAAGGTTGCCCCATGCCCAGAAACACCTGGGAAGGAAGTGAGCTCCAGGAGCCGCGTAGTACCCCCTACACACTTCTACGAAACAACAGCTGCAGAGATGGTCCGGATGCCCCGAAAAAAAACCTACACACACACTCCATCATCCACACTGCACCTAGGAACAACAATGTCTGGGGAAGAGGAACAGCTCTTCACCATCGTTGCCTCTGTTGAGGGGTTGAGATGCCTCGCGGGGACCATCGCAGGATGTGTCACCCACGAGAAGCTGCTGGCGCTGCTTGAGGAGGTGGGGCTGCAACCGGAGGGTGACTGTCTCGAGGTGCATCTGCTGAAGGGTGGTGACGTTAATTCATTGGAGATGCGGCCTCTCCCAGAAGGCCTGTGGCAGAACGCGCTCCCGGGCTCGGCGCTGTTCCTTCCGGCGAAGGCAGAGACAGTGCCAGCATCCCGCCTGGACGTGCGCGACTGGGTCGACACCGCCATGCAGTGCCACACCCCTGTCTCTAACATCCACACCCTCATCACCAAGTTCAAGGGCGAGACGGTGACCCGCCATGCGGTGGAGATGTCGTGGCAGCAGTCGCTACTGCTACGGGATGTGTTGTTTTTACGGGAGACGCAGGGCATCCGGGAGAACGGCGAACTTGTGTTAATTCACGACCTCACACCAGTGTTTGCGGACCCGTCAAACACTACCAAGCTTGGGCACTTTACGGTGCAGTACAGGGTGAACGGGATCCTCCGCTACCACGTGCTCGCCACATATCTGACGCTGTCATCTGATGGACCCACTACCAGAGTTGACCTGGCCGTCGCCTTTAAACGGTTTTCGGACCTGGCCTCTTCAGGCCAGTTCTCCGTCCTCGGCAAGGATGACGTGGGGTTGTCCGAGGAGTCGTTCTCGGCTTTCTTTCTGGACCGCGGTGCCAGTCTGAAACCCGAGCTGCAGAGCGTTGTCGTTGTGTTCGAGCCCCACCACCGCCTGCATCTGGCCTTCCGGCGAGTCATTGAGCCTGACTTGCCCTTCATGACTCTGATGTGCTATGCTGCCAACTACTGTGCCGCAGCACCAGAGTTCGCCGCCTACCTCCACAGCACGGTAGGCATCACCATCAGCAGCTTCCTGTGGCAGCGGGCCACAAACGGCCGCTTCCTCAGTGGTGCAGCTGCCTGCTTCTCGCTGTCGGCTCGCTGCGGGGAGCTCACCGTCGCTGAGCACCTGCACACCTTCTTCTCGATGACGACGACGGAATCGTCGACAAAGAAGGTGGCAGTGAAAAACTGCCTTGCTGATCGCAGCGCCATCGACAAAGTGTGCCTCTACGGGAAGCTTTTCAGCAAGGTCTTGTACCCTCTGCTGACCACCATCGCAGACTCCGGGAGTTTCACCACCGACCCCAAATCGTTGGGATGTCTGCAGATGTACTGGCGCTCGGGGGCCTTCGACCTCTTCTCTGCGGCCAGGAGTGAAGCGACGCTGGAGGCGTGCAGCTCTGACGGGGACCTGACCGTCTTCCAGAGCGCCACTTCATGCAGGATGGTGACGGTAGGACGGCTGCGCTTCCACACCTCGCCGCAGTGTCCCTCCCTCGACATCCGGGAAGTCAGCGATAGTGACCTGGACGGCGTCCGGCCGGATGACTTAGTGCAGCACGGCCTCGATGCCTACTTTGGGAAGCAAGGCATCCCAACCGAAAGCCGGCTCATGCCCGTAGTGTCCTTCGACAGCGGCGTGGAGTTCTTCCGCACCGCCCTGGTCATTATCGGGACGAGCATGCTGGTGGAAGCGGTGAGGTTCGGGGCAGCCAGCGAGGAGACACGCGCGGTGCAGCCGTCGGTGTCGTTTGGCCCGGCCCTCTTGGAAGGGATGTGCGGGAGGTCTAAGCGTGTCATCGAAGTGGCTGGACACTCATCCGTTCGTGACGACTTTGTCCGTGCTCACTGCTGTATTCCTGAGCATTTCTCTGATACTGATTTGAAAACTCTGCATGCTGAGGTTGGTGAGCCGAAACTCACTACGATAGTGCGTTCCCGTATTCCGGAGACTACGAAGGAGCGCAAGCTTCGGATTGGGAAGCGGAAACTTGAAGACTTGAAATCAGCATTCGAAAAAGAGGAATCAAGGAAGGAAAAGCGAATTGCAAGAGAGACTGCCCTCAATGACATTGTCCTCCGTTTTGATTATTCCGATAGCTTCACAAACTCGGAACTGATTAATCAAGCTCAAAAGCGTGGCAAGCGAGGTGTACAGAATGCCTCGAAATCACGGTTGATGCAAATCCTTCGTGAATTTGATAAAGCCCGCACAAAAGAAGAGCTGCAGGAGATTTGTGCCGAACGTGGGATTGAACGAAACGTTCAAAATGACCGCGTGGACTGGCTGCTGGCAGCTCTCAAGAAGCAGGATAAAAAGGATCATGCGTGATAAAATGAAAGGGCTGCTGCTACTCTTCACCCCCCCCCCCACCCCCCGCTTTGATTTCGTTGCTGGATCAATGCAGTGCCTTCAATCACACACTTCGCCCACTCCAGGAGAATATTATACAAGGCCCAATGCAGTGCGTAACGGTGAAGTACAGCCTGCGGTATCGCGAGAAGGAGTTCGGCAGCTTTGCCGAGCCGTTGCTCGTGACGAGTGTGACACGTTCGACACCGTGTGGAAGGCGTTTGAGACACGCCTTCCTCCCAAACAGGGTCGCAAAAAATCCGAGAGTGAGCGGGACTACAAGAGGCGCGTCCGAGCGATCTGGAGAGCGCACTCCTTTCTCTGTGGCAAGGACGCAGTCGTGGTTGGGTCGGTGCAGTTCGAACACGGGGAGAACACCTTGGAGATTGCAAGTGATGATACGCTCACAGCCTTCAGGGCGATGCAAGGTGCCACCCTGAAGGTGGCCCTCGACATTAAGGCGAGCGTCGACCGAGGGGTCGACGAAAAGCTGAAGAAGGCGCTGCTGGCACGGGACCCCGCGGGGTATACGGAGGTCACCGCCACACAGGCAACCTCCGCTGACAACGTCCAGGAGACGTTATCAGAGGGGATCACAACGGCACTAGAGATCTGTGTCACGGGATCCAGGCGCCCACTCTCCCTCGACGGTCTGGGGATTGTTGTTGGGCATGGTGTCGTTACCTGCAGCTGCAAGAAAAAGATTCCGAGCCACGTCGGAAAATTGAGCAGTACCGATGCATTTCTACGCCACGCAACGAGCTGCAAGACACTGAAGAAGAAGCTGGATCATCCCGACGAGCTGAAGCAGGCACCGCGCCAAAGGGCACCCCGAAAGACAGCTGCAAAGCCGGCGTCGAAACCCGCACCGAAGGCTGCCAGCGCTGCAGCACCTGAAGAACCTGCAGCACCTGAAGCGCCTGCACCCGCACTGACCCCGGAACAGCAAGAACTCCTTGAGTTTGGGAACCCGGCAAAGAGACAGAGAACTGGCTGAGGCCGGAAAAGGGGACCAAAAAATGAGACCCCCCCCCCCTTTCACTACGCACAAACTACGCAATATGGGGTCGTCAGGGGCACCAATATAGATGTCGTTATTATGCACCGGCTTATTCCTGACCCCCCGTTGAGCCTTTGAGAACCCGGGCTCTAAGATCGTTACTCCGTGGTTAGGGTGCATACGTCCTTGAGAGAGTCGCGCATGTCACTTTTCAGCCGCGCCAGCTCCGCCTTGTCTTCATCAGAGGTGGGCTCAGCTTGGCTCAGCTCCTCAAGGCACACCTGCAGTGCCTTTCCGAAGTCGGGCATGGCACCGCCAGCACCCGCGGCACCCAGGCTCTTGAGGAAGTCCTCAGGGGAAGGTGCAGCCTCGCCTGATGCACCTGCATCGCCAGCAGGGGAGCTCGAGGCCTGCCCCTGGGAGGTGAATGCGGCCATCATGTCGGCGAGCATCTTCTGCGAGTTCTGTAGTTTGGGTGGTGGGGTGCGGAAAAGGTTTGTGAGGACTTCCGAAGCAGGGTTGCTTTGAATCATCGCATAAAAACTTTGCGTTGCAAATCAGAAAAGGGAGAGAAGAACCAGCGGGTATTCGTCGATAGCGAGAACACCCCACACGCCTGCTGCGGGTGTGGTGTGTCCTGCATGATCAGCATGATCTGCACAGCAAAGTTTCCTGCGTTGTTAGCACAACTCCAAAAAGAAAAAGGTGTGGCAGTTTCAATCGTGAAGCACCGCTGATAGCATGGAGGAACTGGCTCTGCCGGAGAGGAGGTGCACAAAACAGAATGGGGCACACCTCGTCCATGCTCTCGGGGGGGCCAGGGCCTCCTGCAGACTGTGTTGCAGCGCCGAGCTCCTTCATCACGTTGAGAAGCTTCTCCTGCTCCTCTGCAGAGCCCAGCACATTCGGGTCGGCACCCTGGTCAGCACCGTCCTGCAGCCTGTGTAAGGTGATGAGGTGTTAGCACCTCCCGGGGACGTGGCGTGTGGAGGCGGGTGGCCTGGAGGATCAGGTCCCTGCCTGCCCCCGTGTCGACGATGGGGATGGCGCCTGCCGCCCCATCCTCGAGGAGGCGCAGTTCGAGGGCACGAGGTCCAGATAATGAAATATTCATATTGCGATGGCTTGTGGTGGCTTGAAATATCCCATACCCGGTGACCACATCACCAACCGCCTGCGACAGCTGCTGCATGAGCGGGTTCATGGCCGCCATAGGGCCTGATGCCGACTCATCACCCTTGCTGATTTCCTTCGTGACATTCTGCAGCAGACCCAGGCACTTTGCGAAGACCTCCTGGTCGTCGCCACCCTCGCCATCACCCTTCATCAGGTTCAGGCCCTGCTCCACCAGGTCACGCAGGTGCGCATCCTCCTCGTCAGTGTCTGTGGCGTGGTGTGGTATGTTGTGGCCTGGAGTAGGCTACGCTTGCAACCAGCAGCGGCAGGTCGGCACACATGCCACACAACAGAAACATCATGTATCCCAAAACGGCCTTCGAAGTCCGGAAGGCTCTGCCAAGCAAGCGTGCCATACCTTTGAGCTGGAGAAGAGTCCTCTCCAACAGGTTTGTCAGCTCGTCATCAGAGCCACCGTTGGCCTCAACCTTCTCCTTCTCCTTCTTGCGCTCCTCTTGGCGCTCCCTGTGGCACGGCAGTGGTGTGGTGCAGTGCGCATTGCCGCCTGAAAACAACTCTGGATATTCACCGCTGCGGGGAAGCAACACAACAAGCAACACTACAGATGAAACTCCCAAGAGGCCTTCTACATTACCCACCCGCCGACCCACCTTGATGCCCACCATGTCATACTCTTCAGCCTTGGCCTCCTGGTCGAAGCACTCTAAGGCGTCGTCAAGGAGGGCGTCCAGATCATCATCTCCGTTGTCACCCATGGCGGCACCGCCCTCCCCCTGCCCTCTCTGCCAGTGGTGGTGGTGCGAGTCCTCACTGAGGTGTGCAAAGGCGCCGCTAACGTCAAATCAGTTGGTGAGGATGGGGGTGGGAGTGGGGGGTGCCCGGACCGACCTTCTTTCCTCTCATGAAATACCACACCGACACGGCCTGGATATTCTTTCGTTTGGGACCCAGAAGCCAGCAAGCCATCCAGGCTCAGAATGAGCCAGGCCCCAGCACTGAACACCCATCGTTGGAAAAAAATAATGCGAATCACAACCACCCTCAAGCGGTTGGGCCGCTCTATTTATTGCCCCTCTGCCTGATGCCTCCACAGGCTCTGACCATCACCTGTCTTATGTTTTTTTCGAGAGAGTTTGTGTTACAGAAACCGCAGGAAACCTGTTCCGATGCAAAAGACATCCTTGCTGGAACACCACCCGCAAAACACGGAGGGCTGCTATCACAATCGGCGGCAACGCCCCGGCTCCCCTTCTTTCGGATTTGCACCATCACATTGCTATGGGCAGACACGAGGGCCTGGCCCTGTCACACACACAAGGGTTCCTTTTGGAAGGTCATGCCACTCCACAGACACAAGGCCCTATGACAGAACGACGGCTCTGTGTGAATGTCGGCTGTATCACGAATGACACCGGCCGTCTCACCGAGCTACCATTGCTTTCAGGCAGAACACTCCAGATCAGCGTGCACAACGACTGACCTGACTCTGACGAGGGGTGGTTACGTGGTTTACATCCCCTCGTCAGCAGCAATTCTCGGAAATACCCCCCCTTCCTTAGGACACCGACCAGCACCGCGATGCCAGGGGAGAAAGCAACTTGCTGTCGCTCGTCTGGCAGGAGAGGGGGGGGGGGGGATGAAGCAGGGTGTGAGGGTCACACATGACTGTAGCGATCACATTCGTGCCTGCTTTGAGACTGCAAATATGGTTGCACACGGGGGAAGAGATGAGAGGGGGGGGGTCGGGGTGGCATATAACTAGAACAGAAATTCCACTCGCGAATTATGCAAGGTGTGAGGTGGGACATGTGCAATGAATTTACTTAAGGAGTCGGAGGGGGGGAGGAGGAGGGCGGAGCGGGGGTTTAATTGTCGGGGGGGGGGGGGGGTGGGTGGGGGAGGGAGGGAGCCCGAAGTGTAAAACAAAATCTTGTTTAGGGGGGGGGGGGTTGATTTTTTTTGGCATCGACGACCTCCAGCCTGACGTACAAGACGACCAGACCGTGACGTACACAGTGTTGCCTTAGAAAGGCGTTGTTCTCACTTGGGCTTGATTTTTTTGTGGTGCAACAACGGGAACAACTCACAAGTTCAGGAGCAACACACACACGGAGAGAAGATACGGTTCCCACACAATCCGTGAAATTGTGCGGCGAACGAATGAAGCAACGCAGACCTGTGGAATACGACAGGGTCAACCAGGTGATATGTCAATCGACAACAGTCCGCCTGACATGCACTTGATTTGTACGCGACTTATTCTGATTCCGAATGCTTTAGGTCTCAAAACGGACAAAAACAGAGAGGAGAGCGCACGACGAACTCGCACAGACCCTTCCAACTCGGCCCCCCCACACACAACTGGCGGGACCCACAGAGAGCACTACGACAGAAGGGTCCAGGGTAGAGGGTAGGGAGGAACGAACCAGCCCCTCACCCAACAATTCACGCTATGCCATCACAGACACGGGAGAAAGTTGGGGGAGCAGGGGCTGGAGGTGCAGTTTTGTATTTCCCCCAAAAAATCAGGGCTTCAGGCTTGTGGGAGGGGGGTGGGGGTGGGGGGATAATGCACGCGCCGCACACCCACACCAGATGGATGCCACTCTAGAAGGGGCGGGGGAAGAACATCCAAGAGCGCTTGCTGTACTCCTCCCAGCCGGCGTGGCGGCTAATCGACTTGTCCTTCTTGATCATGTTGGGCAGCCACATGCCGCCAACGTTGAACAGGAAGTAGGCCCAGGACAGGGGCTCACACGTCAGGGCAGCAAAGCTGCCGTAGATCAGCGCCTCCCCGAGGTAGTTGGGGTTGCGCGTGGTGCTGAACATCATGTCGGTGATCAGACCCCTCTTGTGCTGCAGGCGGACGTGCTTCTGCATGTCGCTGGTAAAGTGCAGGAAGACACCCAGGCTGTAGACAAACGTGGCCACACCCAGGAGCCACTTCGGGGCCTCGAACCGGTTCTTGCAGATGATCCAGATGTTCGCCCAGTACCCCGCGAGGGCGCCGAAGATGCTCAGCCCGGTGAACGGACCCATCAGGCGCCCGAGAAGGTCAAACGGGTTCAGCCCGCCCTTCTTCGCCTCCTCCAGAGCCTCGCCCTTCAGCGTGTTGGGGCGCTCCCATGCCGCGTCGGGGAAGATCATGCTCTTCAGCACCCACAGCACGCCGTAGGAGCCGTGCAGCCCGAAGTAAGTCCAGGCGGTGTTGTTCTCCCACGCGTCGAACTTGTGCATCACACCCAGGCACACCACGGGGGTGAGACCCTTCGACGCATCGATAAAGTGCTTCCACTTCAGCTCCATTATGTCGCGGTGTGTGTGGTGTTTCTGATTGGGTTGGGTTGAGTTGGAGAAGAAGCGTTTGATGGAATTCATAACGTATCAACACAATATGCCCCCCTCTCCGTCGAGGGGAGGCGAGGGTGTGGGGGTGGGGTGGTGGTGGGGAGTAGGCGGGGGTTGGTTCGTTCGAGGTTATTCCCCGCCCCTCCGGTGGCACGTGGGGGGAGGATCCTGGCCCTGCTGGAGGTGCGCAGGTGTTGCCGCCCGACTATGCGGGGCACACAGGCACCAGGGGAGAGGGGGTGGCTCCGATGCGAAAAAGAATACTGCCGCATGGCACCCCCACCACCCCCACCACCCCGCTACTCTGCCCCTCCTCTCCCCGCCATCCACCCCAGTAGGGCAGGCAGCACCCAGCACCCAGCTCCTGTGCAGCACTTCGGAGGACCATCACCCTTAGCCCTCCCTTAACAGGTGTGCGCACGTCTGTGGCACGAAACAGGTTCTCTTCGCAACGCTTGGCCTAGCGTCCAAGAGGCTGGCTTCCGGCTGCAGGTGGGCGTTCGGCTTCCGGCTGCAAAGAGGTGCGGGGGTGGGTGGAGTGAGTCTCCGCGTGTGGGCACCCTGCAACTCCTGCATACACAGGGTGTGCGTGAGAGTGTGTGAGTGCGTGTTTGACACCAGAGTTTCATTGCGGCGTTCCCCAGGCTAGAGTTCTGGCCAGGCCCGGCCCGACTGTGAGTATTGGCGTTCGCAGTGGAACAGGGAACACCCTATCTGCCCCCAACCCCTGCCGTTTCTCCCAGAGAGGTGCTGCTGTCTGCCCAGCCGTGCCAAGCCGTGCTCAACACACCTCTTCAGCAAGCGTGCCCGTTAAATGTGGGAAGGGCAACAGCCAATTTCGCAAGAGGAATAACCCAGTGCCCCCCCCCCCTCCTTCTGATGAAACGCACGCAACCACCTCCCCCCCAACCCCAGCCCCCTGAGCAAGAGAGAACAGTCGGAACCCCTTCGCAGCCCTCATCTCGCTCGCCGATCTTCAAAGCGCTTGTCAGGGTTTGTCCGAAGCTCGAGGATCGACCGCACATCATGCACACACTGCAGGGCTTCGAGGAGGGGCAGCAGCTTCAGAAGCTCGGTGTCATCCTTCGCATGATGCGCGTGGAAGGAAGGGATAGGTATTGCGTTGTCAGGGTTCATTCGATACGACGCGGGGTGGTTGTCGATGATGATGTAGTTGGAGAAGAGGTCCGGACGGGGCCCGCTGAGACGGCTCAGGTTTTTGACGTAGTTTCCCGACTCATAAATGCAGTCGTTGCGGAAATACTTCTTCCGGATCACCTTCCCCCTGTCGATTTTATGAATGATGGGCATGGCATACTCCTTCGTCGCCGCAGTGAATATTGCGACGGTATACCACTGCGACACATGCTCCAGAAAATACTGCAGGTAGGGCCTCTCACAGACAAACATCGTATTGTACATCCCCCCGCTCCCAGGAATCGCCACGTCAAAATGTGTCGGATCCAACGGTGTGACGGAAGCGTGAACCAGGGTCTCGTCCAGATCCAGCACCAGAATTTTCTTATTCTTCACCGGCCGCCGCACCATCTGCAGCAGGCGGAATGCCACCTCCGGCGGAGCGTCAGGCGGGCTCTCCCTGAAGGGAGTCCCCCCAAGGGATATCCCCACTATCCCGATCAGCAGGCGCACGGTCGATATGCACCAGTCCTGTGTCCAGGCCACCAGGGCATCTATCAACCGCCACATCGGGGGAAGAGGGCAGCCGGAGGCAGCACCCCCCCCACCCACCCCCCAGGTGTGGTTAGGGGGGAGGGATGCACGGGGCGGCCCGGAGCAAGGGGGGGGGGGGCAGGGGAGAGAGGGGGTCAGCCCTCAAAGAGCCCGCTCCGGTCCCACACCCCTCTACCTGGCCCGGGTCTGGGTGTGGTGGATATAAAGGCGGGGATTAAGGGGGGGGGGGGAGGAAGAGGAGAAGAAGGGAGGGAGGGAGGGGTGGGGGAGGGTGTGGGCACCACTGCGTTGGCCTCTGGGGTGGTGTAGTGTCTAGACAAAGACATTTTTCTTCGTTTCGTGCCAGCCATTTTTTTTTTGCGAGGGGAAGGGCATTTCCCCTTCGCCTTCGCCCCGATGGAGACTCCTTGGCACGGAGTGCATCACACAAGAACCCCGGACAGCTCCCCCCCCCCCCACCACACTCCCACCCCCACCCCCCGCCCTGCGAAGAGAACATTCGCACTGGTCGCTTCGCGTGGAACTCGCATGGAGACACGCATCCACGTTCAAACGTATCTCTCTCGCTGCCTCTCTCTCATCCCACACCAACAGCCGGGCCACCCCTCTCTGCCTGCAGTGCCTACGCTGTGGCTAGAGAGGCAGTGGAGAAGGCAGCCAGGCAGAGAGACCCCACGCAGCTTTCGGAGCCGGAGTGGGGGAGGTGCAGAGCGAAGCAGGAGAACATAAGGAGGAAAGGAGTTTGGCCTCCCTACTTGGAGCTGGGTTGGGGGAAACGCAGCGCGTCAAAAATATCTAGCGCGAATCAATCTAGTTTGTTGCAAACCGGGTGGGTGCTGCTGGGAGGGGGGACGGGGCACGGAGTGCGGGGTACGGGAGATACGGGCCACGTTTTGAGAGGTCGGCTTAACACCCCTCTGCGTGGATCACGCCCAACACATTGAGTGAAAGCCATATTTCTAACGTGCCGATTTTCCCCTTTGGGTTACTTTAGGCCATCCCCCCCTCCCCGCGCCGCCTGGAAACTTCAGGAGGTGCAGCACGAACAGACACACCCCTTTCCCCATGCTGCACAGCACTGAACATCCTGCGTGCGTGATGTGTGCGCCTGTCTTTGAAACCAGACCTCCCACATCTCCCCCGCGCCACCACGCTGCTGTGTACGCCTTTGCCACACGCGTATTACAGGTTTGCGTGAGGGGCAAATGAGAGAACAAAACCCACTGCAGAACACCAACATCATCAACACAATAAGTATACCCCACCCACCCACCCCCTCCTCACTCCTGCACACCGGCAGGGGGAGGCGGTATCCGAGGTGGGGTCACTGGGTTCCCCTCTGCCCGCTGCTGCTGCTGCTGCTGCTCCCTCCCTGCTGCGGGGGCCTCTTCCTCCTGCCCGCCCTGCACACGTTGGGGCTGGAGTGTGTTGGCTGCGTCAGAGGGCTGGGCAGCAGGGCTTCCAGCAGCATCCACCACAACCGCCACATCGGGTCGGCTGAAGCTGCTCGGGGTGGCCCCGCCGGCAGCACCGCTGCGAGGTGCCGGTGTCGCCTCGGCAGGCGACATCGCAGGCAGCGTCAGGGTGTCGCTGCAGAGGGAGGGGGGCACGGCGGGGGACTGGCAGGGCGGCATCTCCACAGAGCCAGAACCTCCTGCACCTGCAGGGAGGAGCCCGCTGGCACCCACACCCACACCGATGAGGGTGCGCTGCGGTGTCTTGACTGCGTAGCGCGAGTTAAGGTCGTTCAGCACGTCGTGCATGTCTGCCGTCCGCCGGGCGTGGTGTTGGTGGTGGTCGGGCTCCCTCAGCAGCGGTGCGACGTACCGCTTCTCCAGGTTGAGGCATTTCCGGAAGATGGACCGACTCGGGGCCTGCGGGGTGGCGGGGTCGCTCCCCTCCTTCTCCGCCTCCTGCTCCGCCTCGACGTGGAGCCCCAGCAGCCTGAATATCACGCCTGCAAAGTTTCCAAAAACCCCGACGGTCACCAGGATGACAACCAGGCTGGTGGAGACAAACTGATGCCCCGTCACGATATCCCCATTGTCACGCGATGCGAGGGCCAGGCCGAATGCGATGGCCCCCCTCAGGCCTGTGAGAGTCATGAAGATCTGTGCAGGCATGGAGACCCTCTCCTGTGTGGACACAAGGTTGAACAGCCCGACAAGAGGGAACACCGTGAGCAGACGGGAGAGGAAGATGACGAGCAGGACACATATGGTGAATTCAAACTTCCACTCGTGGTCGAATGACCAGAGGGCCAGGCCCAGGAAGCTGAAAACATAAGTCTCTGCAACATCGGCGGCGAAGTGATACAGCTGTGGGGCAGAGACCTGCGCCACCGTGCTCATGTTGTGCCAGGTGTAGTGGCACAGCGTCCTCCCGCAGATAAACAGCGACATAATCCCCGACAGCCCCATCGCCTCTGAGATGTAGTAGGACCCGAGCCCAAAGAGGGTCAGGATGGTCAGCTCCGCCTCCGGCCTGTCCGTAAGCTTGATATACTTCAAGATAACCGCGGAGAATGCGGCTAATGCCCATCCAATGATGACAGATGCGATGGTGATGTAGATGAAATAGAGTATGGCTCCCAGGATAGACTCTAAATCGACGGACCGGCCATCCGTGAGGAATTTCAGGAAAACCTTGTAGAGCACAATCGCAACTGCGTCGTTGAGGACGGATTCCCCAAAGATAATGTAATAGATGCGTGGGGGGCGGGTGCGGAACATGGACCCGAGCACAGAGAGCACCGCGACAGGGTCGATGGCAGAGAGGATGGCGCCGAAGCACATCGACTCCCAGATGGGGCGGTCGCTGAGTGGGGTGTAGAATTTGCGTGCAATCTCATAGGTCAGGACTCCGATGAAGACAGCGGTGAACAGTGTGCCGATGACAGCCAAGGAGAGGATGAGGGGGAGGTTGGTAACGACCCCTTTGTGCCTGAGGGAGAACCCCGCCTCGAAGATAATGGGAGGCAGGATGTAGTTGGTGAAGGTGGTCTCATCGAAGCGGACAGCGCCGGTGAAGGTCTCGCCTGCGATTGCTTTGATGATGCCACCGACAACGACACCGACGAGAATCGTCACAAATGACTCGCTCAAAATCTGAATCTCATGCTTCCGGAGCATCCGCTTGCTGAGAACCGACAGCACGATAATCAGGCACACCACCATCAGCACGGTGCTCTCCTCCGCCTTCTCCTCCACGACAGTCACATTGAAGGGCATGCCGCCGCCAGGGGCAGGGCGGGGACCGGGTGGTCAGGGCAGGGTGCTGCCGTAGGGTGTCCACGGCAGCAGCTGAGCGTGCCAAGGCTCCGGAGAGACTGTTGTGTGTGTGGGGGGGTCTGCCCTCCTGGAGTGGCGGGTGGGTGGGTGGGGGTGGAGGAGGAGCAAGGATGTGTAGGGGAATGCGAGAAGTCGCTGGGAGATTGTGTGTGGCAGGAGGGCATGTGCAGCCATGTGCAGCTGGGTGTGGTGTGGTGTGGTACCAGAGAGACAGCAAAGCGAGTGGGTTGTGAGGAGGGTGGGGGTCCGCACTGGTAATTCGTCTTGTGGTGGCACGTGCCTTCCGGTTGCGTCAGCTTCTCCCGCTCGAGGTGCGGGAGCTGACTTGGGTGACAGCGGTTTGACAGTTGCCGTCACCACTGGCTGTGGTGGCCGTGCTATTTCGGGTTCTTTCACTTTCGGGTAGGATCTGTTTGTTGTCTGTTGCGGTGCCGTGGTGTGCTTGTGCCACCCCACAGCGTGCTTTGTGTGCCAGATCTGGGCACACCGTCCCGATGCACTGCACCACACACTTGCGTGTGGGCTGCAGCTCTGATGATCAAGTCAAAAGGGTCGGATGTTGGAAGGAGCGGGAGTGAGGTGGAACTGCTGCTGATGCCTACGTGAAGGAAACACCCCACCACAAAACTTGCTGTGGTGTGAACTCATGTCTGTTGGTGTTTGTGTGTCGCGAACGGCACAGCTGCAGAAACCACCTAAACACAGGGATGAACGTCAAAAACACACAAATGTGCGTGAAAAGGATGATGCGTGTGCGTGATTCGGAAAAGAGACGAATCCATCGCAACACAGAGCTTGTTTGCTTCAGAGGGTTCTGCGTTTACAAGACACAGACGGTGCCTTCGCACAACCCTCGTCAGCCACATTCAAACATTGCATGATCAAAACGAAACACCGTCGTGTGTACCTGCACAGGGTTCTGTCCACCCCTGCCCAGCACGTGCCCTGTCAGAGGAACACATGCACCCGGCAGTGACGCAGAACACTGCACATGCACAGAGAGGTGTCGTAATGCAGCGTGTGGGTGCACGCGTGCGTGTGGGCTGCAGCAAGTGCAGTCATCACCGCCACAGCTGAGGTGCTGGCAAAGAATAGCAGAAATAGAAAAGCGGATTGGCAGAGGGTGAGGAGGGGGAAAGGCAATGCAGTGCTGTGACAGGATACGACTTGCTGTGCAACAAGTCACATATCAGTTCGCTTACTGCTCTTTGGGAGCGCACACAAGCGGTGCGTCGGCAATGCCCTCACACCCACCCTCCAGCCCACACTTGCTGCACTCCAGACCCTCCTGGCACTGGTCTGTGTAGCACGGAGCCCACCACTGCCCGCACATCTTCCCCTCACCCACACGGTCCACGCACAGGCCGATCGTCGCACTGCACTCAGTCACGCTCGTCTTCGCCAGACGGCAGATCTGGTTGCTGTTGCACGGGCACCCAGGCTCGCCAGGCTTGCACCACGGCTGGCACGTCACCGTCGGCTTCACGCACGTCCCGTCCAGGCACACGAGGTTGTCGCTGCAGACGTTGGGCTTGCACCACGGCTCGACCTCACCGCACGCGCCACCCACAGGCACGCGCTTCACGCAGCGCGACTCCGTGTCGCACGTGTTGTCGGGGAGCACCGCCGTCTGGCACACCTCACCCGCATCGCACTCCTCGTCGAACACACACTTCTTGGCAGGCAGCGGCGTCGGCAGGGGCGTGCGCGGGTCAGCCTTGCAGAACCTGATCCAGGGGAAGCGCACGTGCCCGACACACGAGTATGCGGGAGGGCACTGCCTGTCGCTGTAGCAGCGGCGTGCCGACACAACCGGCAGCAGGCATGCCACGAGGACCAGGGCCTTGACAGACATACTGATGGTGATGAGGAAGGAAGGGTGGTATCTGTGGTGTGCGTGGGTGGTGTGTGCTTGACGTGGTGTGGTGGGTCCTTAGTGCAGCCGCACGGTGGGTGCCTGGTGCAGCTACAGGCATGCTGTCTCTTGCAACCTTTTATCGGACGGGCCGGGACAGAGAGACCGGTCGTCCCCGGAAGGTTGCTCGTGCTCATGCGTGCAGCCTCCTGTGTGTCCACAGCACAGGTCAGCAGTGTTAAGTCATGCGTGTGTCTTCCGCCTTCAGCGGTGCTGTCGGATTTCAAGGATTATAATTGGTATCATCATTCCTCCTACACCAACATCCACCTCTCATAGACCACATCCAGCAACAGAACGGACAGGGTCAGGGGGGGGGGGGTGCAGCCTTCCCGCCCAGCTCAATGGTCTTCTGGTCTCCAAGCCCCTCACCGACGAGCAAGGCAGAAGCTTCCGCCAGTGCACCAGCGGTGTGTCACCTATTGCTCCTTAGTTCATTTGGTCACGTTTCCCGTTTCCTGTACAACCCTTGCACATATGTGTGGCCCAACGAATGGAGGCCTGCCTGGCTGAACTGACATCCGGAACCGTGCCGCAACCAGCAAGACAAGGTAATCATAAAAGAACACAGAACCACGTCAGACGCGAAACGGTGACGACGGTCTGGGAACCGCAAACACCACCCCCCGACTGGACTGTTTCCATCCGGTGGTGTCGCCAATGGGAAGTCCCCTCACACTGGCCTCAGTGTTAGGAAGATTCAAGCAGGAGCACACAGGTGTCTCTGGTGGCCCCTCTTTCCTCCAACAGAACCGATTCCCCCCTGCAGCTTTTTGCGAAAGACGGCCGCTGCCCCCTCCCCCCTCGCCCCCTCGCAGGCACAAGAGTTCAGCAATGCCTGCGACCCCCCTGCCACCAACGGCAGACCACTTGCATGTGGGTTGTGTCCCGTGCACCACTGGAGCCAGTGAATTGCTCAAGACAGACAAAAAAATCAGAACAGAAAGGGATACCAGAGCACAGGCAGGCGCAGGGTGGGGTTGCGGGGTGCCCTCACGACGCCACCCACCCCGCCCCTTTATCGGTGGCAGCGGGGGGTAGCCCCTCTTGGCACCGCCACTGAGCCTGTTCCCACCCAGAGGGGGACAGAGAGGAGATACAGACACCCCATTCACCGAGACGGCAGTTCTTCCGCCATGTGGAATATGGTTCGTTCACGGAAAAAAGGGCGGAAAACAGTAGAATTCTCCCTCGTCTGGGAGCGTTTTTTGCATTTTCTCTGAGGAACGTGTTGCAGCTCCAAATACGGCACAGCGGTTAATTTTATTGCGAGAGTGTAATGGCCGTCGGTCAACAGAGCACAACATAAAATGCACGAACCCCCCCCCCCTTCCCACCCCCCACCCCCACCCCGCAACAGCACTGCAGCTGTCCCTTACCCTCACCCTTACGCCCTCCCGCCCTACTCAACGCCATGACGTGCCAAGAGGTGGGAAATGGGTGGGAGGGATGGGGGTGGGCAAGATGCTTGTTCGAACGAGTGGGTATTACTCGAGAGCGGCTGGTCAAGACGACTGCTTTTCAGGCGCCTCGCCAGTGGCGTTCTTCTCCGACGGGGGTGACTTGGGAGATGCAGCGGTGGCTGCATCCGACTTCTTCGAGTCAGCTTCCCCGCTGCTGGTGGAGGAGGCTGAGGTGGTGGTGGTGGTGGCGGTGGCATTCACCGAAGCATTCTTCCCCTCCGCTGCCTCGGCGACGGCAGTGGGTGCAGGCTTCTCCGTCGCACTTTTCTTCGCCTCGGGCTCCTCGGCAGACTTGTTGGAAGCGGCAGGCTTCTCTGTCTTCACCTCCGTGGTAGTTGCGTTGCTCGTCTTCGTGCCCTCCTCGTCAGAGGGTGTGGTGGCTGCCTTCTCGGTCAACCGCTTCGACTTCTTGACAGGTGTCCTGTCCTCTGAGTCCCCGTCGTAATCACTAATAGAAGTCTTCGCCTTTGCCTTCTTTCGCGTCGTGGTAGCGCCCTCTTCCGAGTCATCGGAACCGAGGAGCTCGTTGACGGTCGGGTCGATGATCTCTTTCGCCGGGGCGAGTTCCTGTGAAGGGGAAAGTAACAGGCAGAGTATTTCAAACTTGGGTAAAAAGCCCCGAATTGCTGCGAAGAAACCCGGTGTGTCCCTCTCCTTCTGCCGGTGCTCTGCCAGGCCTGTGAGGCTGTACCCAAAGCACGCGAGTCATACCTTCTGCTTGGCCCGCAGATTGCGGGTCTCCTGTGCCTGCTCCTCGCGCAGCTTCTCCTCAGCCTTCCTCCGTTCTTCTGCGCGATCCTGAATGACACGCTTGGCCTCGATGCGCTTGACGATGGCTTCGTTCTCGAGACGCAGGGCACGGATGTAGCCCTTCAGAACCTTCAGACTCTGCTTGTGCCGGGCTGTCGGGAGAGGAGGGAAGAGTTCCAAAGATCACCCCATGATATGAACAGAATCAAAGGAGGTGTGTTGATGTTCAATCTCAACTGTGTAGGTCGCAGCATGACCAGCACGAACACGACACGTACCACTCCGAGGAGCAAACCGGCTCTGCCCTTGATCCGGTCTAAATCCAAGTCTAAAAGCCGTGGTAGCCGTGGCAGGCAGACACGAGCCTGCCCTTCCGAACAAATCCTGCGCACAAAGTTGCTGAACAAGAGGGTTGCCCCAAGGGATTGGTGACATTGCATACTTTGAGGAACCTTCAAGGCGAGAGAGAAGTTCGTCACCTCTTCACGGAGACGTTCGATACCCTGCATGGTGGGGTGTGTTGGCCGCAAGTCGGAACATCACGTGGCAGGGGTTGGGCAGCGCATGTGTGTATGAGCACCAGTTGTGTGGGACATCTCTCATGTGTGTCTCGACACTACTCGGCATCTCGAGATGTAAGTCTCGGGAAGAAGCATGACAGATGGAGGCAAAGAACGACAGAGGGCATTTGGTGCATACAAGTGCTTGCTCAGAGACACTACTCCGGAGCTTGACGAGTTTATCCTGGCACGCATCGTGCCGTTTGGTCTGCTCCTTGATCAGGTGTGCAGAGACCTCCTTCTGCTTCTGTGTCGAATCAATAGCGGAGGTCAGCAGGCTGTTGTCGCTCTCCTGCGACGTCACCCCACTCCGTGCAGCCATCCTCCGCGCCTCGCAGGTCTGGTAGCGCTTCTCCATCAGGGAGACCACACGCTTGCCATAGCCCTCGATCACCTCCAGCCTGTTGTCCTCAGCGAGGCTGCCCATGTTGTACCCCATCACGAACAGAAGGAGCAACCCAATGGCACCCATGCCGCCGAAGACCTTCCAGCGAAGCTGCTGGATGTCCGACATCTTTTCAGAGACCCCGCACTCACCGGGGCGCCCGCAGGGTGCTGCGCGAACCCTGCGGGCGCGAACCCGAGAAAAGGCGGGAAGAAGAGCCGCCAGGCGAGACCTGGGGAAAACAGGCCACGTGCCTCACAGAGAGACTGGCGAAGCGCCCCGCAGTGCACGGGGGTGTGCGTCAAGAAGGCGCCTGGTAGACGACCCTCGGGGGCGTGCCCACCGTTGTGTAGGGGTGTCGAGTCTGTGCAGGGGGGTGGGTGGGTGTGGGGTGGAGTGATGGCGGTCACGTGGTTCCCAACATGAGCCAGGGAGAACAGTGGCAGGACTGGGGGAGGAGAGGAGAAGGTGGCTCGAAAAAAAGATAAGGCTGTTGTTTGTGCGCCAAATCCGGGCAAAACAAAAGCAACTCCGCAGCCTGATGAGGAGGTTGAATTTGTTGCCCAAGCGCTGCCTACTATCTTTTTGACACTGACAGGTTCCCTGTTGTGGTAAAATAGCGTGTGGAATGTGATTCATGTAGTGTGGTGGGTGCTTGGTGCAGCTACAGGCATGCTGTCTCTTGCAACCTTTTATCGGACGGGCCGGGACAGAGAGACCGGTCATCCCCGGAAGGTTGCTCGTGCTCATGCGTGCAGCCTCCTGTGTGTCCACAGCACAGGTCAGCAGTGTTAAGTCATGCGTGTGTCTTCCGCCTTCAGCGGTGCTGTCGGATTTCAAGGATTATATAAGGTGTCATCATGCGCAGCATGGAGGGCGGTGGCGGGTGTAGTGTGGTGTGTCAGAGAGACAACATTCCAAGCAGAGCTCAATACTACTGACCCCTCCGCAACAAGTGCGGAAGAGAGGGCAACCTGCAGGAAACCCACCTTGCCCAAGAGGTGGAGAAAGGGTGGCTGGACGGACCGTACACTGTTGACGAGCTGCCCGTCGAAGACTTCATACCAATAAGACGATACGTGGTGGTGCAGGGCGACAAGCACAGAGGGTGTGACGACGGCAGGGCCACCAACCAACAAGGTGACGAGAATTCACACACCGAAATAATAAAAGCGACAAAAAATCTTCGCGCGGAAAAACAAAGACTTGGAGGCGGGTGGGTTGTGAGGAGGGTGGGGGTCTGCTCTGGTAACCCGTCTTGGGGTGGCACGTGCCTTCCGTTTGTGTCAGCTTCTCCCGCTCGAGGTGCGGGAGCTGACTTGGGTGACAGCGGTTTGATAGTTGCCGTCACCACTGGCTGTGGTGGCCGTGCTATTTCGGGTTCACTTTCGGGTAGGATCTGTTTGTTGTGCGTTGCGGTGCTGTGGTGTGCTTGTGCCACCCCACAGCGTGCTTTGTGTGCCAGATCTGGGCACACCGTCCCGATGCACTGCACCACACACTTGCGTGTGGGCTGCAGCTCTGATGATCAAGTCAAAAGGGTCGGATGTTGGAAGGAGTGGGAGTGAGGTGGAACTGCTGATGATGCCTACGTGAAGGAAACACCCCACCACAAAACTTGCTGTGGTGTGAACTCATGTCTGTTGGTGTTTGTGTGTCGCGAACGGCACAGCTGCAGAAACCACCTAAACACAGGGATGAACGTCAAAAACACACAAATGTGCGTGAAAAGGATGATGCGTGTGCGTGATTCGGAAAAGAGACGAATCCATCGCAACACAGAGCTTGCTTGCTTCAGAGGGTTCTGCGTTTACAAGACACAGACGGTGCCTTCGCACAACCCTCGTCAGCCACATTCAAACATTGCATGATCAAAACGAAACACCGTCGTGTGTACCTGCACAGGGTTCTGTCCACCCCTGCCTCGCACGTGCCCTGTCAGAGGAACACATGCACCCGGCAGTGACGCAGAACACTGCACATGCACAGAGAGGTGTCGTAATGCAGCCTGTGGGGTGCATTCACCACCGCCACAGCTGAGGTGCTGGCAAAGAATAGCAGAAATAGAAAAGCGGGTTGGCAGAGGGTGAGGAGGGGGAAAGGCAATGCAGTGCTGTGACAGGATACGACTTGCTGTGCAACAAGTCACATATCAGTTCGCTTACTGCTCCTTGGGAGCGCACACAAGCGGTGCGTCGGCAATGCCCTCACACCCACCCTCCAGCCCACACTTGCTGCACTCCAGACCCTCCTGGCACTGGTCTGTGTAGCACGGGGCCCACCACTGCCCGCACATCTTCCCCTCACCCACACGGTCCACGCACAGGCCGATCGTCGCGCTGCACTCAGTCACGCTCGTCTTCGCCAGACGGCAGATCTGGTTGCTGTTGCACGGGCACCCAGGCTCGCCAGGCTTGCACCACGGCTGGCACGTCACCGTCGGCTTCACGCACGTCCCGTCCAGGCACACGAGGTTGTCGCTGCAGACGTTGGGCTTGCACCACGGCTCGACCTCACCGCACGCGCCACCCACAGGCACGCGCTTCACGCAGCGCGACTCCGTGTCGCACGTGTTGTCGGGGAGCACCGCCGTCTGGCACACCTCACCCGCATCGCACTCCTCGTCGAACACACACTTCTTGGCAGGCAGCGGCGTCGGCAGGGGCGTGCGCGGGTCAGCCTTGCAGAACCTGATCCAGGGGAAGCGCACGTGCCCGACACACGAGTATGCGGGAGGGCACTGCCTGTCGCTGTAGCAGCGGCGTGCCGACACAACCGGCAGCAGGCATGCCACGAGGACCAGGGCCTTGACAGACATATTGATGGTGATGAGGAAGGAAGGGTGGTATCTGTGGTGTGCGTGGGTGGTGTGTGCTTGACGTGGTGTGGTGGGTCCTTAGTGCAGCCGCACGGTGGGTGCCTGGTGCAGCTACAGGCATGCTGTCTCTTGCAACCTTTTATCGGACGGGCCGGGACAGAGAGACCGGTCGTCCCCGGAAGGTTGCTCGTGCTCATGCGTGCAGCCTCCTGTGTGTCCACAGCACAGGTCAGCAGTGTTAAGTCATGCGTGTGTCTTCCGCCTTCAGCGGTGCTGTCGGATTTCAAGGATTATAATTGGTGTCATCATGCAGTGCAACCTTGCAACCACTCGTGCGAGTAGGGCTACGCCTCATTTCGACCAACATACAAGGCACCTGGGGAGGAGGGAGAGTTCACATGGCCACCGCACCGGGCAACACTCGCAGCCACCTCCTTCATGTTTAGTTTCGTTGAGAAGTCACACTGACAGAATGCGAAGATAATACTGGCATCATGCCTCCGACACTTTGTCCGATACACTGTCCGCTGACCCTTCCGGGGCCACAGATACACCACTCTCTTGAACCCGGGGCACACCCGTGCCGCGAGCCACCACACAGACACACACCCCGTCATCTTTCTGAAGCAGTCGAGAACTCACCGAGCGCACCCCGCTCTTGGTGATCTCTACAATCGCCACAACGTGGGGCAGGCTCCAGGAATCCGTATCTAACAACCTGTCACCCCCCCTCCCCCTCTCAGCAAGAGGGGCCCATTCCTATTGGGGTCATCCAAGGTGACTACACCTCTCTCCCCGCCCCCCGTCCTGCGGTCCCCCCTCCCGGGGTGTGAAGTAGTGAAACCCCTAAAACACCACAGTGAGCAGGGGGGGCGGGGGGCGGGGCGGGACGGCCCTGTCGTGAGGCAATTTTCCTTTAAAAACAACACGCGCCTTCAACAGACACAAAACCGATCCCCCCCCCCGCGTTCCACTTTGGGAGAAACCTTGCCTCCCCCCCCCCTCCCTGACCACCTCCCTTCCCCTCGGATGGATAACAAGATCACAGGCAGGAGTGGGGGGGGGGGGAGGGGAGCAGTCGCATAAACCTCGAGAATACGGTGGTGCTCTCAGAACATGCTCAGAAATGCAGCGGGTCGTGCGGCCTCACAGCAGAGGTGGCAAAGGCGCAGAGTTTGACGCACAGAGGGAAGGGCCCTCTGGTGTGTGTTATTTCGATTTGTGTCGGGAAGAGGGGGGAAGGGCAGGCAAGGAGAAGGCGGAAGGGGAAGATGCTGCTGATGTAGTGTGAAGAAGCTGGGGGATCGACACCCCCCCCTACACTCACACCCACACAACACCCACCAGTAGCTACAATTAAAAGGCCCATTCCGATCCGAATAGAAAAGGGATTTCACTCAGGCGTACACATCTTGTCAGCCAGGAGGGGCCATGTCAGAGACCGCATTTCTGCATAGCCACTTCTCCTCCCCTCAGACATCCACTGCTGCAGGCAAATCAGAAGTTGAACCGGAAAATCAGTTGTCGCCTGCCACCCCCTTTCCCATCACATCCCCTGACATACAACAGCAGAGTATGGCTATCTCGTCATGGGCTGGGGAGTGCACCGCTGTGGGTACTGCTGTGTGAAGCCGGGATTCGATATTCTGGATTCAGGTCACAGCATGAAGCACAGCCATGATTCAAACCCCAGGGGAGAGACACGCATAAAGAGAGACACGCGTGGTGCGGAGACTGCTCCCCAGGCTGGGGAAATGCATCTAAGAAAGGCTGAGCCCACCGCAGCCGGACAAAGCACGATGCGGCCATATTTTTGCAATGCGTGGCGTGTCGCTGAATAAAGGCAGAACCACTTGGAGCACAGGGCACACCCGCTTTCCGACCGATGCGAATCATGCAAAAAAAAAGGAGTTTGCTTTCAACGAGGGCCTTCCCTGCACCCTCCTTGGAGGCAGGGCACCAAGGGTGATGTGCTGGATCTATGCCGGCACCCTGCTCCCACCTTGCCTTGTCGGCCTGTCGCATTGTGGATTGCCCAAAAGGGGACGACACGGCGTTTCGCGTGGAAGAGAGGGCGAGAGCGAGAGAGAGATAGTAAGAGATATAAACAGAACAGAACTATCTGTGCCCCCGCTGGATCGTGAAGTGACAGTTGCTGCCGAAAGTTGCCTTTGTTGGGAACGCAGACCCCACTCTGTCTCTCACCACTCCCCAGTAGCAGTGACGAGAGGCGCAGGGCCCGCAAGATCCCAGCCTCAATGCCACAGAAAAATCCCCCCCCCCCCAGTTTGGCCATGCCGAACTAACAAAAACAAATGCTGGAACAACGGACAGATGGAACCGTAATAACATATGAATCCCTTGGGGAAAGGGTTTCCGGGGGGCATATTTTTTTTGCCGGGAATGCTGTTGTGGTTAAAAGACTTTTCAGCAATCCCCTCTGCGGGGCGGGGGGGTGGGGAGTAGAAGTAGAGAAAAGTAAAGCACAGGCTTCGACCCCCACCCCTCCCGCCCCACTTCACTCGGTAGGCACCTTGGTGGCGGGGAGGAGGGGGGTGGCGCTGAGTTTCGCTGGTGTGGACTGGGGAACAGGAAAAACGGGTTCTGATCCACCCCCTTCTGGCACACATGGCGTGTGAAAATACACGCCACGAATTGAAAAAATATAACCCCTTTTGGAAACGTCTCTGTCTGCCCCCGGCAGACACACCCGACCTTCCCCCACTTCTTCTTTTGCCTGGTGTTGGCAATCACAACCTACGAAAGCTGGCCGCTGCTTGCCAGCCAGATCGAGCCCACCGCCGTTCCTTTTTCATCCGGCTGCACAACGCATTTGCGGGGGAGGGGGTGAGTGGGTGGGGATCCGGGAGGGGAGTGGTGTGGGGGCGTGCCAAATCAATGACACCACACACACAGCATCACACGGCCTTTTCAAAAAAAGGAAAAACCACACGTTCCCAGATGTTATTCTGGCCACTCTTTGTGTGTTTGATTCTTTTTGTACACCGCGCCTCTGCGATCTAAACACCCCAAGGGAGGGGATCTCAAGGGGGGAACCCCCCCACAGACCCTCGTGCGCGAGGGGTATGCACCAGCTACAGCCATGCAAGAGAGAGCCCACAAAACCCCTGGCGAATATCAATCAGCTGCCTTCCAGCTCCCGTCAGAACTCTTCATGGGCTCAAGAGTGTCGCCCTTGCAGGGAAGTCTGCAGCACCAAACACAACACATTGGACACTTCTGTCGTTGCGGGTCGCAACGATGACGATGCGATAAGGCAAGAGGCCTGAGGCTCAATAGCCTGCAGTATCCTGGAGGGGGATATGGGCCAGGGCCTGGGGGAGGAAGTGGCACCAGGGGAGATGCCGATCAGGCTGCCTGTGTGCAGCCCTCGACAGCAGCCAGGTGGTCAGGCAGGTCGATGTCCTTTTGCATCTCCAGGGTGGCGTCGGAGGCGACAATCAGGTCGAGAGCGTACGTCTCGCTGCACACCTGCAGCGCTGCCTTGATCTCCCTGCGCCACTCTTCGAGTGTGAGCGCGCCTTCGAGGATCTGCAGTGTGGTGGGGGGGGTGGGGGTGGGTGTGTGGTGACACAATGGTTGGCAGCAACAAAGGGTGGTTGAACAGTGCTGCCGTCTGATGCGTCCCACCCCGCCCCGTCCTGTCAAAGCATTGTCAAAACCCCCACTGGCACCCGCCTTGGCTTCGCTGCACTCCGTCCATACCAGAACCTCCTCGGTGCGCTGCAGCTCCTTGCGGCTTGCGTTGAAACCTTTCATGATCCCGACGTGCCTCCTGACTTCGTCAAGCTTGGACTGGAATTCGTCAGGCGTGTACTGCTGACGCACTCCCTCGACAACGGTCCCCACAGTTTGCAGCGCCTGTCAGAAGGTGGAGTAGTGAAGTGGAGGAAAACCAGATCAGAAGCACAGAGTTGGCAGGTAGCTCAGAGGTTGGTGGATCGTCGATGAAACAGCCGTCCTCTTTCAGAAAACCCGTGGGTTGCCTTGATCCACAGATGCACGACAGTCTCCGCTTTGCCAAGCATTGGTCGAAAGGAGCACGAGAAAGGCACCAAAGGGCCGACACGATAAGGCACGGCTCTGATACACGACATACCTGGCGCAGGCTGAGCTTCCGCCCGTTGTCCTGCACAAAGAAGAACCACAGGAGCTTCGAGCAGTTGAGGTGGATAAGCGTTGTGACGACGTCGAGGAGCACCTGTGCAAAGGGTGGTGGGATATGTCATCGGGATGACGGGGACGCAACCATGAACACCACAACATTGGGTGCCTGTCGTCATGCGGTCTGATCCCATGTTGATATATACACACCACGCTGACACTGTGTGAAGACCCTCAGCAAAGCAGATCCCAAACTCAGGATCTGGACGGCTCTTCCGGGACGACGATGTGTTGCATACCAAGGTGACCTCTGCCGTCTGATCAAAGAATGTCGCGAACTTCTGAACAACTAAGTTCAGAAGGCACGCATCCGGGTCCTCCGCTGGAGAGCAGTCGATGGGCTGCCACTGCAAAAGAGGGAGCTGCGCGCTGCCCGCATCCGACATCACCGCTGCCTGCAGCAGCACATGTGACATGTGCTGGTCCTGCAGGGTCCGCTCGTCCTCCTGCCCCTTATGCGTGAAGAGGGCCTCGTTGAACAGACGATCCATGCCCTCCGAGAGGCCCTGCACGTAGGGAAGCTGCTCGGGCTCGACAGCCGCCCCTGCCAGCGTCGGAGCCAGCAGCACGTCAGCCGTGAGGAAGGGGCGCTTCTTCAGCAGCAGCAGCACGACGTTGAGGGCGGCGGGCACCATCTCATCGTCATCGCTTGCAATGCAGTCCAGGATCCCTTCCCGCACCTCCCTACCCCACCGGATGCCCAGGAGCAGGTGTGCCAGGTCGTCGCAGAAGGGCGCGATGCTGAGGTTCTGCAGGAAGTAGCACAGCAGCTCCATCACAGGGCCCTTGCCGGACCACCCGCAGGCACGGGAGTCGTTGTGCCTGTCGGCATCTGCCTCCTCCTCTGCGAGGAGGCTGTCGCGGAACACACCCTCCAAGATGTGCTTCTTGTAGGACACGGTGAAGGCATCCACCAGGGCCTCTGCAGGGTGCAGGGCAACAGCCTCCAGCAGGCGGAGCCTGCGCATCAGCTGCTCGAGGATCATCTCCTTCGAGAAGTAGTCGTCTTCGTCATCAGGGTCGTGATCGAGGAAGGTGTTGCAGAGCTCGCTCAGGCCGATGCAGACGAGCTCGGCAACCATCCCAGCCTTGTCGCTGACGTAGTCACGGACGTGGGCGTTTTGCAGGCGGAGGAGGCAGATGAGGGCGTCAACCGCAACTTCCGATGTGTAGATCTGGTAGGTCCGGTCAGCCTCGCGGAAGTCGTTTGCAAAGTCGATTTCCTGTGCGGCGACCACCTCCTCCCCGCGCTTCAGGTAGGGGAGGGTGAACTCGAGGAGCATGAAGGCCACGCCGGACCCGCGCACCTGCTCCTCCTTCTCATTGAAGCGGAACTCCCGCCCGACAAAGAAGAAGTCGACGCACTCCGGTGCGGAGTAGGCGTTGCACAGCTGCCACGCGATGGCGTATACCAGCTGGATGAAGCCGTGGCTGAGACATCGCTGGTGCATATCCTGGCTCCCTTTACTGAGGTCCCAGGGGCGGACCCGCTGCTCGGTGTGCTGCAGCAGGTCCAGCACAGGCTGTGACGCCTTCTTGTAGTGGTTGAGAAGCGGGCATGCGAAGAGGACAATGTCCGTGATGTGGTGGAGGAAGATGAGGTCCACAGTGGGTTCCTTTGCGAACTGGCAGAGTGTCCGCAGGACGTCGTTCTTCAGCATGAATTCGTACACAGGGGGTGCTGTACCGTCGGAGCCATCGGCGCGGTGCCTCAGCTTTGTCATATCTCGTTCCTTCATCTCGCGCACCAGAAGTTCGAGCATCGACTTCAGCTGCGACTTCACGTCTGCCAGAAACTTGTGGGCTGGGGACCGCTTCCCACCCTTAATCTTCGCCACTGTATCCTTCAAATGTGACCACGCATTGGCATAGCGCTGCACAGGCTCACCGTGTATATGCTTCTGCATCTGCCTCTTCAGAGACTTCACAAAATTGAAGCCATCCATTGTGCCGGGGAGGAGGGTGGGGCAGAGCCCCTCCCTGTGCGCCCTTCCCTGTGGCAATGCAGTGAGGTGCGGTGTGGCGAAGGGCTGCAGCCAGACAGACGCCAGGAGGGTGCGCCCTTTGGACCAGGGGCAAGAGAGAAGGGGGTATCGGGGGAGAGGGTGGCTGGGGGTGTCTGCCGTGCGGCGCTGGGTGCGACAACGCTTCCCAAGAGTAGCAAAAGGGGGAGGGGGGTCTCCTGGTGTAACCGGCTGTGTTGAGCGGGCTTTCAAGGCAGAACCCGGCCTGGGCTGCGACGATTCCGGACAGGACAGAACAGACTGGGGGGGTGAGGGGGTTTGACTGGGGGGGTGGGGGGGGGGGGGGGGTGAGGTGTACCCCGAAAAGAGTGTTGTGTTGTTTTCGTGGCGACTCAACTGTTTGTGTTGTTTTTTTTCACGCGCAATCAAAGGACATCACACGACGAGTTCGGCAGCACCCACGAAAAAGCGGTGCACTATCACTAAACATACACCCAAGCAGCAGCGTGACAACGCTGCTGCATAACTTTGGCAGAGGGGAAATCAGGAAAGGTGTGTACATGATGATCTGGCTTCGAGTGCCCTCCCGAACCCCCACTCCCTCAGCCCTGTTCTGACGGAATCCCGCCACCGCCTCGGCTGTCTCGGCACCACCAAGTCTGGGCCCTCGGAGCTGCACCACCCTGCCTCAGTACAGCAGCTCGAGGTCTTTGTTCTGCACCAAAACCTCGGCGAGTTTGAGCGCTGTGCGGAGCGGGCGGTTGACACCTGTTGTCCAGAGCTTCTCATCAGCGGGCTCCCCAGAGTGCGGAAGGCCATGCATGTCCTCCACGCGGCACACAGCCAGGAGCAGGAGCGGTGCTGTGCAGTCTTTGGCATACGCCTTCAGGTCGCTGAGCGGCACCTTCATCCCCTCCTCCCTCAGAGCCTGCTGGTAGGCTGTGAAGAACTCCTCTGTGAAGTCGGAACCAGTCAGGTCATCGGATACAACGGTCAGTGCGGCTGCCAGGTCAAAGCCAACAGGCGCCGCACCCATATGCCGCCAGTCCACCAGGAGGCAGGGGTCATGCCCCTCGGGGCCCAGCATCATGTGGTCTGGTGTGATGCTGAGGTGCGACATCACCTTTGGCTGCGCATCGAATGCCGCCTGCAGGGCGTCGTGGCCTGTATCTGCAAGCTTCTTCCACTGGTTTGCAAAGTGGCTAGTGGCAGCGATCTGCGTGCTGATCACCTTCCGCGGGAGGGTGAAGGCAGGGTCACTGAGGCAGCGCAACGACGTCTCCAGCGCCTCATCCGCGCCGTCCGTCGCCGCCTCCATGTCGTCGAGGCAGGAGCGCGCCGCGTCGATGAAATGGTGCTCCATATCGCCTGTCTTCTCCCAATACCTTTCGTGCAGGCGGGCGAGCGAGGCGGCAAACCGCTGCACATCACGGAGGCTCTGGAGCCCAGTGCTAGGTGCGCAGTGCCACATCCCCAGGTCCTGGAGGACAAGGGCCCCAAGGTTGCTGGAGTGTTCGTAGGATGCGTGGAAGCACATCGGCGCGATCTGAAGCGTGAACTCATGCAGTATTTTCTGGTAGGCGTACATCTCGCGTTTCTGCCGTGACACCGCATTGCTGGAGACGTCGCCGCTCGCGCTCCGCTGGGCCTGGGCGAGCTTCACGAGGAGAAGCTTTGGCTTGCCTTTCGGGGCAGACACGGACTCGCCTTCGACAAAGTACTTCACCCTCTGCCGATGCGTCGAAGTGAGGGTTGAGGGACGGACCCTGAACTTCAGCATGTCATGAACACGCGGTTGGTATTTCGGCCCCTCCAAGACACGGGTCAGCCATGCAGGGGTGATGTGGCTGAACACATGAGGGACGTACGACAGGCCCTCGGTGAGCACAGTGTCGTAGATGTCGATGCTGCTTCCGGGGATGGATACGACCTGGCCCGACTCCAGCAACACCTTGTTGATCCCAGTCACCGCGCTGGAGTCGACAACGTAGCCCTCATGAAGGTTGGGCCCCACACGGATCTTCGTTGTGCACCACAAGCGCCCACCGGGCCCAGCCGTGCCATCAAGGTACTGCACAATGAGACACAGCTGCCCGCGGGACAGCTGCCCGACCCCAGCCGGCACCGCCTTGCTGTGGCATATCTCCAGGACGACCGATTCCATTGCCAGGGCGGCGGGGCGGGGGTGGGGTTGGGCTGGAGGTGGTGTGTGCCGTGAGAATATTCACGGCCCCCGGCAATGGAGACACAATCACCGCCACCACCACCTCCACCCACGCGTGGGCAGCCGCGAGGCCACGGGGAACGCCGATGGAAACGGGGGGCGAGGCTCAGCTTGGTTCCCCGAGCAGGCCAAGCTCTCCGCCTCCGCCTTCCGTGTGTCGGGAGGGGCAGGGCGTGTGGGAAAGCTTCGCAGCACCCCTGTGTAGGGAAGGGTGTGTGGTGTGGTGTGGTCGGGAATGTGATAACGTGGGTGATCGCGAATGGGAAAATTTGCTCAAAAATCGAAGTCGGATTGCGCTGTTGTTGCACAGACGGAGTCAGTGCAGGTGCGCAAGAGACCTGGAGGGGAAGTGGATGAAATGGCAGGGGATACAAGGGCACATCCCACACGGATGTCACTTTGCATGATCCCATGTTGCTGCCAACACAACCAGGCGGCGTTGGTTCTGAAGAGGCTGTACCGCCTGACATGCCCCACCCTGACAAAGATCCAGCAACAAGAGAAGCCGCAGATAGCCACGCCAAACCATCAGATACAGAAAGGGGTGCGGGGATGCGGGCTGGGGGAGGGGTGGCCTGTCTCCATATCACTGACGCAGCCTCGGCCGTAACCACCACCCGACATCCGGCGTGTTCGTCTGGGTGCCTTGACCGGTGGGGGGGGCCGTCCTTCCGGCTGTATTCCTATGACATGTTGCTACCTTGGGGCCTGGGGCGCCAGGGCCTCAAGCTTAGTCGAACAGACCGAAGCCCATGTCCTCGTCCTCCTCAGACGGGGGGGCGGCCTCCTTCTTGGCCTCAGGGGCAGCCGCGGCCTCGCCAGCCTCAGCCACTGCGGGGGTGGCCTCAGCCGCACCACCACCACCGACGTTCGTCAGCAGGTCACCCATGGGGCGCGCGCCCAGGAACTTCGCGAACAGACCGGGGTAGAACGACTGCACGTCCACGGACGCGGCCTTCACGATCGTCGAGATCTTGTCAGCCGACACCTCAATCCCCTCGTCGTGGCAGATCAGCGCCGCGTACCTGTGGTGGTGGGAGTGGTGTGGCGGAGTGGTGGAGTGGTGTAGTTCCCCTGACATGTGTGTTCTCGATATGCCCTGACCCCCATGCGGGTTTGGGTGGAACGCAATTCGCCTGGCACAGATGATGCCGGCATGTGACTGACCCCGTTGGGCTGAGCTTGGAAGCAAGGGAATGATGCAGGGAAAGGATGCAGAAAGGGAGGCAATGGGCATACACGCAGGCCAGCTCCTCGTTACTCACTGACATCTTTCTGGTTGTTGAGGGAGGCTCGAAAGACAAGTCTGGGTGGTGATGGTGTTGGTGGTGATGGCAGTGGATAGCGCACACGTCACGGACAAACACATATCGTATTCTTGTTGAGGTTGCGCAGCCACACAACCCATTCGGGCGATGAGCTCCGCTGTCCGTTGGTTCACAAGTCAGGCCGGGGTTGACCCTACCTTCAACATGCAGGTGTTGCAGCAACACTTTCTGGGGAGGGATGCGTCTTGTCAATGGCATAGAAATCGTGAGGGGAGGGGAGGGGGGGAGATCACCGAACCGATCTCCAAATTAGCACTAATCAGCCCGACACTGGCCCTTTGCGGCCTCTAACCTCCCCCCCCTAATTTTTACGGCGTTTGTCTAAACAGCGAGAATCAAACGGAAGGAAAAAAAACTGGGCAAAAAAATAGGCGCGGAACAATAGACGGGTGAGAAGAGATTATGCAAAGAAGCAAAGACAACAGACACGCACAAGGCCGGGTGGGGTAAGCACGTCATGACTTTGCCTGCAGCGGCACATCCATTCTGTGAGGGGATGGCAGGTGCAGCGTGGTTTCTTCCTCACACAAAATTGGTGCAATGCGTTCCGCAGCATGCAGGGGCTTGGTGTGCCTTTTGGTCCAACTCGCGAACACAAAACCCACACCATTGCCCCTCCATCAGGATGTGTCAAGAAGGAGCATTGAACCAGGCGCTGTCTCCGTGGAACCCACCTGCTTACGCAAGCCATGACATCTCCACCACTTGCCGACCCCGATTGCCAAGACAGAACCTCGCCCCCACCGCCTCCCCCTCCCACCACCTCCCGGAAGGATCAGTGGATATCCTGGAGAGATCGACCTCGTTTGCACCAGGATGTCCGCGCTCTCTGGAGAGATGTGTACTTTTCTTAGGGACAATGAGGGTATTCTTCGAACGAAGAAGAGCAACACGTTGCTAGAGAGGGGAAGGGGGAGATGCACGCAACCTATCATCTTCCAGGTGGAGTAGGGATGGCAATGCATTGTTGCCAGTGCACAGCGCACTCCCCATCCCGTCCACGGCGCAATGCCATCCCTTCCCCCACAGTATCCGCCATCCACAGGCAGATTCAGCAGTGAATTCAATAATCGAGAGCGCCAGCGCAGCACCCAATTTGTTAGAGGATGCTCACAGTCCTACACTTCAGCTCGAACTGCCCTCACCCCCCCCCCCCGTTCGCTTTCCCCTACACACGTTACTTTTCAACAGAAGGAGAATGGGGTGGGGAAGGGGAGGGGGGGATGTGTGGTGGAGGTATGGGTGTGGCCTCATCGCAGAAGATTATCTCTCCAGCGGGTTGCCTTTTGGTGCCTTTTGTGTTGTGTGTTTTTGTTTGTTTGTTTGTTTGTTTGTTTGTTTGTTTGTTTGTTTGTTTGGTTGTTACTTTTTTTTCGTTGTGTCGTGTCTTTCCACGAACAAAGAACTCACGGCCCCGCCACAATGGCGCTTATAAAGCACAGTTGTGGGAAGGGGCGGGACTGGGGATAGGACGGGGGGTCACATTTTGAACATTTCCATACATCTCTGGAACAGCCTCACTCAGTCCGGACCAGATACATGCAAGCATTTTGCACTGATTCATTGAAATGTGTTATTCTAGCCGTGCCCAAGGGGATCACGGGGGGCATTTAAGAGGGGAGGGGATGAAGGGGGAGCTGTCCTGCAACCCGCGTGGGCCGCACACTCCCCGGGATGGACTTTTTCAAAGAAATAATAGCGGTCTTCGCTGGTCGTTATTCTTCGTCATCTTCGTCAATTTCCAGTTCACCAGGAAATGCACCCAAATGCACTGACGACCACCCACAGCGAAGACCCCCAATGGCAAAGACAAATATGGCACGAACACACACGCACCCTTCCCACAAGACACAAGATGTGGCGGTTGGGCTGGACGGCACCTGCCTGGCAGGGGATCTATGGGACTGCACCCTTTCGTTTGACACGGGGGTGACCGTCGCATAGCCTGTGGCACACGCACATTAATGGTTTTGTCGTGTAGAACGCAACAAGCAACCTGCTGACACAGACACGCACAGGCCCTGGCAGAGACCACCCGCTTCTCTGCTGCTCCTTTTGCCATGATTTGGTGTGACCAGCCATCGATGCGCATCGATGGCAAGCGCCATGTGTAGTGACACCCTCTTGCCGGCAACGTTTTGTAGGCTGTCTCAGAACCTTTTCAAAAGATAAACAAACACGTTGCGGGAGAGGCTGTGAAGCGGGATGCCCCAACCGGGAGCAACCCACCTCAATCTCTCTCGTCTCCCGAAAGTGTGAATATTCCCGTGGAAGAATACTCACACCCCTACTCTCTCTCTCTCTCTCCTCTTGCTATTGCTGTTCCACGGATGGCAAATGAGGGCTGGAGGTAGTCTGCACCTCTGTTTTGTGCGCCTGGTGTGTCCCCTGTGTGGGGCGCATATGTGAACACATGCACTGCAAAAGGTTTCTTTGCTCGAGACACCTAGGAAAGCCTGGTGAAAGATGAACGGTAAAAAAAATATATGGCAACGGGCTCAGTTCAGAACACCTCGGTAAATCTGTCGGCGCTTGAAGCGCACTGTTTCAGCAAATCATCGCAAAGCAACCGGCAAACTCTATGTGGTTCAAACCACATCAGGTGGCAGCAAGGCCCCCTCTCTCTATCTCTCTCTATGTTAGTAACGACAGGGGCTTGTTGAAGATGCGCTAAAAAATATCCGGGGCAAACTAAAAAAAGCAACTCCCACCGCAGCATGATGTTGTGTGGAGGCCGCCTCTGTTGCCCCAAGGCGCTACCCCTCCCGCTAACCTCGTGACACTGCGGCAGGAAGTCCTGCTGTGGCACAAAACACCAGCACATCTCTCAGCCTATTCCTCATCCTCAGCACCGGCTTCCTCATCCTCCCCTTCGCCCTCGCCTTCATCGTCATCATCATCGTTGTCGTCACCCTCCACGAGGCCACGAGAGATCACACAGTGCCACAGAGACTCACCGTCCTCCGCAGTCTCCTGGTAGGGCCCGTCCCCCAGGAAGTACTTCTGCACGGTGGTCACAAGCCCACCCAGCGTGGTGGGGGGCTCCGGGAGGGACAGCAGGTCGGGGATCAGCGGTGTGAAGACACCGTCGAAGAGCCACGAGCAGGCCCCGTTGATCTTGGGAACGGTGGACTCGTCGAGAGCGATCGTCACCTCCTCGCTGGTGGTGGCGAAGGTGCATTCGCTGAAGCAGTCGATGATGAACGATGTGTCGTCGTTGGCCCGCTCGCGCAGCCACGACAAGGTGATGGACTTGTCGGCAAGGGTCAGCTCGTCCTTCCCCTCCAGGCTGCTGCGGATCAGCACCAGGGATGCCGCACGGATGCCCATCGACACGTTCTCCGACGTGGCTTCCTTCCCTGTGAGTGCCATCACGTCGTACCCCAGCTCCTTCCGCAGGAAGTAGGCTGCGTGCTGCACCTCGAGGGCCTCTGTACCCTGCGGGGAGTCCACGCCGACGAGGAGTGCGGACAGAGGCTTCTCCTGGCGGGTGGGCACCTTGTCGGTCTCGATCTGGTTAGCGAGTTCGCTGACAGCATCGTCCGAATCACGCTCGCGGAGGACGTATGCGCCGTCGTCATCCTGTGAGGGTGGCGTGTGGGGTCAGAGGCTGGTGGGATCAGTATCCTTGCAGAGGGGAAGGGGAATTGGTTGTGGGCAGTCTACACTGGCAGACAGTGCAAGCCACACTGGCCAACCCTGCCTTTTACAATGAAGAACACCCGCAAAAGCAAGACGGAGGCTTCTGGGGGTCGTCGGCAAGCGTTCACCCGACGTTCCCGATGAACGGATTTCTTCTATCGCAGTGGCGAAGAAGAATCACAAGCACACCGGCGGAGTGCTATACCCGGATCGTCTTGCCGAGGCTCGCAAGATAAGTGCCCAGCGACGGAAGAGCGTGTTCGACGCATCGCGTCCACGAGACACACACCGAGAGCAACCACCATCCGAGAGAAATTGCTATTCCAGACAAGCAACTGCGGCACGAGCTTCAAGACCTCGCGTATTGTGACCTCGTCCACCTCTGCGTGCACATGGAAGTGTCAGCTCATGTAAAGGAGAAGCGCAACAACATCTGCACTTCGAGCAGACCTCCTCGACTTGTGCAACCTTGTGCGCAAGGCAGTGACGATTGTCCTCTGGTTGAGCGGATTGCCTCACAAAGTTAGGGAGCTCTGCACTCTGCCGAGGCTGAAAGGGGAGGACAGCACAGAAGAGACTTCCAGACGGGGCTGCTGGAGATATAATCGGCAGGTAAACATGATCCCACTGATGACCATGTGCAGTTCAAACGATGTGATGCCTGTTCGCAACACAACGTCTGCTTCTAATACACAGCGCCGCCATACCTTGTTGAGCTGGAACTGCATCCCAGGGAGGCGGGCCCTGCCAGGGAAGCCCTGTGTCTCATCCATGCGGTGCATCAGCAGCATCTGCACAGGCTGCATCAGTTCCTTGAACTGTTCTGGCGAAAGCACTTTGTTCAGAGCCTGTGGTGTGGTGTTGTGGTGTGGTGTGACGAACCAGGGTCAGACGTATTCAGATACGGCAGGGCACAGCACCTCGGACGTGCATTGTAGGGCGATAATGCATATAGCATGGGAGAGCAGTCAGAGTGAGCTGAGTAGGATTGTCATCAGGGTCGATCAAGCTAACAGGAAACGTTGAGAAGATTGTCATCACACCGCTGCCGGTGGTTGTGTGGTGCCGGATGGAGCAAGGGGAATGCATCAGAGGTCAGGACAATACGAAGTGTCTATCGTCAGCGCAGGGGGTTGCCCTGCATGCCGACTGAGAGATCAGGTTCATGGACAAGCTACGGTTGTCATCACGTGCCGCACTGCTGCCTTGCCGCATTGCCTCATCTCCGGCAAGGATGATAGGCAGCCTGAGGGAACTGAACCCTGTTGCGTCTGCCTGAGGCCTTGGCGTGTCTTCGTGGTGGCCAATGTGTGCCGCATATTCGGCAAGGATGATAGGCAGCTTGAGGGAACTGAACCCTGTTACATCTGCCTGAGGCCTTGGCGTTCTTTATTACAACCACCTGTAAACCAACTGGCGCCCACTTGGCTGCGATGACACACGCAGACATCGAGTTCGAAACACCATGACCGCAAGGTCGTGCTGGGGGGAGCCATGACAACGGCTTGCAGGTCCACGAGACACGATTTGATGCACTATTGGGATTGCAGTCAGAGTGAGCTGAGTAGGATTGTCATCAGGGTCGATCAAGCTAACAGGAAACGTTGAGAAGATTGTCATCACACCGCTGCCGATGGCTGAGCCAAGGACCTAGCCTATTTCCGGCATGCAAGGCACTAACAACATCCCTCCTGCAGGGTCTCCGACACCGAAGCCGCTTTACGGCTCCGGCGGAATGCGTCAGAGGTCAGGACAATTCGAAGTGTCTATCGTCAGCGCAGGGGGTTGCCCTGCATGCCGACTGAGAGATCAGGTTCATGGACAAGCTACGGTTGTCATCACGTGCCGCGCCGCTGCCTTGCCGCATTGCCTCATCTCCGGCAAGGATGATAGGCAGCCTGAGGGAACTGAACCCTGTTGCGTCTGCCTGAGGCCTTGGCGTTGAACGTTGAATTCACTATTGACGTGATGATCTGTGCCCTCATCGAATTGAACTGACGACCAACTGGTGTTTGCAGCAAACTGTATCACGCAAGCAGGGTGTGGCAATCGTCGAGCTCCAAGCAACATGACCCACAGCATGGGAGAGCAGTCAGAGTGAGCTGAGTAGGATTGTCATCAGGGTCGATCAAGCTAACAGGAAACGTTGAGAAGATTGTCATCACACCGCTGCCGGTGCCTGCGCCAAGGACTGCACCGCGTTCCGGTGTGCAGGGAATGCATCAGAGGTCAGGACAATACGAAGTGTCTATCGTCAGCGCAGGGGGTTGCCCTGCATGCCGACTGAGAGATCAGGTTCATGGACAAGCTACGGTTGTCATCACGTGCCGCGCCGCTGCCTTGCCGCATTGCCTCATCTCCGGCAAGGATGATAGGCAGCCTGAGGGAACTGAACCCTGTTGCGTCTGCCTGAGGCCTTGGCGTGTCTTCGTGGTGGCCAATGTGTGCCGCATATTCGGCAAGGATGATAGGCAGCTTGAGGGAACTGAAACCTGTTACATCTGCCTGAGGCCTTGGCGTTGAAATCAATTTACCCCCGAACATCATGTCTCCAAAGCGAATTGGCATTGCAGATCTTCCATGGGAGCACCGTGAATGCAAACATAATATCTGAACCCACCCTGTATGAGAGCACCTCGTCATACCTGGCTGATCTGCGCAACAACCCACAGAAGAGTGTTAAACTCAAACTTCGTGGCCCCGTTGACGAAAGCGTCAGACTTCAGTCGCTGATACACCTTCGGCAGGAGGTTCACCTCGTTCTGGGGCGACTCGCTGTTCTCCTTCTTGATGTCAGTCATCGACGGCTCGTCGGCAGAAGTCTCCTCTGCAGCCTCGTCTTCGTCCACCAGACCAGCCGCCTTCGCAGTCTCTCCGTGCTTCTTCTTCAGCAGGGACACCAGCTCCGATGTGACGTCGTGGTGCTCTGCAAGCGCCTGGGGGGTGATGGTGTCCAGGGTGGTGTATGCCTGCTCCAGCACCTCGAAGCGCTTCTCCATCGACAGCTCGTCGAAGTCGTCCCCGAGCAGCAACACGAGCCGCTGCAGCTTCTGCTTCAGCGACCCGCCCTCCCCGCCAGAGGCTTCGCGGAGCCTGTTGGCCTCGAACTCATCGCGCTTGGCCTTGATGAGGTCACCGATCTTGATAGCCAGGCGCGGGTCACAGCTGTCATTTTCCATGTACTTCGACAGGATCACAACGCTGGCCCTCAGGTACTCTTCCTGCTTTGCGATCGGAATCACGCTGAAGTCTTTGTTCAGGAGCTGCGTCGCCTGTGGGAGAGGAGGAAGGGGGGGGGGGGTTGTTGAAATAGAAGTAGAAGGAAGCACAATGAGGAGGGTGGGTGGATAGGGGCAACACCAACAGAACAATCAATGTTGCAGTCTCTGACACAGGCACTCCTCAGAAAAGCAGGGATAACCGCAGGTTCAGCAGTGCAGACAATCTAGTTATAATCAACAGAGCCGATAATATACGTCGCATAATGTTAGAGTCATCAATATGAAGGGACGAGGGTGACTGTGCACCCCTGCACCTATTAGAAACCCTCTCGGGTTGCTTCTTGCACAATTACACCATTCTGGTCGCACTAGGTCATAACCTCGGTGCCGGTTGTCAGCCGATGTACAGACCTCTTCTAGAACCCGTTACCCCACACCGGAATATCTGCTACATCCCTAACTCTGAAATGCCATGACTTCAGCGGTGTCTCGGGTCGGAAACGGATCTGCCAAATCAGGTGGGAATCCACGATTTGGCCATTCATTTCCCCCCATATCCACACCACCGACATCCTAGAGATTACCTAACATCCGGAGAGGATCGCCGCCAGAACGGCCTCAAAAGGTCCTTGTGGCAAGGCAATGTGATTCAGTGTGTAAGGTGTCCACTGGCCACTGGAGACCTTTGCCTCCCGTCGACTTGGGCCCAGTTTATCTGCTTCACTGATTTAGTGCCCTCGACGCCGAGCCTAAGCGTGAGAAGGCGGGACCAGGGATAGGGAAGCACGCTCCCGAGCCCACATTGATACACAGAGTAACGCACAGGCACCGGGCACCGTGCCTGTTGCACCATCAGGATCGGGGCTCAATGCCGTGTTGGGCTTTGCATGCCTGATCTTCACAGCTGGGTGGTCCGACCCGAGCAGTCACTGCACACAGGCATCAGGAGGCAGCGCAGCAGATAGGAGGGCCTCTGCATCACCACCCACGAGAGTGGGCGGGCCGCTTCCCACACATGCATGGGTTGATTGCTGCACACTGAACTATGACTCTGCCACTTTCCCCAGAAGATGATCCATAATCCAGGCCGTGGCCCACCCTGCTCAAGGGGCCAGCCTCGCTGCGATCCTCGGTGTTGGGCTCCGCAGGGCTTCTCGGTGCCCTCAAGGGAACCCCCCTAACCCAAGGCCTCCGACACCGTTGTGGGGGTGCCACGGAACGAAGGGATGCAGGGGTGCTGGGGTTCGGAGCTCTCCGCAGCACAGCTGGGGTAATGCTGCCCGGAGCAGCAGAGTGGCGCTGCTTGCCCTGGGTCTGGATGGGGTTGCTGGTCTGCCCCGTTGACCCAAGTGGCACTGGTCCGTACGCGAGGTGATCCCAGCGCAGCATCTGTCGGCGTGACCTCCGGTGTGTGATGTTGGCCTGATGTCAGGTGTCCCGGAGGGTGCCTTTTGCATTTCTTATCGTGCCAGCGTCGCTTCCACTGCATGTTTGTGTGTTAGTGCCACGGTATGTGGTGATTCTCAACCCACAGCATCATGTGGGCCCAGAGTGGCAGCATTCTGAATCCGGTAGACGCCGTCGGCCCTGTTCCGTCTTGGTGCAGAAAGCATCTCAGCTTTCGTACGCCCTCTTTCCAGTTACACAGCGCCTGGTGTTCGCAGTCGTTGGTGTCTCTACAGGCAGGTCCCCACAGAGGCCATTGGGAGGTGGTCTGGACGCCCTGTGTATTCGCCACGATGGCATCGGGTGATGGCGTATGACGTTCGCCAAGCGGGCTGGCAGTTCTGGCGTTGCAGATGCATGCCATCCTCCTGTGCCAGTTGTGGAGATGGGTCTGGTCTTGTGCGCGTTCAAGTCGCCTGCAATCACGGCATCCCTTGGGCACGGACTGCGGTGTCGCGGGCTCTGGCACGCGTTGGTGTTGTCCGGGCTGGTTGTGTTTTATGGCGTCCGCCCCAGGGTGAGTTTAAATGTGGGTACCATCGCTGCCGAAGTCTTCCTGGCGGCCTGGGCGGCATCGCACCTGGAGGAACTTACGTCGTATCGTTTCCCCACAAGGATGTTGAGTTTCGCCCTTTCCGCCCTCTCCGCGGTGATGCCGTTGGCATGCTCCGTGCCTCGCGTAGTGGCAGCTGTTGCCCGTCAGGGATGGTACCGTTCCGTCGGTGACATCCGCGTCATGGCCTCGATGTCCTGTCCGTCTTGGCACGTGGCGTGGGACCGCCGCGCGTTGTTCCTGCTCATTTAGGTGCAGCGATAAGAGGCTGTAGGCCAAGCTGTCTCAGCAGGGTGTACTTCTGCCCCCGGAGTGCCCGCATCTGGGCCTGGAGCAGCGCCACTTCCGGCACACCTTTCTGCCTCGCCAGGCGGTTTTGATGCCGGCTTCTTCGCTGCAACTTTCTGGACGGTGTACTCTGACACGTGCCAGAGTTGTACTGAACAGGCGTCCACCCTCCTGCTGTGTTGCCTGAGGGTGGCGGTGACGAGTCTGACGTGGGGTGGCGCGCTGCAGGGCATCACTCCTCTGTGCCCCTGTGCCATGGCACTCACCCATACCCTGCTGCAACCTCTCAACCCTCCTGCAGGAGAGCTACCCTGCCAACACGCCTGGGGCACAGGTGGGGTATTCGTGACTCCCTTCACGAGGACGTCTCCTTCCTTGGTGAAGGCGGGTGGCGGGCGCACCCCCCTGCCCGCAGGCGTACGATGCAGGACCCCCCCTGTACTCATAAGAGGTTTTGTATTCGTCTTCGAGGCCGTGGGAGGTCTTGCAGCACCCCGACTGCGTCCCTGATACGTCTTGGAGGCAGTGTCTGTGTGTTAACGTCGTGCTTTTCAGGGGCGTGACTAACGGTTCCTGCAGGAACCGGAGTAAGCCTTGAGCTGGGCTGCTCATGAATGCAATCACGACGGAGAAGTGGCAAGTGCCAAAAAAACCCCCAGCAAACCACTCGACCGTACAAACGCTTCATTCAGCTTGGTCAAAACCAGGTCCAGAGTTATTACAGTTCAGAATTACTACGTCCATGACTTTACAATTCAGATATTCTACACGAAGGCGAGAGGTGTGCGTGCCGACTGCCCATCCTTGCTTCATGGTCCTACTGCTTCATAAGGGTATCTTCTAGCTGGTGGTCTCCGTTGTCGCTGCCGTCCGTACTATATCCACCCCTTCTCCAGCCGATGTGAGTTTGCATCAATGGCGCAGGCATCCCTTTCTCGTACAGTGTCTGTGCGGCTGTTGCACACCACTTCACATGTTCTGCAAAGCGCTCTTGTTGCCGAAACCCTCACATGCCACAGTGAGGGTGCAGGAGATGCATGTAGCGAGAACACCGCAGCGCTTGATTTTCGGAAGGAGTGTCTCGTATACTTGGGTTTGGCTAGGCCGAGGATCTCTGCCACCTTCAGAACCGCATGGGGTTCTGTTCTTTTGCCATGAGGGGGGGCAGACCACGCTGCACAAGCACCTCACCCGTCTCGTTCCTCCCATCTTCTGAAATGTTTGGAGGTGTCTCAAGGGGTGGCCTCGGGCCAGAAGCTTCAGACATGGTTTGTTGGTCTCCGTTTTTAAGTGGGCCGCGTTGTTGCAGATCCATGATGCGCGGACCAGTGACAGGGGGTCGTTGTGAAGGGTGCGGCACCTTCACAAACGGCAGAGGAGGTGTGTCGCATCCCACACGGGCACCGACACCACCACGTCTGCAGTCACCATCGCCGCCGTCCCCGACTACCCCCTGAGGATTCTGCTGTTGTAGCTGGTCCGCCAGCCGCAACATTTGCCCCCGCTGCAAAGAGAAGTGGCGTGGACTTACGGCTCACTAAAGCGGGCGGTGTGGGACCTGCGGCTCACTCACCAACATGGTTTTCAACCGTGATGCACAAACCCGACGGGCAGAGGCCTCACCCAATCGGCGGGATACAGAATGAGATGAGATGAGACCTCAAACACCTCTTCATCCGTGCTAGGGAAGGCCCAGAGAATCGGGGCATGGCAGGAGGAGGAGGCGGCTGATAAATGTGAGTCGTTCATAAGGATGTGTGGGACGTACGGGATTCATAAGGGTCTTAGGGATATTGTTAAGTATGAAGTGTGGCAGCCCGGCCTGAAGGAGCTCCTACCCTTGGAGAGGCGGAATTACCACCACCACCCTGAACACCCTTCACACACTTGAGACCCACCCCAGCAGCAGTATCGGCGGCAGCTCAGCAGCAGCCCACCCCCCCCCCCCGAACCATTCCCAGCGCAGGCGACAGGCAGAGCTGACCCCCTTCAGGCGCGTTGTATCGGCGGTTGTCCCACCCGCCCACCCCACCCATCCACGTGTTCCCCGAGGCGTCGGGTGAGCGACTCCTTGCAGCGCAGCGCAACGTCACGGCAACCCGACCCACCACCGACCCCACACGCCTCCGCCGTGTCACTCTCGCGACCCGGGGAGGGTGGTGCAGCTGTCCCCACCGGCGTGTCCCCCCTCCCCCCGAGGCGTCGGGTGAGCGACCCCTTTAACAGCAGTGCTTCGCACAGGCAGGGGCGGCTGTAGCAAACCCCCCACAGCGCCCACAGAGTGGGGGGGAGGGGGTGGAGGAGGGAAGGGGGTGGGGTTGTTGTTGGGGGGGGAGGGGGGCAGTGAAGTAGAACCGAGAGGGGGGCGCGGGTGTGGGAGGGGGTGAGGTGAGAGGATGCGGTGTGGAGCCTGACGGCTGATCTGTGGAGCCTGACGGCTCCCCCACCCCACCCCCTGGTAGGAAGGGGGGTTTTTGCCTCGTTATTAATAGGCTCTGAATGGGCTGAACCGGAAAGGGCGACAGTACGCCACCCCAAAGGACGGGCCTCCAAGACCTATGATATTCTATCAGAGAACTGCACCACACTGTCCACTGTCATACCAGCATGAGCTCCTTCTCAGGGCCGGCATTTGCGATGCTCATCGCCTCTGCCTTCTGTCGTTTCAGCTCGTCTGCGCGCTTCTGCAGAGCAGTGTTGCGCTCCTGCAGCAGCTCGAACACCTCATTCAGCGCTTGGAGCTCCTCAGGGTCGCTGCAGTTGTCGATGTCACCCACCACGGTGCGCAGGTTCTCCATGATGTCATCCAGGCCGGCCTCCCCGACAGAGCTCTGCAGAAGCTTCTTGAACTGCTGGATCTTCGCGAGCCGCGCATTCTTCGTTGCTGCAGAGGGCACCCCTGGTGTGGGTTCTGCCGCGGACTCATCCACATCGTCGAGGTCGCCGAAGCTCTTCACGTGCGTGTAGACCGCTCTGTGTTGGTGTGTTGTGAGGGGCGGGGTGGGGTGGGGTGGGGGAGGGTTGTCAGGGGGGGAGAGAGAGAGCGAGATGTTACAGTTGGACAGAGATAACTTTCTCCCAGGATCACAGTGGTGTGTTGATACTTCTGCTATGTATTATCCGGTTGTCATCCGGTTATTATCCGGTTCTGTACTACATTAGAGGGGGTACTGAAGGAGAAGTAGGAAGAAGAAGGAAGCACAAGGATGATCTCCCTATTGGCCTGCGGCAAAAAACCTACACATCTTGGAGGTGTGGCGGGGTGTTTCACGCCTTCGCCGTAACAGGCGGAGGACCGCATGAGGGCCGAGGTGGCAGAAAAGGGGACCGACAAGTCCGCGAACAAACACAAGCGTCCGGTGTCAAGGCCCAAACTAGGAAAGGCGACTTCAGTCCTGGCCGCCTTCATGTCGTTGTTCGAGCCGGTACAAGACAGGATGATTGCGGTGACCCTTGCCCATGCGACATCACATGGCATGAAATCATTTCTCGACTCCCACACTCTTCTCACTTTGCTTGGCTTTGCTCTTCGCCATGGACACAGTGCAAAAACCACGCATGTCTAACTACTGGTTGACACGGCTTGATTGCCAAGGCTGGATTGAGTGCTGATGTGGAGCGGCATGCGGCGAGGCCAAGCGCACCGTGGATGGGTGGGAGTGGTGGAGTGCCGTGGGGCAGCGAGGAGATGCCTCCCGCCTCTGTGTTCAAGAAGAAGCGTCAGAACCTGGATGGACCAGGCGCACTGTGCTGGGGACTGGTTGTGAGCTCCAGATATGTATCCCGCGACCTGAAACGTAGCTGAGTAACACCCGGTCCCCAGGCAGACCTGTTTTGGCTGAAGAGTAATCCCAGTCTTTACCCCGTGCAGTGAACTCACGGCAAACACTTACAGTATTGCACCAAAATCGTCCCACCCTGAACGGACACCTACTCATCACGGCGCACATCACAGACCATGACCTGCCAGGCTGTGCGTTCCAACCGCAGATAGGTGTTGATTCTTCGGGTAGCGGGTGGAAGTTCAGCTCTTGAGAACAGCGCAATAACACATCTCTGCGCTGTCCTCCAGAAGAACGACGTGCGTCCCGACTACTTGGGCGGCAGGACGTGTGCAGCGGTGTGGGGAACCGTCATCAGATACAAGAAATGGGCTATGTAGTAGCGAGCCACTTTTCAGAAGGCACAAACCACCACGCACTCCAACATGACTGGTGGAGGTTTGCGATATTCGAACTCTCTGCGGATTGTAGTGGGGACATTTCGGAGGTGTGTCACCATGGACACAAATATTGTGGCAGAGTGTTGTCGTAGAGTGCACCGTGGTGTTGAGAAATGTACAGGCAATCCTTGTCCAAGAGGTTCCCGGGCCTCCCGAATCCGGTGCCGCACCAAACCAAGCCCCGCTCCGTGCCTTCCTGTCCGGGGGAATCATCGCACCGCTTCTTGATTTCTTCCTTCATTCTGCTATTGTCCAGAATCCGGGCACATACAGTCAGGGTACCCTAAACCAAATCGAATCGGCCTGCCAGAGGTTCCCGGAAGATCGACACTATGGGAAGCATGTCAATGATCAGCATTGGTGGCACGAGGAGAGCTGGGTCGAAAAAATTCTATCGCAGGAGGACAGTGACCTCTCCAGAAGGCTGGACACAAAGGGCATGTGAGGTCGTGCTGATGTGGAATGGACGGAATGAGCCCGCAGATGCAGGAAGGACCATTCTTTAGCTTCGAAGGTTTGTCAGCAACAACGGAAGTCAACTCACATCCCGATGGGACGTAGGTCAGAGCTACTGAAGGGAGGTGGCAGTTGGACACCACAGCTTCGGTTCTGGCGGCGGGAGACGGAGAAGGACCAGTCTGCAAAGCACCATGCTGCGGAAGCAGGAGAAGAAGAAGGTGCATCGAACCAAGGCCGCCCTGATTCGACCCGAGCACCCTTTCATGTGATGAAGGGCTGGATCGGGGGCATGCATCACCTGCCTACCACAGACCTCATCCGAGGACAGACAACTCTATGACGAGCGCCACACAGTTGGGATGCAGCATTCGCTCTTGCCAACATGAGCACTCCCGTGGGAAGTGACAACACCCAAGGCGCTTCAACATTTGCATTTGAAGTGGGGTGGTGCATCAACACAGTGACCGAGTCAGGGTTATGACCAGGTGATCGACCAGGCCCCTAGTCATTGACCAGGGGTTGCAGCCCATTTTGCCCTGTACCCCTTGGTCCTGACCAGGTCTCTGACCAGCCCTGTCGAAACCCTGACAGGGCCACACCACAAGAGGCACACTCAATTCCATGGTGTTTGTGTGCTCTGTGTGGCCAGGGCTCTCGCTACTCACCCCTATCACTCCCAGGGGGTGACAGGGGTGAGTAGCGAGGGGTGATTAAGAGACCCGCTATCCATCACGCAGGCGGGAGCCCCGCTCTCGACCTCATCCTTTCTCGTTTGCAGCCCCAGCCACGCTCCGCCCCCCACCGGTGTGAGCGGGCGAGGAGAGCTGGGAAAGCAGATGCATACGGAGAATCCAGGCTTGGTCGGGCAGACAGTTGCAAGGTATCAGCAGAAGAGGATATTGATGTCCCGCGATTGGAAGGTTGGGCTCAGCACGCTCTTGCAATACATCGCTTGCAAGACAGAGCAAGGCACTGAATCGGACCACTTCAGGCATAGCTCTCAGTGACTCGGTCAAATTGACTGACTGACTCTGTCTGACTCTGATCGAAAAGCTGTCTGGGGGCGATTGTACTGACTGACTCCGACTGACTCTGACCCAGAAGTTGTCTGTGGGTCAGAGTCAGTCGGAGTCAGTCAGTAAAATAGCCCCCAGACAACTTTTCGATCAGAGTCAGTCAGTCAATTTGACCGAGTCACTGAGAGCTATGCTTCAGGTGTGCATGGAAGGAGGCTGTCGTGCTCTGGAGGACCATGGGATATGGATGGGTACACGGGTGCGCCTGTGCATGCTGTGAACACCACCCAGCATGTTGTGCACGGTTCGATCAGCTTCCTCAGAGGACCACTCTCGCCACTTTCTGTTGTATGGCCCAGCTTCCTGGTGGCGCCGGGTACAAGCGAACACGAAGGATAACCTGCTCGTGCGCCCATCTTCTGTGTTTCCCACTGACATCAGCAGGGGTGTTAGGTGGTCACCCAACCTCCCGCCAGCCCAACCATTCGCACTGCAGGCTTTAGTACCCAGTATAACCCTTGTAATTGTCCGCCCTCCCCGACGCGGACAATGACAAAGGGGTTTGATTGTCGAGAATGAATGGAAAAGCAGTCTCCCAGCGCCTTCTTGGATCGTGATGGGGTCATTTTGTGTACGTGCCAGGTCTTATCCATGAAATGGGTGTCTGGTTCTGGGGTAGCAGACGGGTGCTGAGCCCACCACCCACTCCCTCCAACCCTCTACTCCAGCCGCCAGCCTAGGCCCAGGTACCACAAGAATAAGGTAGCTTGAAAGTAGCTCTGAGGTGTAGAGAAGCGAAATCAGCCACACTATCTGTATTTCAGGCCTTGAAGGGTGAAGGAAAGAAGCTGAGAGGATCGCCTATTCATAAATATTCTTCTATGACCCTACAGAAAACCTCCGCCGTGAGGACGCTTCGTTGATTGGAAACAGGAAAAGAAATGGGCCATACTGGATGTGCTGCACCATGCGCGCAGCCTGAGACGACGGGATTTCCTCAGAGAAGCTGAGCAGGTTGGTCAGCAGCTCAATAACTTTCTTGAGCTGAATCTTCTGCTGAGTGGCAGGCGCACTCTTGAACTCATCCGATGTGATGAACAACGTCACCCGCTCGAGGGACTCAATGTTGCTGTCAACAATCTCCTTATATTTGGCGTCAATCACCGACTCGGGGGTAGGTGACTGGGAACGGGGAGGAGATGCAATGGCGGTTTCGCGCTGCCGGGAGGCAGGCAGATTCCCCGCCGAGGGGTCCAGCGGGTTGACCACAACAGGACGCTCTTCCTGGACTGCGCGTTGCCGTGCAGGGGACAGGGGTGTTTCCCCGAGGTTTTTAATCAGCCCTTCAATCTTCATGCGGTCCCCGATCCTGCGCACGCCCATCTGGTCGAGGTCGTTCCCCGAGATGTTGGGCAGGACAGTCCCATCGATGTTCTCGTCCTCAAACACAATGGCCGCCTCCACACTGACACCGCGCTGCACCAGCCACGTCGCCACATCTTCTGAGCTCCAACGGGTGTGATCCCGCTCGTAGCTGAGAGAGCGGCTCTTGATAGCCTCCCCACGGCGTTGGCTGCTGTTGCCGGGTGCACACTTCTGCGCACACCCATACGCAGCAACGGCACCGACACCGACACCTGCGGTGGCTGCTGCCACAGCTTTCCAGTCACCCATGATTCTGCCTGCCGGTTGGTCACGACAGGCCTGCCTGCCTGGCTGGGTGTGGTCCGTCCCCTATGATGATGACAATGCAATTCGCACAACCCAACTGAAACACACACCAAGGCAGAGCACACATGGGGTGGGAGGCTGGGGCAGGCGGAGGTGGGTGGACAGTGAGTAGAGTAAAGAAATAAGCAAAATCACAGAAATCACCTCCCTTCACCCTGAGATAGACGGGGAGGGGTGGGGGGGTGTGTGGGGGGGGGAGACACATGCCAGATGAAATGGGATTGAATCAATGAGGGGAGAACAGGAAGATGGCGATTTGCGGCTGCACATGCCTCCCTCCCTCTGGTTCCCTCCCCATCCCAGACTAAACCGGGGGAAGATGCATCGAGAAAAAAAAACGATGCACTCTCCAAAACTGGGGCAGGGTAAGTGTGAGAAGGGCCATGTCGTCTGCGCGCCAAAAGTGGGGGGGGCAAACAAGGTGAGATAGCAACCTCCAGCCCACAGCAGCATGATTTCTGTGCCGAGGTTGCCTCTGTTGCCACAGGGCGCTGCCCTCTCCCACACCTGTCCCCCTGACTCCCGCCATCTCTCTCTCTCTCTCACCTTCTCCGCCTTCACCCCCTCCCCATTGATTCATTAACGGGGGAAGGGTAGAGGGGGTTTGATCGTCGAGAGTGAATGGAAAAGTAAATCTCCCAGCACCTTCTCGCAATGTTAGTCCTTTTTGGGAAGGGTAGGGGGGGGGGGGGTAGTGAAATAGAAGTCGAAGGGAGCACAAAAATGATCACTCGTTATACAGGTTGTGTCTGAAATCCAGTGTTTTTCCGGGAAGGGTGGGAGGGGGGGGGGGTTAGTGAGGTTAAGGCGGGAGTGAAGAGGGGGGGGGAGGTTGGGGAGCACAGGCTTCGTCGAGATGGGATGGGGGAACACCACACACACGCATGGTATCACAGGCAGCATGGCATCATGGCAAGGCACATAATAGGGAGGTGTGGCGGCAGCACGAAGAATAACAAAAAAAAGGGCGGCAAACGTGGCAGGGACGGGGGAGGGGGGGAGAGGGGAGGGGAGAGTGGGTGGGTGGGTGGCAAGTTCAGTCTTTTGGATGCCTCTCTCTCGTAGGGTTCACCCACTACACTCGAGGGGGCTGGGAAGCACTCTGAGGGCATGGGGAACAGGGGAGGGGATGCGGGGGGGCTGGGGCTGGGATGGGTGGGGGAGGGGGGAGGGGGCGACGCGCGAACAATGCATGGCGACACACAAGCAAATACCTGCAAGCTGCATCCCGCAAACACGCGGCTGGTGGGTTGGGTCTGGTGCCAGATTGCTGCAGCACAAAGCGGGCGGCAATGGAGAGGTGATGACACCCTGCCTACCCGGGCCTCTGGCTCGCGACAATCCTTGCGACTTCGACACTGCCCAACACCTCCGCCCATCCTGATCCTCTCTAGAGATCAGGGCTGCTCGGGCACGGCTGCTGTGCCTACCAGAACGCGCAACGCATCCCGGCACAGGCTGTGTTGGTTCAGAGAGAGCCAACAGTAGACCCTCTGCTTCGCATCCTGCCAGCCGGCAGTTGTTGCCGTTTCAACGAAACCAGCCTTGCCGTGGCTGCACATTGCATTGACAGCTTCGTCTCCGCCTGCATCCCTCCCCCTGTATCACTTGCCAGTGATACAGGGGGAGGGGCATTCACCACTGGGGGTCGTGTGGTTCCTTTGCTCGCGCTTTGGCAAACACCTGAATGTATAAAGTCCGGGCGGAACACCAAGGTAGGCCTTGGTCTGGGCTTCCCCGTGGAGGCCGGGTAGGACTCACAGGTGGCCCAGAGGGTTCAGACCGGACTAATCCCCAGTGGGTTCGCCAGAACCCACCACCCGTTATATAGTTACACCGTTATTTCTCTGCCCCTGCCTGCGACCACCACCCGAGAGCCGTCCCAGGCAGACCCCCGTCGAATCCCCATGGCATCGTCGACCTTGCGTTGGACGCGAGTTCGGAATGTTCGCCGGAAAGGAGACCCCCGCTTCCCCGAGGTGCCCCACCCGCCCACACCCGCCACCACCCGCCCAGGCCGAGAGGAGCAAACACACTGCGTCGACGGAATGCGACCCACGTGCTGCTGTGTCAGGAGCCAACCCATACCCGACAGGCACGCCGGAGGGGCAGGGGGGCTGCGCTGACACTGGCCAAGGAATAGCAGAGGGTCTCCTTTCCCCCCTTTCCCCACGCCGTAGACCCAGGAACCTAGTCAGCAGGAGGGGCAGAGAGAGGACCCAGTAGTTACACCTTTTAGCCCGGAACCCGATACCGTTAATGTATTGGTGGCTATGGATCATGCACCGATGATCACCACCCCCCTCCCGAACTCCGATACACCACACACTGAAGTTTCTTTTGATTTTTTGCGCTGCAGCGGAACAGAGCTCGCAAACAGAGGCGCTCTCTGTGTCTGCGCAGCATCACACCACCCCTCCTATTCCTGCACCCAGGAATACCCGAGAAGCCCCACATGATTTATACTTAAACATGTGGTAAGGTATACCCGTATGGTCACGCTTTGGGGAATATCCTCCATGCTGACAGCCCCACACCGATATATATTGATGGGTCCAATCAGAACACCCACAGGTTCCAGAGATTTTGATGATCAACCCCATCCCAGGGCAGGCCGGGCCCACCCTGGGAATGGGGCTGTGACAGAGGTGGTGTTGGTGGTGAAGGCAATGTGCGACATTCGGTTCAGAGGTGTCTTGCCATCGGGTGCGCTCTGTACGCTGGTCTGGCAACGGAATGCGAAGCCAAGCGCAACAGCTGGCACGATGGTTGCTTTGGGAAATCCTCCCCGCGGGGAGTATCAGACGGGCTACCCTCCACGGGTTGCATCCCAAAAGTGGTGTGGAGGGGCGGGGGGAGGAGGAGGGGAGGGAGACAGAACATAAAACTGATCCTGATGTCGTGGACAGCGCCTTCGCGGTCACCCCGGGAGGTGTTCATTACAAGAGATAGATCCCCGTCGAATCCCCATGGCATCGTCGACCTTGCGTTGGACGCGAGTTCGGAATGTTCGCCGGAAAGGAGACCCCCGCTTCCCCGAGGTGCCCCACCCGCCCACACCCGCCACCACCCGCCCAGGCCGAGAGGAGCAAACACACTGCGTCGACGGAATGCGACCCACGTGCTGCTGTGTCAGGAGCCAACCCATACCCGACAGGCACGCCGGAGGGGCAGGGGGGCTGCGCTGACACTGGCCAAGGAATAGCAGAGGGTCTCCTTTCCCCCCTTTCCCCACGCCGTAGACCCAGAACCTTTGTAGCAGGCTGCCCTCCAGTCGAACACCTGTTCCCTATCCCGTGAGGGCAGGGGTGTTTGTTTTGCACTCTGCTTCATCTGAAACAGAAGTGGTTTACCCACGTTAGCGCGTCCTTGACATTTATTACCGCCGTGATGCCAATGGTGGGGAGGGGGAGGGGGTGGGGGGGAGAGGGGAAGGGGGGATGGGGCGGTCAGGCGGTTTGCGAATAATATTCCGAGATATCCGTGTCTACTCTTGCGCAGGAGATTCCTTGCCAGCCACCCGTAGGGGAGGGGATAGACCGCTGGCCACGCCTGCATCGTGCTTCTATGTCTTGTTGGCAGCTATTGCCTCCTCAGTTTGGGTTAGTGTGCCGAAAAATACCATTTTGCAACCTGGTCTCAGTTCTGGCAGGAAATAGTTTCCCCTCCAAAAAAAATAGCCGGCTTCTGTGTGGTGTGATTCGATAGATAGCGGTGCTCTCACATGGCATGGATGAGAACAGAACAAATCACACATTACACCACGTCAGATGCGATTCACGCGCCACTTTTGTCTGCTTGTGGGCTTGTCATCGAAGAGCATCATCAGGAGGGGATAGCAAAACACCCAGAGAGTGCACAGAATTCTGAATCAGTGAAGGTTGCTGGCAAGTTGATCAGAGAATTCGGCTTCAAACCCTAGCCTCAGCCTCTGCGGTGCAGCTGCTGGGGCAACTCACACATAACGAACACCACATGTCACGATGCCACGTGATGAGCCTGCTACTGGAACAAACCTCACTTCAACACCCACCTCACGAAAAACCTCAGGAGGCGGGGAGGGGAGGGAGAGAGAGAGAGGGGTGGATTCTACTTAGGGTTGGCAAGGAACTTCCCGTGCTCAGAGTCGATGAACTGCTCCGCCTTCTTAAAAACAGAGGTGTCGCTTTTCCCGAACAGCACCTGGTCGTTGGCATCCGGAGCACCGCCGTACTCAGCGAGGGCCATGGCATCGTAGTGCCTCCCAGAGTAGAGAACAAATGCACGGCAGGTGTAATCCTTGTCTTCCCCATAGCGGTACATGCGCTTTGTCTGCACATCGAGGGCACAGATCTCCACCTCGTGCAGCACGGACAGGATCGAGAGCTCGATTGCACCTCCCCAGTTGTCTTTGTGCTGAATCCACTGCGCGTAGTGTGCATTCGGCTGCCCCAGGAATTCTGTTGTGAAGTAGCCAGGATCGGACTGGACGATATCCGCAATCTGTTTCCGGAGCGACGTGACATCCCCCCGCTCTTTGTTCGACAGCACATAGCGGCATGCGTGGAAGAGGCAACTGTTGTCGGCCGGCATCTCCCTGCGCGTGAACGACCGGTTCTTGTCAGTCGGGGGAATGTACTTCCCGTTGGTACGCCCCTGCAACACTTTCCCCGCGTCGTCCGACTTCGATATCACGAGCGACTCGCCGCGAGCCACCCCCAGAGAAGCAAGCGTGGCCTCCGGTGTGTCAGCCAGGGGCTTTGGTGGGCGAACCGAGCCGCACATGATTTTCATCAGCTCGGGGGGGATGGGCACTGCGTGTTTAGTGTGGAGGTCGTGCTTGAAGAGCCCCAGGGGAGTGTGGTTGTCGACGGACAGGTTGATGTTGCCTGCAGGGGATGACACTCGGATCTTGATTTCCTTGCCCCCGGGCAGCACCGCCAGGTCGCAAGATGAAGGGGCGCTCGATTCAGACTGGGGTGGGTCTTCAGGCACAGGCGGGGAGGACAAGGAGGGAGCCTCAACAACCGGTGCCGATGCAGACGCTGCTGTCCGTCCTGTATTCTGTGGAGGCGACGCCTGCGCGGTGAAGTACAAATTCGCCGCAACTTGAACCTGTAGGCAAGAAAGAGGTACCGTGGGTGGATGGGGAGGTGAGGCGAGAGCCTCCAGCAACACTGCTGAGTCATTTTTCACAAAAAAAGCAAAAAGGGGTGAAACCCATCTGATGGAGCCGGCTATGGCGGGGGATACATAACAGGAGTAGAAGGAAGCACAAGGATGATCCCCCCGGCTATGGGAGATCAAGGGGGTGGGGACAAGAACATACGTCACCGTTGCTCATCGCCAGCAAGTTCTCTGCCTTGACGCGGGGCACCCCCAAGAGTTCGGCAAGCTGGTCTGCCATCTTCCTGAACGAGACAACGTTCTGTGTACGAACTACCTGCACTGGATGGGTGTGGCGCGAACAAACTTGAACAGAGAAATAGTGTCTCACACGTGAAGGTAATCATATCCTACTGACAGAAGCCTTGTGTTATGGGCTAACTGCATTGCTCACAAACCACTGCAAACCGGCCCCCTCTGCCATCATCCACTGCCATGTTTCGGGGTTTTTCGGGGTCTGGGGCCAGGCGGCTTCGCCGCCACTCTGTCACCCGCAAGGGGTCCTTAACTGGGCACACATCAGAAAAAATGGCAAAGCATTCCGGATCCACAACCACGAGAAGAGGTAGACAAGGGCTTGGTTGGCTCGGGGGTGTTTGATTTTCGAGAGTGAATGGAAAAGCAAGTCTCCCAGCACCTTCTTGCAATGGTAGTCCTTTTAGTAGTCATCACGCCAGATATGCTGGGGGATCAATGCACAATGGGAGGGTGTGTAACAGTTGTCTGTTGGCTAGGGGGTGGGGGTCTTGAAATAGAAGCCGAAGGAAGCACAATGATATGCTCCAATGTGGACGGGGACGCTGGTGTCGAAGGCTGGGAAGAAAGTGAATGCGCGCTACACTGTAGCGTGCCATCTGCCAATGGACCCTGGCTTCGGGACGACGGCGGACTTGCGCTTTCTCCCCGGCGTGCAGACCCTGTCGTCGCAGATCCCACACGCATCGCAGAGAGGGGACGGGAGGAGAAGCCGAGCTGACGCCTGTGAAGGATCCGAGCAGCAATGAGGATGACGACGCGGTTGCCGAGGTTGGCGAGGAAGGCGAACCCGTTTAATTTGTTACCTGGGACCCCCCGCACGGTGGACTCCCACACGTCAGGGTGCACCTTTTTGGGATGTCGGAATATCGGGGGTGGGTACCCCCGCTCGCGGGGGTCCGGACTGGCGGTAGCTGGGGTATTGGTACAGACGGACACGACAGCATGTAAAAAAAATGTAGGGATTGGAGGCCCCCCGCCCCCAGGTGCCCTGCCCACCTGGACGGACCCAAGTGCCTCACACCGGATCTCTCCCCACCGTGCCCCCTGTCGCAACCCCACACGCGCCATAATACCACTCGTGCTGTCACAATGCAGCTGCGAGACCCGTGCCCGGTATCGACCCGGTATACCCGGTATTACTGGTATCCTACCCGGTATACCAGATGCATTCCCGTGACATACTGGTGATCCTATGTGTACACGGTGGACTTCCGCTGGCGAGGGGGTGTCTGAAAGCGGGTGTTTGGGCGGACCTGGTCTTCAGGTGTACAACACCCTCTTTCAGACACCCAAAAACGGGTGTTTCTCGGCAAAAATGAGTGGAAAACCATCCGGACGAGGCCCTTGGGGGCTCACTGGGCCGGAGCTTCATCCGGGATTCGCACTGAGTCATCTCAGACCAGAGATGGCCGCTATCCCACAGGGGAGGTGTACGTGTTCCCCCCAGGAAGAACGTACGGGTGTTGACGTTCTCCCAATAACTGATGGTAGAACGTCGGTTATCTCAGGGGACATGCCATCTCCAATAGCATCGAGGATAACCTATGTGCTCCCATCGGTTCTCCATGGGATAACACGTACGCCTCCCCTGGGGAGAGATGGTCGCCGGTGGGATATCCCATCCGGTTCTCCCATGCGGGATATCCCATACGTCCTGCCCGTCGTGTACCGCCACCAAAGCTCATCCGCGTACAGAACCTGCAACAGAAGTCAACCTGAATAAAACCCTGTGCCTGGAATTTTGACCGAGTTAGATAAAATTTTCAGTGCAATCCTTCAGCACCTCCCCCTTATATTTTTAGGTTTTCTTGGCCCAATGGTCGAAATCTGCGACATAGTGGAAATCCCGGGGACATGTCTGGTGTTATCGACCCCCTGATATTTCGTGCCCTGTTCGTGCCCAAAAACCCGTTTGGGCCCCGTTTTTTGCGGCCCCCGTTTTCCCCGTTCCAGGAGCTCGTTGCCACGCAGTGGCGCAGAACGCACCCCAGAACACTCAATGCCGGGCTGGATACGGACAACTACTCTCCAGATTCGCTTGATTTTGCCCGTCGGTGGACCACCAGGGGTAACTTGAGAAGATCAGGTGGGCGGGGAAGCTGGGGCGGGGGCGGGGGCGGGGGCGGGTGACTCAACATTCAGGTTCGGGCCCGGTGCCTGCGCGCTTCCTGTCGTACTGTGGGGGGCGCAGCAGGTTTCTCCCATACTTTTCCAACGGGCTCTTCGCACGATGATATGTGCTCCACGAACAACAACACAACCAACTACAAGAAACCACGCACTGGCCGGGGTAGAACTTGGTGGTCCAGGACCATGAACAGGTCCTGGAGAGCAGCCGGTATGTTGCAGCACGGCATCCCGTTGCGGATCAGGGAGCACACCCTATGGCGTAGCTCCTTCCGCGACCACGGGCTCGGCAGCTCGGTGCACTGCACCAGCACCACGTCGCTCTCCCGCAGGAACGGGAGCACCTCCTCACCCACCTCCTTAAACTCTGTCGTCCAGAGGTCGTTCCGCTTCAGCAACCGGTATCCCGGAGTGGACGGGAGGTAGCCCTCCTCTGTGAGGGTCGTCTGCACAAGCTGTGCAGTCATGCCCACGGGCAGATTTAAAGGATATGCGGGTGGGGCGGGGAACGGTCGGCATCGTGTTCTCTTGCGCACACTGGGTGAGTTTGAGTCCCCCTGCCAAGGTTGCTCTCCCCACCTGTTTGACGTAGATCATATATCGGAACCCTCTCCTGGTGTTGGCCCACCAACACCAAAGAGAAACCCTCAGCGAGACGGCACTCCTTTAACGGGACAATACATGCCTGTCCGGGTCTATCCGGGCCTATACACGGTGGACTCCAGCGGGGGTAGGGTAACCCTTTTCGGGAGTCTCAACTAGGGGGAGTCCAACTCCCGCTAGCGGGAGTCCAACTCCCGCTAGCGGGAGTCTATACTCCCGCTAGCGGGAGTCTGACTCCCCCTAGCGGGAGTCTTTTCACCTATTTTCACTCATTTTTCCCATGATACCTATGCAATGTGGCACTCGTCACTGAAGTACAGCCACACACACACACACCAAACGGACGTTTCCACCCATCCCAGCTCGCAGACCTGATTCACAAAAATGGGGAAGACGACAACGAAGCCGGCAGTGAAGGTGGCAGCGAAGCCGGCGGCGAAGTCGAGTAAGAAGAAGAAGAGCGCAGAGAGTCCCGAGGCTGCGGAGGCGACGAACATTGTGGCTGATTTTTGCACGGCCTTCCTCGTTAAAAAAGGGGGAAGTGTGCTGACACTGGGATCCATTAGAAGGCTCCTAGCAACGGTGTTGACCGGCAAGGAGATCAACAAGCACAGCCCCCAGGTGGCCAACGCCATCACCGCCGTATTCCCTGACATGGACAAGCTCGCTGTGAGGGAGGTCGAGATGATGCAGAAGGACGGCACCCTCCCCGCCACCTACAGGGTTGAGGTGAAGCGCGGGAAGGTGCAAGACACCAAGTTGGTGGGTGTCACCCTCAAGCCAAAGATGCCCTTGGCTTGGGCGGAGGAGGGCCACAAGAAGAATCCGCTGTACCAGCGGGTCCTTGCTGCGCTTGCCCCGGCCTACAAGGAGGTCGAGATGAACAACGTGTACACTGCCGTGCAGCAGGAGGAGGATACTACGACGAAGAATGTGATGCAGCACTTCCCGGTGGTCACCCCGTTGCCTGGGGCAGCCAACGTGCATGTGGTGATGCTCGAGGGGCTGTTGACCCGGGTTGAGTTTTCAGTGACAGGCCTGCAGGTGTCGCTGACGTGTCTTCGCGTGGTCCACGAGGGTTCGACAATCCCCAGCGGCACATACACCGCCACCTATTTCCTCCCCAGGAGCCCTGCCGATGGCGAGCCCATCACCTGCGAGCAGGTGGAGGGGCAGTTGGCCCTGTGGAAGGTCACCGTTCCTTTGGAACAGCCCCGCGCCACGGTGACCGGATCAGGCCAGGCCAACACCTCCACCGTGGGGAGGTACAAGGACCTGCTGGGGATCGACCTCGCACAGCCTGAGGTCCCCGACACAGAGGAAGAAGCCCCTCCGAGCATCCCGCAGGCCATCACAGTGGAGGAGGACGACATGGACACCCTCTGAGGGAAGCTGGCTGTGCATCAGCCTGCGGAAGTTGAATGATCAGACTGTCATGGAAGCCACAAACCCCACACTCCAAAACATCGACAGTTTTTTCGCTTGGCTACATCTGACGTGGTGTGTGTGTTGCAACCTTATTCGGCTCCACTCACACTCGCTCTCACAGGTGTCACAGGGGGTATTTTCAAGACCCATGCCATCGAACCATGTCGAATGCAAATGAAGCGAAGAGTGTCGGGGAGACTCTTGCTGCCAACCGGCATGCCCTTCGGATGTCTCAACGGACACTCGCCAAGGTCAACCAGCTTCATAAGGAGTAGCAGGTGCGTAGCTAACAGAGATCCCTAAGAAAATTGTGTCTCCGAAATTATTTGGTCCGATTTCGGCCGAAAAAACGGGGAATCGGACCCCACCACACATCGAGACCAGGCCTGGGCGGGGAACGAGCCCTTTTTCCAGGTTTTTTGGGTCGGGGAACCAGGTTTTTTCTAAGAATTTTTACAAGGGATTTTTTGCTCGCCCCCCCACAGTTTCCAGGCGCGTGCCCGTCAGGCGGGACTTTTTCTCTGATTTCTCTCCGCGTCATCATGTGACAGCTCTCGAGTGATGCCCAGATGCTTGCGGCAGAGAGTGCCCCTCATGCGCGTTACAGCTGAAAATGAATGAGGATCATCTGGCACTCGTTCTCATCGGGGGTTGTGCTCCGCAGGGACTCAATACACCTTGGCACTCTCGCAGGGCTGGACATGCCAGCAGCTGGAGGACAGTTACAAAGCTGCCACTCCCCGACGCCACCCACCTGCTGGCCCCTTCAGGTCTGAAAGCCCAAAAGCTCCCGGGGATTTTTGCAGTGGTGCGCACCATATTCAGCGCAGTAGGGTGATCTCTCCGATTTTCCAAAACTGCTGGTCTACTGGTTTGGGGAACGGTCGTCGGCAGACCGTTGAAATGCCCGTGTTAGCAAGGCACACTCACGTTTCAGGTAGCGTGTCGCGTGTCACGCATGTCGCGAACGCGGCAAGTGTACCTCCCAGGTGGGGAAGCCCGACCTCCTGTCCGATGTCAGCCAGGCTTCGAAGAAGCGCTTCATGGATGCGGCGCTGACCTCCTACGCTGCACTGTACCCGGGGAAGTGAGATAGATGGACGGGCACACGCTACATGGGGGGTCTGGGGGGCGGAGCCCCCCAGCCGCCGGAGGCCACGGTAGCGAACATCTGTTCGTGTGGGCGTACAGATTCTGTGCGAGTTGGCTGCGTCCTCAGAGGCGACTGGAGTGGTTGGACCCCGACTTGATGGGATTCGAAGGACTTGAGTACGAGACGTACGCCACAGGGGGGTCTGGGGGGCGGAGCCCCCCAGCCGCCGGAGGCCACGGTAGTGAACGTCTGGCTCTCCAGTTGGCCAGCAAGGCGAACGGTACGTGGGACAGACTTCCCTTCCATCCTTGTGCGCGCCCTAGAAAAAGTTTTTTCCTCTGCGAAACAACCTTAGAAAAAAATTCCCCTAACAAAATTCTTAGAAAAAAACTTTTTTTCCCCTTACAAAAATTCTTAGAAAAAAAGTTCAGAATCCTGAAAGTGGGGAACAAGCCCCCCAGTTAGGAACAGCCCTGGTTGGCATGCCAAAATATTCTCATTTTTGGCGTGCCAAAAGGCCCTCTTTTTCAACCCTGGACACGTGAGTGGATGGGGTTTGAGGGAAGGAACTTTCGGCATCTTGTCAGAATCTAAAGGCGAATATAATCCGAGAGAGGTGTCAATCAGAAATCAGCCTCCTCCCACTCGCAGTTAGAAAGACCCTGTTCAACAAACTGTCGGGAACAGAATGAAAAACTGATGAGGTTCGCTCTGCATGGTGTTCCACAGGAGGCATGCCCTGAGAGAGGACAGAATCGCAATGTCTAAGGTTTGTCACTACACGATGGCGTTCACCAAGATGAGATTCAATTCACCCTCCCCGAAGAAGAGGTGCATGTGGCTGTCCAGCTTTTATCGCGGGGCGACCCTTCACAGGCCATTCCACTTGTGTGTCTGCGTGGAACAGTTTGAAATCGCAGAAGAAAAATGGAGGAAAAAACAGCACGACTCACCGATGGAAATCGGGAAAGCGTGCTTTATTTGTTGTACTTTAGGCGATACCAGAAAACACAGAGATCCGGCATGCGAGTCCCTGCACTCGCATTCTATTGTTTCAACAGGCGTGATACAGGGGCCTGTCTCAATACATCGTGCCCTCCTTGTAATCCGTAGGCTTTGCAGCCGTGGGAGCAAGGCACAAAAGAAACAGCGTTGTTTTAGTTCTTTCTATCAGCTTGATTCGCTTTCAAATACTCTTGTTTGGGCCTTTGTTCCCATACTGGGGTCTTGAGAAGCTTCTTTGTGGGAGGTGTTTTTATACCACAACAGTACCCCTGACAGTGCTATGCCACCCCCACCAAGACAGCGAGGGGCAGCGCTTTGTGAAACAAAAGACCGCACAAACAACAGGCCCTGTCTTTCTTGGAAGAAAACATGCAGAGGAGAAAAAATATTCGACATCTCTCTTGATACCAATTGCAGGTCGTTTCTGAGATCCGACAGGGTGCTGAAACCATTGCGGGGGGAAAGATATACCGCCTGGTCCGACGCACCATACACATGGGGGGCGGGGAGGAAGGATGGGGTGGGGAGGGAGGAAGAGTGCAAGGGGGGGGGGGGGGGCAAGGTCCAGCCACAGCCACGTGGCAACGCCATCTTTCAATTATTCGCGAAGTGGTTGGGGGAGGGGGGGCGTGGTGGTCCCCCGCCCGGAAAAGTCACCTTTCTGACGGGTTCCAGCTCTGACACCCGCTCTGACCCCCACTTTGGCCCAGGGATCCGTGTAACAATACTTCTCCGTCATGATTCTTTAATGGGCCTTCACAGACTGGTGTCAGTGCTCTCCATATTTTGAGAGGGTGGGGCATGTTTTGGTGGGGGGTGGGGGGTGGGCCGATTCTTCCCCCACGGATTGGCTCATTAGTCGATCGCTCAAAATTTACCTTGAGCGATTCGGATGATTTGGAACTTGCCTGTCGGTAGACCAGGGGAGGGGCCCAGTGTGAGGTGATTAATCATCCGGATGGGAAGACGGAAGAAGCAGGGGGGGGGCGGGGCCTCGATGACCTACCTGATATGACTCGAGTCGGGCGAGTTGGGCGGTGTTCCGACGGAGTGTGGCGGAGTTGGGTGGAGTTTGGACGGTCTTATTGGCCAAAAACCGCGATTTGCCAAATCATGTGGGACACTGCTGATGATTGACCACATGTTATGTGGTGCATATCAACAAGTATCAAACACCTCCGACACACGTGGGCTATGAACGCGAAGGTCAACCCATAAAACATGAACACGACACAAGCACGTGAATCTTTCTGGAAAGTGTCGAGTGGAATCCCCCCTCCCCCACGCCATTTTGCCCAGTTAGTTTCGATAATCACACGGCAGCTGCAGACACCTCACAGCTATGCGGGTGGTTGTGTCGACGATCAGAAACCTGACGTACGATACGGGTTTGGCTTTGTTTGATTTTTGACAGAGCTTGGTTTCTGACATGAACCAAGAAAAAACAGCATCACCAGAGGGATCTGAGAAAGGGGGGGGGGGGGTGGGTTCGGCGGTTACGGGGGAGAAGAGCAAACACGGCATTTGGCCGAACCGGGGAAAAAAAGGGCAGAAGCTGCTGAGGTGAAGTGCAGAAAAATAAAGCACTTGCTCACCTGGAAGCCCGGAGCAGAGGAAGGCAATGGTGGGGGCATAGGGGCTGAATACCTCCCGCATCATAGCCCCGCGAGGGCCAGGATGACAGACTCCGTTGAGTTCGGACCTGTGGAACCCGCGTCGAGTTTACTTTCTTGCGAACATCACTCGCCAGATGCAAATTCATACATCTGCACATCCGCGGTGTTGGGTATTTAGATCAATACACGTGGTCTGCCATGGTAGCCCTCGCGAGAGCAGGTGATGGGATCCGCGGGAAATCACAAAAGGGCATCCTGGGGAGGGGAGGGGGGGGGGGAGGGGAGGGGGCAGTGGGACAGTGGGACAGTGGGACAGTCCAGGTTGAGCCGGAATCCGACCCAAAGAGCTCGCATGACAAGAAGACAGGAAGAATGAGGGGGGGGGGATAGTGATGTAGAGAAAAAGTAAGGTACAGAGTATGCCTCCTTCACGAGTTCCCTCATAGCTTGGATGAGGGGGGAGGGGTCAGGGGGGGGGGGTTTGATCGTCGAGAGGGAATGGAAAAGTAAATCTCCCAGCACCTTCTCGCAATGTTAGTCCTTTTTGGTCAGGGGGGGGGGGGGATGACCCTCCTTGATTCGATTTGAGAAACATATGTCGTCAGTCGGCAGGCTCTTTTGACGTAGATCTCCGTATCTGCCCTTCCAAACCCGCCTTCTTCATGTCTGTCGAAAGATGACAGGGCACGGCATATTTTGAACTCTTCTCGACTGTGTTCGCAGCGGTTTATTTCCAGCGGTTTTAGGTGCCGCTGGTCGACACTTCTCAGTTGGCAGGGCAGCAGAGGGCACTCTTGATGCGCGCCAGCTTCTCCTGTTTGGCCAGATGGCGCTCCAGATCAGACTGCGATTTTGTGATGGGCTCCAGTGAGCTTGTTGAACTCTCAGATGAAATAAGATCAGATTCGGCATCGTCGTAGCTGTCATCCTCCTCAGAATCGACGTAGATAACTGTCGGTTCCGGTGGGGGGCAGAACGACACACGGCGGGTCTGCCCCTTGGAGCCCGAACGGATGCAGCTGTTCAGGCGGGTGATAGGAGCATGCTCCAATGCGGCGGCCAGAATCGTGCACCTCAGGTCAAATGCAATGCGCAAGACGTCGCGCCTCGACGACTCTCTGCCGACGAGACCCTCACGCCCATAACGCTCCTCGCGCAGCATACGCATGAAGCAGGACCCAGACATGTGTACGCCGGCTGGGTTGCAAAATCTCCTGGATGTGGGGGTAGAGTGAAACTCGGCAACGGGGGCTTAAAAATAGACCATCCCGCGTGGAAAACCCATTATCTGGCAGGATCATGCAACCTCCATGACCTTTGATGACGGCTGTCTTCTCCCCTGTGAAAGTCCAGGGGTGATGACAGCAGAAGCTGGGGACAAGGCGCCATGATGTGGAACTCTCAAGTTGGTCTCAACAGAAACGGGGGGGGGACCCCGGGTGGGTGGGGGGTTACTGGGGGGCTAAATAGAACATGCGCAAAATACCACATCAGACCACCAATATAGCCCTATCCGAGGCATTTTTCGGGGATGGCTATAGGGGTGGCAAGGGGTTTGTACCTGAGTAGAGAGGCCCAAGTCTCAGGATTTTAGGAGAACAAAAAAGTGGGCAAAATTAAAGTGCTGTTTTCGATCAGTTTTCAGCCTCTCACACCCCTCCTGCCTGCCACAATGGAATAGTGGGGGTGTTCCAGCACGAGACACAGGGGGGCACGCAGCAGGTCGGCCTTTGACAGCCTCAGGCACGAAGTTAGATGGTTTCGCCCTCACGAACGCAGAATCCAACACTGTCCTCACAACACGGCGCCAAACCTGATAACCTGTCGGGGAAGTGTCAAAGCAGTCGGAATAGCAGGTGCGTAGCTAACAGAGATCCCTAATAAATTTGTGGGGATCTTCGCTACGGGGTGATCGTCAGTCCCGAGGACTCGATGGGGCAGGATGCCGTGAAACGCACCGCCACCTGTTTAGATCGATCTGACGAGGGCTCGTCCCTCTGGGGGGCTGGGATAGTGTGTGTGCACCAGCCAGAGTGGGACATGTTAGGGGAGGCGGACAAACAGAGAATCCCGTATAAAAGTGTGTCTCCGAAATAGGGTGGTCCCATTGGGGGTATGGAAAAGTGGGTGGAAAAAAATGAGAAAAAATGCGGAAAAATCGGCCGAAATTTGCTGTTTTCACTAAAAAAAGAGTGTGGGGAGTTGGGTCCAGTTTAGCAAAGTGAGCATATTTTTCGAAAATTGAAAAATTGGGGACACCAAAAGTCCCCAAACGAGTCTTCGACTTGGCCCGCAGAGTGTTTTTTTTTGGTGTCGACAATCCCAGGCACTGCGAGAGCTAGGCTACTACACAGACCCGTTCTGTCCTATTGTCGCCCATTTCCCCACAAAGTAGGGTAGGGGGCAGTGCCCAGCATCTTCAGTTGGTGTTATCGACCCCCTGATATTTCGTGCCCTGTTCGTGCCCAAAAACCCGTTTGGGCCCCGTTTTTTGCGGCCCCCGTTTTCCCCGTTCCAGGAGCTCGTTGCCACGCAGTGGCGCAGAACGCACCCCAGAACACTCAATGCCGGGCTGGATACGGACAACTACTCTCCAGATTCGCTTGATTTTGCCCGTCGGTGGACCACCAGGGGTAACTTGAGAAGATCAGGTGGGCGGGGGCGGGTGAATCAACATTCAGGTTTCGGGCCCGGTGCCTGCGCGCATCCTGTCGTACTGTGGGGGGCGCAGCAGGTTTCTCCCATACTTTTCCAACGGGCTCTTCGCACGATGATATGTGCTCCACGAACAACAACACAACCAACTACAAGAAACCGCGCACTGGCCGGGGTAGAACTTGGTGGTCCAGGACCACGAACAGGTCCTGGGGCCATCTCATCACACCACCATCCACCATAGGAAATGGACCTTGGGGTCTTGCGGAAATGCCTCGACTCGTGGTCGAGGTTTCCGTGATCACTAGCGCGCAGCGCCGTGTGATCCCGAAGGATCTGCCCGTGGGCATGACTGCACAGCTTGTGCAGACGACCCTCACAGAGGAGGGCTACCTCCCGTCCACTCCGGGATACCGGTTGCTGAAGCGGAACGACCTCTGGCATAGCTCTCAGTGGGCCCGTGGATGGTGTGGATGCATCCATGCATGCATCCACGGCATCCAGGGATGCCCGAAAATGTCAAAAAATGGATTTTCGATTTGGCACAGGAAAATCGCTGGAAACCCCAAAAATCGACCAAAAAACGTCGAAAAACCGATTTTTGGGCCCATTTTTCACCCAGGAACACGTTTTTGGGCCTCTGTGAAAAATCGATTTTTTGGGAATTTTCGCGATTTTGGCCAACTACTCGCCCAGCCAAATTCGATTTTTGGCTGAAAATTGCAGGGAAATGCAACCGTTTGACGATTCAGGCCGTTTTACAGGGGGGGGCGAATAGAATTACTAAGTAATACTATTCAAAATGGCATGTTTGAAAAATTCCCAAATTTTGGGTTGGGCGCATTCCCCAGTAAGTGGTATTCCACTCCACCGAAATCGAAAAAAAAGTTGGTCGTGAACTGCGCTGGTTCAGGCCAGTTCACGATCAACTTTTTTTTCGATTTCGGTGGAGTGGAATACCACGTACTGGGGAATGCGCCCAACCCAAAATTTGGGAATTTTTCAAACATGCCATTTTGAATAGTATTACTTAGTAATTCTATTCGCCCCCCCCCTGTAACCCCTTTCGTGGACTTTTTGGTTTCAGAAGGGTTTTAGGGGTGTCCATACTGGCCCTTGGCACATTTCCTTGAAATTTCATCCCCTGCAGGCAAACCGGGTATGGATGCCTGCATGCATGCATGCATTCATCCATGCATGGATGTGTGCATGCATGCATGCATGCAGGCATCCATCCATCCATCCATCCATGCATGCAGGCATGCCTGCATGGATGCATGCATGCACACATCCATGCATGCAGGCATACAGGCATTCATTCACTGCAGGCAGGCCTGCATGCAGGGCTTCGGAGCTCCAGGCTGTGTGTGGATGCATCCACAAAAGTTGTGGATGCATGCGCTGCATGCACGGGAAATACTGAGAGCTATGCCTCTGGACGACAGAGTTTAAGGAGGTGGGTGAGGAGGTGCTCCCGTTCCTGCGGGAGAGCGACGTGGTGCTGGTGCAGTGCACCGAGCTGCCGAGCCCGTGGTCGCGGAAGGAGCTACGCCATAGGGTGTGCTCCCTGATCCGCAACGGGATGCCGTGCTGCAACATACCGGCTGCTCCGCAATACAGCAGCAATAACCCCAGACTGAGGCAAAAGGATATGCGGGTGGGGCGGGGAACGGTCGGCATCGTGTTCTCTTGCGCACACTGGGGGAGTTTGAGTCCCCCTGCCAAGGTTGCTCTCCCCACCTGTTTGACGTAGATCATATATCGGAACCCTCTCCTGGTGTTGGCCCACCAACGTAGAGGTGTGGAAAATCCCGGGGCAACCTCGCAGAGGTGTGGAAAATGTCGGGGCAACCTCGCAGAGGTGTGGAAAATATCGGGGCAACCTCGCAGAGATGTGGAAAATATCGGGGCAACCTCGCAGAGGTGTGGAAAATGTCGGGGCAACCTCGTAGAGATGTGGAAAATATCGGGGCAACCTCGTAGAGGTGTGGAAAATATCGGGGCAACCTCGTAGAGATGTGGAAAATATCGGGGCAACCTCGTAGAGGTGTGGAAAATATCGGGGCAACCTCGCAGAGATGTGGAAAATATCGGGGCAACCTCGCAGAGGTGTGGAAAATGTCGGGGCAACCTCGTAGAGGTGTGGAAAATATCGGGGCAACCTCGTAGAGATGTGGAAAATATTGGGGCAACCTCGTAGAGGTGTGGAAAATATCGGGGCAACCTCGCAGAGATGTGGAAAACATCGGGGCAACCTCGCAGAGGTGTGGAAAATGTCGGGGCAACCTCGTAGAGGTGTGGAAAATATCGGGGCAACCTCGCAGAGATGTGGAAAACATCGGGGCAACCTCGCAGAGGTGTGGAAAATGTCGGGGCAACCTCGTAGAGGTGTGGAAAATATCGGGGCAACCTCGTAGAGATGTGGAAAATATTGGGGCAACCTCGTAGAGGTGTGGAAAATATCGGGGCAACTAGCAGAGGGACACTTCAGCTATTTTCAGCAGAAAAAAAATGAAGCTTTAATTCCCCTGTGTGGCCTTGTCAGAAAACGAGGTGCCGACCCACACCCAGCCCAGCCCACGTCGAACCTCCAATCGCGCATGTACTAGCCTTCATTCTGAACCAAACGGGCAGCATCTCGAGTTCAAACGGGCATGTACTCGCCTTCATTCTGCTCCACAACTTCACAATCCCGAGCCCAAACCTGCATGTCCTCGCCCTTTGCCTCGAGCAAACGGGCAGCATTCAGAGTCCAAACGGGCATGTACTAGACTTCATCCGGCACGACGTACGGTCGAAACGGGCATGTACTAACCCCGTGCCTTCCGCAAACGGGCATGTACTGGACTTCATTCTGCCGCAAACGGACAGCATTCAGAGTTCAAACGGGCATGTACTAGCCTTCATGATGCATCACAACAGCCGCGAACGGGCAGCATCTGGGCTTCAAACCGGCATGTACTGGACTTCGTACTGCATCACGACTGCAAACGAACAGCATTCAGTGCCCAAACGGGCATGTACTAGACTTCATACTGCAAATAACTGCGTCAAATTCGAATCGAAACGGGGAACGGGCAGCACCCAACCGGGGTGGTCATGAAAAACTGCTGGAACCATCACAAATCACGCAACAAATCGGTCACACCTGGACAAAGGGCCAGAAATACGCTCCGGGAGCCACATTTTTTCGGTGTGACCGATTATGACAAGTCTCTGAAAATGTCAGACACATTTCCGGTCTGCTCCGCAACTCTGTGCAACGCGACACGCACCCAGTCGGGGGTGGTCATGAAAATGTCGCGGAACAGTCACCAAACGCCGAAATAATCGGTCACACCTGACGAAATAGCCAGAAATACCCCCCGGGCGGCATTTTTTTGGGGTGTGACCGATTTTGACATGTCCCAGAACCCAAAAAAACATGTTTTGGGGGTCTAACTGGACTGTGACCGATTTCTGATGATGTGCGACCGATTTTTTGTCACTTTTTGGCCTTCTCTCCACCAAAACCCCAAGGGAAAAGGACCCAAAATGACAAAAAATCGGTCGCAGTGAAAAAAATAGCATGTACTAGGGGTGTTACAGTCGCTGCCAGTTGCAGATCGTCATTTTGGGACCACTTTTGGGGTTGGTGGGTCAAAATAACACAATACGAAATTCGCAGAATTTTTGTTTCAGCAGCCCGTGCTAAGGGTCCCTCCTCTAGGGCAACCTCGCAGAGATGTGGAAAATATCGGGGCAACCTCGTAGATGGTGTTATCTTTGGTGTTGGCCCACCAACACCAAAGAGAAACCCTCAGCGAGACGGCACTCCTTTAACGTCCTCCAGCCGACCTAAACAGGCCAGAACGGGACCTGTCCGGGTCTATCCGGGCCGATACACGGTGGACTCCAGCGGGGGTAGGGTAACCCTTTTCGGGAGTCTCAACTAGGGGGAGTCCAACTCCCGCTAGCGGGAGTATAGACTCCCGCTAGCGGGAGTCTATACTCCCGCTAGGGGGAGTCTGACTCCCCCTAGCGGGAGTCTTTTCACCTATTTTCACTCATTTTTCCCATGATACCTATGCAATGTGGCACTCGTCACTGAAGTACAGCCACACCAAACGAAACGGACGTTTCCACCCATCCCAGCTCGCAGACCTGATTCACAAAAATGGGGAAGACGACAACGAAGCCGGCAGCGAAGCCGGCGGCAAAGTCGATTAAGAAGAAGAAGAGCGCAGAGAGTCCCGAGGCTGCGGAGGCGACGAACATTGTGCATGATTTTTGCACGGCCTTCCCTGTTAAAAAAGGGGGCAGTGTGCTGACACTGGGATCCATTAGAAGGCTCCTAGCAACGGTGTTGAGCAAGGAGCTCCACCAGCACAGCACCCAGGTGGCCAACGCAATCATCGCCATGTCTTCCCTGACATGGATAAGTTCGCTGTCAGGGAAGTCGCAACGATGCGGAAGGAGGGCGCTCTCCGTCATATACAAGGTGGAGGCGAAGTATGGCAAGGTGCAGGATACAAACGTGTCGTCGGGGGCAGCCTGAAGCCGCGAATGATCGCGACACGGGCGAACGGCTTGGCACCGTGGGTCTGGATAGATGCTGGAGTTCGGCCGGGTGAAACCGGAAGTCGCAGCAAACTTTGCCCCCCCAGATTTCTTCCTCAAACCCACCCGTGGGCTGATCCGGCCTTGCACGGTGGACTCCAGCGGGGGTAGGGTACCACTACCGGGTTTAACCCTTTTCGGGAGTCTCAACTAGGGCATGGGCTG